>JABYQJ010000004.1:600000-1174731 GCA_022606055.1 Trametes gibbosa
CTCGTGCCGGTGCTCATGTGCGACTCGACTGAAGCACTGTAGTGCCGGTTGTACTCCGAGAAGGAGGCCTCATCGCCGGCTGGAGTAGTGAAGGTTAGTATGGGTGCTTCCTCGGAGGGTTCAGCAGAGGATGACCGGGACACGGCAGCGGAGTAAGGGTAGACGGCAACGTCGTCTGTCGACGAGCTGTCGTGCACAGTCGAGTAGGAAGAGTACATGGTGAAGGATGTCAAGAACTGAGGCGTGTTCTATATGTAACAGCGCCCCTGCGGCCAGGGCGGTGTCTCACGTCCAGGGATGTCACTCACCCCATCGGGATGGTGCATCGCTTACGGGCAGGGTAACAGACACTCACATTGAGGTGTGTAGGAGCCATCGTAGAAACCGGACGAGGCGAGGGGGACGCTGCTTGCGTTGCGGCTGGTATACGAGTCTGCGTCGGAGTCGTTGGAATACTGACGAGCGTATTGAGTTTGGTTAGAAAATGGATTCATCGGCGGCTGATTTGGGCCTGGACGGGCGGCCATTGGCGGAGAAGCAGCGACCGCAGTCTCGAAAGCAAGCGGGGGCCAGGGATGCGAAAGACAGGAGGGGACAAAAGAGTGAAACGACCGACAACAGCTGGCGTTGGGTCTGGAGGGAGAAGGATGAAGAGCAGGAGATGGGCGGACGGCGGACAGTGACGGGGGTCTTGTTTGTACACCCAACAACCGGTTGCGTGGGAACTTCGAAGCCCGTTGCCGCCCTCCCGACGCTTACACCGCATCGCCGCTTGGGCTTATCCGGTGCGGGATAGCATTCTAGCGTTGTAGGCTACCTATTATGTAATAGTCTTATTATTATCCGTCTGTGGCTGCTTGAGCCTCAAGCTCCCCCGCTTCGTGCAACGACCAGCCAGTCCGACATAATGTCAGTCGCCGGCGAACAGCTGCTGCAGGCGGTCCTCCATCTGTCATGAACAGAACAACGTCCATCCGCTTCCATGTGACCGCAGACGCGTGAAATTGGTCCGCCGCTCCCTCCATCAGCACATCATCATCCTCCCGCGCTCAACATCCAACAGTTTCAAGATGCACGATTATGTATGTGTCACGCATCACTCCCACTGCCAATGAGATATGATAACATCGGTATCTGAAGACGGGAGCCCACAGGGCTGTATGTTGCGACAACATCCACTCCAACCGGCCTACCTCTCCACTCGGGATCTGGATATCTCGAGGCCCCGTCAAATTTAAAGCCCTGCGACATGCGCACCCCTTGGATACAAGAAATGCATAGTCTATAGGTTAAATCTATAGTGTAGCGTAGATGCAACGGTACATGTGTGGTCCAATTATGGGCTGATTCAGTACACACCGAGAGAATGTCTCCAGAAAGGACGACACGATATGAAGTGTGTGCGCTGCACGTATTTCCAAACCAGTGTGCATTAGGATATTTGAAAGGCGAGCTGTGCGATGTATTAGAGTAATTGGTAGGGGGGCATTGATGCAGCTCCTATGATGCAGTACGGAGGTTGAGCGGATGAAACAATTATAGAGCTGCGGAAAGTCTCACTTGTCGAGCGTATCACTCGAGCGCATTGGGAACATGGGTGAGTACGGCGGTGCAATTACGCCTCCTGGACTATCGTGACGAGCACGGTGACACTGTGGGTTGTTAACCAATGCATAGAAAGAGGCGGTCAGGAGCAACTCACTCGTCTACTTTCTGCTCAATGAAATCTGTCAGCATATAACTTCTCACATACAGCATACTAGCAACACTCACCCCGCCACGGAAATACATGCCTTCTCGGGCAGCAGCGCGCTCAAAGGGACTGACACGCTTTCGGTTGAACATACACATGCGCGCATATTCCACGATACGCTCCGCCATGTCCTGCGCCTCCTGATCTTCCACCGGCTGCACAGATTCCTGTTTGCCCGCGGCGGTGAGGGTCCGCCGCGTCATCTGAGATTGTCGCGCGACCATCGAGCAGATAGTCACCATCTCCGCAGGGAACACGTTGTCCGATAATCCGTCGGTCTGAGCGATAAGTGTCAGCTTCTGAGTCCCTGAGAAAGGCGAGGAGATTAAAAACGTGCGTATGCAATAATGATGTCTCCGTGACGCAGCTTCAGCTCGCAAAGATCGGCATCGCTAGGATGATCGACACATGCTCTTGAGAAGCGCTTTTCTGAAGTAGGTAGCTTTGATAATTGCCTGCATATACGAAGTTCGATGATAATATGAGCGTCAAGAAGTGTGCGGACGAACTTTGGACAGTTGAAAAAGTGTGTTTGTGATCGTTGAGTGTAAATCACCGACGAGGCTCGGATCACCAAAAACCCGCTGTCGCCCAAACTGTTGGGTGCACAACATGAGCGTGCATGGCATCAGTGAGGCGATGAGAGAGCGACGCACTTTGCGGCTCGTAATACCCCGTTCGACGCGTTGAGCGTGAGTACACACGCAGTACTCGAACCTGTTGTGGTTCAAAATGATGAATGACTGAACAAACTGGGGTACAACAATATGTTTCCTACCTGCAAGAACATTGCGCTCCCTGAGCACTCCACCATAAGCAGACTCCAGGCACTCCAACGGTGTGAGCTCCCAACCCTCAACTTGCTCTCGCTCTTCGTACTCCTGAGTGGGATCTATTTCCGGTTCCCCTGGCCATGCCGCCTTGGAATATCGGTGTGCGTGGTACATCAATGCTTGCGAGAAAAGCGATGGGTCAACACCAGACTCTGTCCAGCCCCCGACACCGTCCGCGATGCCTAGCGACACGCCCTGCAACAGTTGAGGAATGAGTGTGAGACGAGTCGCGAGTTGCGCCAACCACTCTGGGGAAACTCACTGATTTCTCGCGCATCTGTGCTCCTTCTCTCAGTATCTCATTGTACTGATCGCACATCACACAGAACTCACATCTTGTATATAGAAGAAATCCTCCCCGATGTCCGTCCCGCCGGGCGCGTTCGGGCGCGAGAGCATGAGGTCTCGCCACTGTCCTATCGCAGTGTCCGGCGAGAACGGGCTGGTCTTCACGCGCGGCTCTCGTGGGTCGTGGGGCTTTCCTGCCCAACTCGCGCCGACGTGGAAGCGGTACGGGCGCGAAAAGGACGAGTAGTTGCGAAACTGTTTGAGGTGTTTTGAAGACGACGCGCGAGCGGCGCTCTTGACCCAAGGGGCGGCATTGGACGCGTTCATTGAGAAGAAAGGATGGGTGTGTGAGCGCACAGGGAGGGGTCAGTTTTCGAGATAGTACAGAAGCAAAGCCACACAGATGTAAGGACACCGAGAGCAAGTAGGTACAGAGCTAAAAGCAGAGCAGACTGACGGTGTACGGGGTGTGTCAGAACTCCGAGGAGCCAAAAGCGAATATACGGGCGCTCCGGAAAACTCGGGCTGATCGAATCATTGCCACTGTGTCGACTCGGACTCCGGTAGGCTAGCATACGCAAGAGTACTCGCTACCATAACCTCTTCAGTGACCGTGAACACGAATCACTTACGTCTGGACTGGATGGTGTAGGGCTTGAACATATAACCCGGATCAAACAATCGCAGCGATGGACAGACTCCGGAACGGCCTACGTAGACTGAAGGAGAAGTTCAGAGGCCAGGGAAACCCCACTGTGGCCAAAATTCGACGACAGCGTGCACTACGTGAACGCGTATGGAGAGGTCTACCATACATCAGGTGAGCTCCACAATAAATGTATTAGTCTGATACTCACTTGCGGTCAGGCTGCTGCTATTCGCCGTTGGATACCTCTGGCTGCTTGTGATACCTTCCTCCAAATTAGGCCAAGGAACCTACATAGATGAGAACGCATTGCAGCCCGGACAGGTATTTCGCCCCGTTTTACGTCTTATTATGGTGCACAGTACATGATATGACTTTACAAGGTAAATACATATTGGAGCTGGGGCGAAGTTCATCGAGCGGACAGAGTTCTCGAAGACCTGGAACAGCTGCGTCACCGAAACGCTAGTAGGGATGAGTAAGAGACCCATTGGACCCTCATGTAGAATGTTACGCTGATGGGCATTCACATAGAATTGCACGATACGCCGCCGCCGAATTTGAGAAGTACGGGATTCCTGCACGAACACAACAATATTCTTTTGACGCCGTAGCGGGAGTGAGTGTATTCTATCGTAGAGGATCACTTAGGCCACTGACCGTAGCCCCGGTAGAGCGTGAACGGCACGAACGCTTACGCCGTGCTTCAGTCACCCCGGGCTTCGGGTACTGAAGCTATTGTCATCAGTGCTTCATGGCTGAGCAGGACGGGCGAGGGTGACGGAACTCTTAACATGAGGGGCGTCGCTACCGTCATTGCGCTGGCTAGCTACCTCAAGAGTAGGATTCTACAACCCGCTATCAGCGCAACGTGCTCACTTGCACTCCGTAGAATCTTCGCTATGGTCAAAGGACTTGGTGTTCGTCATAAGTGACGGCTACCTTGATGGAATGCAGGCTTGGATCACCACATACCACGGGGAAACCCAGCCCAGTGAGTAACGAACATGCATGTTACCGATGTGCCGGATTGACGCCTCGTCTAGACCTTAAGGCAGAGCCTCTCAGTCTTCAATCCGGCGTGATATGGACGGCTCTGAATGTCGACTACCCTGGGCATTCGTTCTCCCACCTGGGTCTGTTCTTCGGTGAGTGCGTTCAAACTGGGTTTTACGAATGACGTGCTCAATCTCTGTAGAGGGACTCAACGGGAGATTGCCCAATCAGGATCTCATGAACGCCGTCTCGTTGATCTCTCGCTGGACCGTTGGCGTACCCGTCTTAGTGTATGATCACATTGATCCCCGAGAGGACCAATCCTTACCTAGCTTACTCCCTGCATGGCTTCCGGAGGTGGTCAAGGGCAATGCGGACGTACAGGAATATGCGACACGGGCTAGGAGTATCCGGCGACATATGAATTATCAGGCCCGCGGAGCAGCGAGTGGTGTGCATGGGCTTTTCCACCAGTAGGTGGCCACCGTACCATGATCAGCTTTTCCTCACAGAATTTCAGGTTCCGTATAGATGCATTCACAATGTTTGCTATTCCTGCAACCGGTCCCCACGGTTTCCACGCTCTTGGGAGGTGAGAGCACTTATCTTCCCACTCTTCTTTTACAGGAAGTCATATTGCTTGTGCAGGGTTCTCGAGTCCTCCTTGCGAACCTGCAACAATTTGCTCGAGCGCTTGCACGCCTCCTTCTTTTTCTACCTCCTCGTTGCGCCTGGCACATTCATGAAGATTGGTAGCTACCTTCCGAGCGCTATCCTTGTAGGAACGGCTATGCTCTTCACTGGGCTCGGAGTGTGGGTGGACGCCGGATGGACCTCTGCGGAGTCATTAGCAGCCATCGACACAAAGAGCGAAAAGGTTGCATTACAAAGGGCAGGCAAGATGTGGCGAAGGCGGCATCGGCCCGTCTTGCAGCCAGTGGTGATTATGGTTATAACACATGTTCTCGGTGTATTGCTGTTCCTTCTGGTCAGCAGCTCTTGGTACGCCACTAACCCGAAGGTACGTCTCCCGTTGTATGTCATCACTCCTGGACTCCTGCTCAGGGATACGCCAGATCAATGGTCCCGTATTGTACTTGCTCCTCTCAGCGGCCCCTCTCCTCTTCCGAGTGATCCCACCTGCACCCCCCACGCACGCATCCATCTCGTCTGTCCTCAAGGCATTCAACCTCTGCTTCGCCTCCGCCCTCATCTCCATCACCTCCGTGCTCAACTTCTCCCTCGCCGCCACGCTTGCCGTCTTTCTTGGTCTTCCGCTTTCCTTAGCGGTATCCTCACGCACATCTGAGTCATCGACGCGTTTAGGGAAATACGCTGCATATAGCGCGCTGGCGTTGGGATGGCTCGTACTGTGTCCAGAAGAAACGCAGAAGGCGATTTGGAATTGGGATGTGCTCCGCGTGTGGTTCGCGCCGTTTGTTTGTATCGTGTATGTCCCGCTCGTGCTGCAGGCCGGTCTCGTGGGCCTCCTGTCGGGGTGACACTTGCGGTGTGGAGCGTAATGCGTGTGTATATCGTAGCAAAGCGTGTGACCCCTATAATACAGATAGTCTACACGGGGCGGGCAAGAACAGCAAAGGAGTCTAGCAAATGCACGGGTATATAGCTCAACCGATTTCCATCGCGGCTGTAGGGCCCTCGCCGAAGAGGTCGTCCTCATCCTCGCCGGCATCCTCGTCGTCCGCGTCGTCCGTGCCACCGGCGGCACCGCCCAGAGGGATTCCCTCTTTCCGCAGGCGCTGCTGCTCCTTCATCTCGTCGCGCTGCGCCATCTTCATATCTAGATCCGCCTGCAGCTTCTTCAGAGCGTCGTCGAAACGGCGCTGCATTTTGAGAGTTGTGTTAGTAAACCACGCTCGACACGAGCGAGGACGAGTCATACCTTAATGAGTGGATTAGCAGAGCTCGCGATCTCCGTACGCTTCTTCGCTACCGCTGCCTCCAAGTCGTGAATCTCCTCGTTGAGCAGTCTGCGCGCCTGCACGGCTTCGTCGTCGTCGTCTTCATCGTCATCCTCGTCGCTCTCGTCGTCGTCATCCTCGTCTTCGTCGTCGTCATCGCCCCCTTCCTCGTCCCCGAGCGCTAGGTCGAGCTCGGCCGCGAGCTCTTCGTCAATGTCACCCTCAGCCTCGTCGTCCTCGTCGCGCGTGAGCCCACCCCGCGGCTCGTCTGCACCTTCATCATCGCCTTCAGCGTGTCCACCGCCGGGGGTAGGAGCGCCCTCGCCGTCTGAGCCCGCAAAGCCGGGCGTTGCGGCGTCGAGCGGATTTTCGCGGTCGACGAACTCAGAGTCCGAAAGGTCTGGGTTGACATTCTCGAGCACGTCATACTTCACGTCGGAGGCAATAGCGTCCTCTTCTAGCAGCCGTTCGACCTCCTGTTCGACCGTCTCGATTGTCTGTGGGTGAGCGAATTAGTCCACTTGACGGACGCAGGCAAAGGTGGTGCATGGATTCACGAACCCTACGATTCACGCGTTTCCGGAACCTCCGCTGGCGAACGTGTTTGAGTGGGGGAGTTATGCCGTGTGGCCAGATGAACTCGTCGATATTGAAGCTCTTCTGGTGGGAAAGTGCTTCTTCGCTAGATATCTTGTCTTCGACAACGAGCATCTTTGCGAATTCGCTGTGTAAGAGTAGGTGCAACGGCAAAGTAGCCCTGGACGGGTACCTGACATATATCCGCGACCTTAAACATCTGCTTGCTATCCAATGTCTTCTGAGACTCAATGACGCATGGCAGGTCCACCAGCTTCGAAGAATACGTGCTGTTCCCCACGTGAAATACCGCTCTCCGTGAATCTGCGAAGCAGGAAACTGAGGTTCTCTCTCGCGCGAAGACGTTGTGGGCAGACGTACCCTTGAACTTGAACCAGACGTCATCGCTAATCTCCCTCGCCTGCACCATTTTCCTCAACCGTTCGCAATCCTCACCTGCGGGCATACGCAAGATAAATTGCTCCTCGAACACCAAATCCTCATCGTCTGAATCCAGCTCGCGGTCGTACGCGCCGAGGAAGGACATGCCCGGGGCCTGCGCCGCGGCCTTCTCGCTCAGCTTGAGTTTGAGCTTCGGTTGAATCTTGGGCCCGCGCGCAGAGGAGCGCGTGGTGCGCCCCTCAGAGGGGTCAATGTACGGCGGCGTGCTCATCCTACGCGTCGGGCGCGAAGCGCGTGGGGGCAGGTTCCGCTGAGGAGGGTTGTGGGGCGCTGCTCGGTGGGAGGGGTGGAATGCATCGCTGTCGTCTATGTCGTCCACAACGATCAGGTCTTCGTCGTCAGCCATGGTTTCAGATACGTTATCTTCGTCTAGAACAACAACGGTGAAAAGTTGCGCATGCGAGGATTCAGGAAGTCAGCGCGTAGTAATGGGTCAAGCTTGTCCTCCACAGGAAATTCGAAGGCGCCGGGATGATCGGCAAGGCCACAACTAGTACTTGGCGCTAACCGTGTGTGACTGTGACAGAGTGTGTGACACGGAATGTTAGCATGTCACTTAGACGCGCAAACTGCCCCGAGCTTGTGCAGCGATGAGCGAGTCGAAGTTGTCTCCCTCCCTTGCTTCGCGCGAACTCGTCCTCCACGTCTGGCCAAAACATGACTCAGTGCTTTCTTTCGACGCTGCCTCCATTTCTGCGCTGCTATACCTCCAGCTAGCTCTTCCGTCCCACTTCAGCTTGTCCTACTGCGCGAACCCCGACTTGTCACCAACGGGTCAGTTCTCCGCCGATGCTTGAAGGCACTCTCACAACTCACTGCCATCTTTTGAAAGGTCGATTGCCTTTTCTTACGCATGGACTGTATCATGCGTCCGGGCTTGGGCCCATAATATCCTACATCCGAAAGCTTCAACATGCGCACAATCTAGATGCAGGTTTGAGCTCTGTACACACCGCCCAACTCACTGCACATATCGCACACATAGAGACTAGCTACGGAGATCTCATCGTAAGCTTATTTATCCTTATTTAATGCTCCTACCTCTCAAACCAATGTTTGCCAGAATCATATGTTATACTCCCTGAATGAAAACTGGGTAGGCGTTACGAGGCCTGCGCTTGTGTCAATGCTGCCTGTCCCTCAGCGATACTATGTTCCTGGTCGCATACGGGCATCCCACAAAGCGCGCCTTCAGGCCGTCGACCTCTGGGACGTCCCCGAGGAAGAGGAGGAGGAAGAGATGGAACAACGTCGGGTTGTCTTCGGTAAGCGAAGAAAACAAAAACATGGATCTAATGCCGAACCGCATCAATTCAAAAAGGCGTTCGAGCGAGAAAAGGTGCCACCTATCTATCCATCAGCCCCAGTGCGCGTAGCTTGCTGAACAATGCGGCAGGTGGTGGAGAAGGCCAAGGCACTCTTTGATGTGTACGACAGACTGCTGGGCGACCAGACGTTCTTCAACGGGAGCGAAACGTGAGTGCGCACCTTCGGACGCCCCAACCTATCGCTTACGACCGATATCATCTAGTCCAACCACATTGGATGTTATATTCGCCGCGCACACGCATTTACTCCTCGATCTCTGTCTGCCCGACCCTCTTGTCACCCTTAAACTCGAAAAGTACCCTCGTCTCGTTGCGCATTGTCGCGCGGTCGTCTCTGCAGCGTTCTCCCCTAGTGCACCTTTCCCTCCCACGGTACAACAAACCTGGTCATCGTCACTACGCTGTCTGTTCCCTTGGGCACGTTCCTCGACAACTCGTCGGACGACCTCAGCTTTGGAAACCTCCCCAGAGGCTCAGCATCTGGAGCGTCGGTATAGGCTATGGCGATGGGGATTCATTGCGGGCTCGATTCTCGCAACTACAGGCTACTTGTGGTATGGCCTCAGTATTGTCCTTATTCAGAGGGGGGATGTGATTGCGAGACTGGGTAGGCGTGTTTCTGACGCAGTTCCACCAGCATCCGCGGGTGACGACTATGACGACGATGACGACGATGAGTAGACTTTCCTACCTAACATACTAGCAGACTAGCAATAATATCCACATCCTCACTCACCTCTTAGTACTTGGCCACAACAAATATTTCAGCATGCGATTGGCATTGTGCACGCATCCAGTCTGACTATGAGGGCAAGACAAGCCTGTTGTCACCACGTTATGCATCTGGCCACGCTGGGGCGCGCCGACATGCGACCACCGCATCGACAGACTACATCACAGAGTGGCGCACAGCTGGTGTTCGAGCATGGCATGCGGTTCTAGGCCTACATACCCACCACAACCTCAATAACACATACTATCGATGCTTCTTCACGCATACTAATGTAAGTGTCTGGGACCTCTCAGGATCGTCCGCGTATCCTGAACCACTTGGACTAAAGTTTTCAGATGTTACGTCTTCTCCAAGGCAGAAGTTCTTGTTGTCGCAATTTAGACCCCTTCCGGCCGTCGCTTCTATTATACAGGTCATCGTTAGGCCCACCGCTCCTTTAACCGGATCCAGGAGTAAGAGGCTTCTGCTCTGACGTCTCAATGTATGTACAATCGTAGCAGCGAGCGCTGGTACAAGTGACCATGGCACGTGACGTGGAGTGACGTATGCGAAGTAATTCGCTATCAAAAGAATCATTGCCCGATTAGATCTCAGTACTCAGGAGAGACAGTACTTCTTCATCTCATCCACATCTCTTGCACACAGTACACAGTTTCTCTCTCGCTCCCTCCCTCGCCTACGTCTTCGGGGTCTGAAGGTATACTCGGCTATTTTCTCTTCCTTCGTGATAAAGCTTGGGGGTTTTCCGCTCGTCTTACTGGTGCATTGGTTGCGCTTTGTGCACCTTCGGCTCTCTCAGTGCAAGCTCTTGCTGCGGCAGCATACACATCCGCTTCTCTCGCGACCATGGTACCTGTTCGTCTTCGCCACCCAAAAGGGGTCACCACCATCCAAGTTGATTTCAGCCACTCCACAGTCCAAGACCTTCAGCAGGAAATCTTCGCAGCTACAGAGATACCCCCCTCCCAGCAAGAGTGTTCGTCTCTTTCTCCCGCTATTTCTCTGCATTTGGCTGACCAGACTCACCAACACATATAGTGAAGGCAGGATACCCACCACATCCACTCACGCTCGTTCCCGAATTGCCAGTCGATAGCCTCGGCCTCCAACAAGGAGAACAACTGGTGGTTACAAAACGCTCCCTCGCAGGGCTCACGCATGGCTCCGCGCAACCTCCCCGCGCATCCGCAAGCTCACCATTTCCCGCTCCCAGCCCCTCTGCAGCGATGACAGGTATGACCGCGTCGCAAGTACGTTCACCTGTTCCGCTCGCGGGGCCCGGTAGCGCGAAAGGCGGCGGGCCGGAGTACGTGCTCACAAGCAATGGGTATCTCATCCACCGAGTGAGTGCGTGTAGACTATATGTATAGACGTGAGGTCAGCGGGAGACTTCATGCGTGCTGATGGAAAGGTCACAATGCCAGGTCGTGCCGGATGACAATTCTTGTCTGTTCTCGGCAATTGCGCTCATATTCGAGCAAGACATGTCCAAGGCGCAAAGCATCCGGAAGAGTGAGCCTTCCCTCGCTCCGTGCACTGGCCTTAGTCCCAGTTCCACTCATGTGGTGTTTATCTTGCGTTGCAGTTGTGGCGGACGCGATTCGGAATGACCCCGTGAAGTGGGACGAAGCAATCCTAGGGTGCGCGCTGTGATTTCCGCTGTCTGCAACCCCCACTCATCCCAGGGCCTCACCCTCGCTTCCGCTTCATGCGTGCTCATCCACCTGCGCCGATACGCACACCCAGCCGACCGCGGGAGGAATACATTCAGACGATCCTCAAGCCGAACGCGTGGGGCGGCGCAATCGAGCTCTCCATACTTGCGGAGCACTACAGCAGCGAGATCGCGTCGGTGGACGTCGAGACAGGCCGCGTCGACCGCTTCGAGCCGCCGCCCGCGCGCGACTCGGGGAACCGCGCGATCGTGATCTACTCAGGCATCCACTACGACGCGACGAGTGCTGCGCCGATGCTCGACGCCCCGGACGACTTCCACCAGACCATCATGAGGCGCGGGGCTGGGAGCGAGGACGAGGACGAGATGTTAATGGCGGCGAAGAAACTGGCAGATGCGCTAAGGGCGAAGAGGGCATATACGAATACGACGACGTTTGATTTAAGGTGCCAGGTGCGTTTGCCAGAACGTCAGAATGAGACATATAGAGGGCTGACTGGTGGATGCGCCAGATATGCAACAAGGGCCTAAAAGGCGAGAAGGAGGCGCGCGAACACGCCTCACAGACTGGGCATGTCGAGTTTGGTGAATATTAAGCCATCGCATCCTTGGTGGATGCGGCAAATGGCAAGTAAAGTGTTTTGGGAGGTCGCAGAAGGGGGTTCGGATTGTAGCCTATCTTGAAGAGCCGGTGCATGTTCCACCGCTGTACCATCTTGTACGACAGTAATGTGGCTGATCATAGACCTACGAATGTATGTGTCAGAATAGCCTCGGGGTCTTCACGCTGATGCCGTTCCAACGAAACCACCCAAAATACTACTTGCGGACCTCAGAGCTTTTCTGTGACATACGGTAGTAAACACGGTATTGATATGTCGTGACTCGTGGGTATTCTTCAGCCACGAACGCGTCTGTGGCACCTCCTGATCGCGATTCGCGTCTGCCTCACCAGCGTCTATGCATGAACGCGTCTCTCCTCCGCACCACTGGCAGGCTTACCTCTGTCCTCTCATCTCACATACCTACGTCGCACCGACCAACTGCTACATTCCTCCTAGTAAACAGGGCCCTTCCCCTTCCGCGGAGGTATTCTTCGACGCGCTCACACGGCTCGAAAATAGCCAAATCTACGAAACATCTGACCGTAATGCCGCCCAAACGCGCTGCAGCAAAACGCAAGGCCGCATCTCCGTCCTCCTCCCCAGACTCTGAGTCGCATTATGATAGCATCTCCGAGGCAGAGATGTCTGCGGCGGCGGAGAAACCCGTACCCAAAAAGCGCAAGACCGGCGCTGGTAGCGGGAAGGCCGCTCCCAGTGGGAAGGCGGAGGGTTCTGCTAAGCCCAAAGGGAAGGGCAAGGCGAAACCCACCGAGAAAGGCTCCGCGGGGAAGGCGCAGGACTGTGAACCGGACACGTCCTCAGAAGGCGCACAGCCGACGAACAAGGCGCTTCCCGAGCACATCGAGTTCCCGCCGAGGGCCGACGGCGCGCTCCGCATCACGACGTGGAACATCTGCGGGCTCGCGGCGGCGCAGAAGAAGGTATGTACAAAATAGTGTTTTGAACACGAGGTCTCGTGGCCCGCGTTCTCCTCGGGGGCGTAGGTCCATGCATGTATCACGATGCAGCGGCGGTGGTTCAGAGCCGGCTGTTCAGTGTTCACGGTGTGGTGCCGCTGCGGTGGAATGGCGCGTGCGCGGGTGTTCTGGCCAGGTTGCTGACCGGAAGGCAGGGCTTCAAGCACTACGTCGAAGCGGAAGATCCGGACGTGCTCGTCCTCACGGAGACGAAGGTGAGCTTCCCGACTGTGCTTCGGCCACAGTAGCTTACATGGGATTGTGCGCCTCTTCCAGGTGAATAACGAGCCTGTGGATCCGGCTCTGACGAGCCGCTTTGCACACCGATACTGGTCGATATCAGACAAGAAGACCTACTGTGAGTACCCGTATCCTATTCACTTCGGCGCCGCAGCGTACGGGTGTCTCACGGGAACACAGCAGGAACCGCCATTCTCTCAAAGGTCGAGCCGCTTTCGGTGGACTACACACTGCCCGGTCACCCAGACCCGAAGAGCGTGAAGGGCCGAATCATCACGCTCGAGTTCCAAAGCTGTTACCTCGTCGGGACATACGTCGTCAACGCAGGCACGGGTCTCAAAGTATGTTCTAGACTTGCATCAGTTTGCCGAATTCTCCTCTTAGGTGCCGTAGCACTGACATGTTATCTCCACCCTTCCTATGACGTCCCTTGGGGCAGACGCTAGACGCCAAGAAGGTGTGGAACACACATTTCGAGGCGTATATTCGGGATCTCGACAAGAAGAAGCCTGTAGTATGGACGGGTGACCTGAACGTCGCGCCCACAGCGCTCGGTAAGTTCCCTTCGGACCTTGTCTCCCATGCAATATTGCGGCACCACGCACCGCATAGCGACATACTGCGCCTTGCGCGACTGTCGTTTCGCGCCCTCGCGATTGTCGCTCCGCAGACTGGCTTCGACGCTCTATATCCGTGTCTTACTAACCCACTCCGCTTGCTCCCCGGCAGATCTAACAAACCCAAACCCGAATTGGAACAAGACGCCAGGGTACACGGAGGCGGAGACATCCTCTTTCGCGCGCGTGCTGAACGCGTCTGGGGATGAGGCAGACGCGCCACAATTCGTCGACGTGTGGCGGAAGCTGCACCCCGCGCTCAAGCATTACACGTACTTCTCCTATCGCTTCAACTGCAGGGAGAAGGGCATCGGGTGGCGGCTAGACATGTGTGAGTGAGAACGGGCGACTTTAGACTGTGGGCAGTGTCACTGACGTGCTCTTCCCTGTTTCTTGGCGGCTGCGCGGATGTGATGGTGGACGGCACAGTCGTGGTGAGCGAGCGGCTGGTGGAACGCGTGCGGATGTGTGAGATTCGGGGCGAGGTATATGGCGCGTCCGACCACTGCCCTTTGGTGATGGAGCTCAGTGGCCCGCTGTGAGCTCGCGCGCCCCGCGATAGCGACGAGGAAGTGAACTAGGTCTGTGGTGTGCTGGGGCTGAGGTGAGCATCTGTGTTCTAGCGTGTCATGAATGCGCGATGGAGTTTGTGAGATGACGTCGATTCTGCATGCAGGACCGGGTGATTGCCCGAGTGCGCGCTTGTGACACGGTTGTGTTTTTCCACGACGCACCGCGCTATCGCGAGGACAAGCACGAATGTATGTACGCGCGGGAAGGAGTGGCCGGGAGACGTCGGCTGATAAGGCCACTGAAGTTCTGCAAGCGGAGAGGATAATAGAGTTTGGGAGGCTGATACCGAGACGGGCGCGTGCCATCCTGTGCCATCAGTACTTGATCGCACCCCGGCTCCCGTTTTCCCCAGGTGCCGCACGCCACCACAGCCAAGCCACTCTATATTCCCCGCCATCCGCGGCCAGCCTGCAGTGCTCCTCGCTCTAGCGACGGGGGCGGCACCGCTTGCTTTCGTGCGCCACCACCAGAGCCATTTCTGCCTCCTGTTGCCAGATCGCACACAGTGCGCCGAACAGCTGGACATCGTACGAGTCTGGTATGCTGCTCGCGCCCGAGCACGCCTGGAAGGCCCCGAGGCGGTCCCAGATCGTCCGGAGGCGGCGGAGAAGGAGGAGTCGCACGCGACCGATCCCAATTAGTTTCATAGTCGCACCGGCAGGCGGTGGTTTCTGGAGTAGACTGCTGCGGCGGGTCAAGAAAGAGGGCTCAAACTGGTCGTCCATAGGGGCCCGTAGCGCCAAATGGCAGAGTTTGTTTGAACATACACCACTGGTGTGGCTGCTGGGGTGCAACTAAAACTGGTTGCGAACTGGGCACTAGTATCGTGAAATATACAAATTGCTCTACGTGCATTGGCGGAGAACAGAGAAGGCCCCGCATGTGGAGAGAGACCGGGGAGACGACTTGGAGGCGATTCGGATCTGTTCATGAAGCACAAGACCGACGAAGGGAGCCGAACCAAATACCGCAATCCGGGGGTAATAAATATTCAGACAGATCAGAAAAGGGGCGACGACCGACGGTGATGGGATGGGTTTAGCCGCTCGAGGCGCAGGCGACGGGCGTCTATACGAGCACAGGCGACGTTCTCAAAAGCGGTTCGTCCTCGCCACGCTTCTCGTCCCTTGCCCTCCCTCCTCATCCTCTCTTCCAAGCCCCGCCCCCGCCCCCGCCCTCCCGACGCCCCGCTCGCGCTCCCCAGCTGCAGAGCACGCTGGTCCATTGCTACGCTCGCCGACGACAATACCCGAACCGATTCTCGATACCCCCGTGTCTCTCCCATAGACCGTCCGTCGTCGCTTTCTATCTATGTCGCAACACCAGCAGTACTCCATCCTCCCCCAACATGCAAGCCATCTCGATGACGAGCCGCGAAGCCCACGTAGCATAGAGGGGGGCCCGGCCTTCGAGAAGGACCAGGCGGACTTGTCCGGCGAGCAGCAGGTCCCTGTCCCCACAATATGCGGTATGCCTCTCAAATACGTTTCGTGAGTATACGCGCGTTCTCGCGTCTAACGGTCAAACACTCACCGCCGTACGCTCTGCGCTCAGATTGGTCACTCTGGCAGTCCAAAACGCGCTGTTGACCCTCATCATGCACTATTCCCGCGTGTCCAGCGCGCCATCGCACACCTACTCGGCTGCGTCCGCAGTGCTGCTCACCGAGCTTCTCAAGGGATTTATCTCCCTCACCGTTGCATTCGTCCGGCTTGACTACTGTTCGCCCAACTCCTCATCCGGAAGCTCGCTCTGGAACCCCCGGGTCCTATTCTACCGGTTCCGCCGACTTGGCAAAGAAGTCTTCCGGCCGGACTGCTGGAAGCTCTCCATCCCCGCTATCCTATATGTCATACAAAATAATCTGCAATTCGTCGCTGTGTCGAACCTCGAGGCTGCGACGTTCCAGGTCAGCTACCAGATGAAGATCCTCACTACCGCTGCCTTCTCGGTGCTGCTCCTCCGCAAGAGGCTCAGCCCGATGAAGTGGCTTGCCCTGCTCTTCTTGGCCATTGGCGTCGGCATCGTTCAGATCCAGAACGGTTCATCAAAGAAAGGCACGATGGGCTCAGAGCACGACATGAACGCATTCAAGGGCTTCATGGCTGTCGTCATGGCGTGCTTCACCTCCGGTCTCGCTGGGGTGTACTTCGAAATGGTGCTCAAGGGCTCACAGACAGATCTATGGGTGCGCAACGTGCAGCTTTCGCTCTTCTCGCTGCTTCCGGCGCTCGTCCCCATCGTGTTCTCGCATGCGAACCCTGCACACCCCTCCCCTGGTTGGCTTCAGCAGTTGTTCGCAAACTTTGGCGTGTGGGCATGGGCAACCGTTTGGATTCAAGTCCTCGGTGGCCTTCTCACTGCGCTCGTCATCAAGTATGCAGACAACATCCTTAAGGGCTTCGCGACGAGCTTGAGCATCGTCATCTCGTTCCTCGCGTCCGTCGCGCTGTTCAACTTCCGGATAACGGTCGCGTTTGTGCTCGGTTCAACCGTCGTCCTCGTTGCAACCTGGATGTACAATCAACCCGATGCACCTTCTGGCGACAACTTCTACCAGAAGGACTGCCGTTCCGGATGGGGATGGCGGTGGCGCGGCCCTTCCGGATCCCGCAACACCTCGGCCCTCGAGCTTGCCACTACCAACATGACCGTCTCTCGTCGCGCATCGACGTCGTCGCTCAATTCGCTCACGTCAGTCCCGGCCGGAGCATCACGGTCATATCCTGGATCACCAGTGGAACGCGAGGCGACCTTTTTCCCTCAGCTCCTCGAGAAGGGGTTGCTCGGAAAACGCAAGGAAGACGACCCTGCGCCGTTCTTCCCCGCGCCTCTTCGCGCATCGCGTACGGCGTCTCGCCTTGCGCACTATTTCACGCGCTCTGGCTCCGGGTCGTTTGTCATCTCCGAGGGTGCATCGTATCTCCCCTCGCATGCGTCAACAATGTACGCGTCCGCATCACCATCTGCGTCGTATCCGTCTACGCGCCCGTCCAGCGCATTATCATCAAGACCCGCGAGCGCAATGGGCGGTGCGCTACCACTGGGGACGCTTCCAGAGACATCGCAGGGCGAGCACCATTCATGATGACTTTCCTTCTCTTTGAATGGTCGAATACGCACTACGACCGCCCATCTATTCCTACTCCACGCGCGACGAGACGAGATCAAGAAACCGAGAAACGAACAAACGTGACGATGACGACCGGAGAAGTCCTTTCAAGCCCAGGTACTCGCCCAAAGACTTTTTGAACAGTACTGGACCATATATTATTATTGTTTCCTCCCCTACCTCCCACCCCTCCTATTTTTTTTTCGCCTGTGCGGATCCCCCGCACCGCACCACGCATGGACCCCGAACTCTACACATTCGCCCTTCGCTTTCCCCACCCGCCCGCACGCTCCACTCCCCCTTACGCTACCCCAACGACATTTAGACCGAGCCCTACGCCCGCCCGTGGCTGCGCTTTCTTGTTTAGTCAACCCCCTATTTGCGCACCAAGCCGTCTCGGCGGGGCGGGCAGGTGCAGTGCGCGCAGAGCGTCCAGACGACTGGACTCGGACCGCGCCATACATACCGCTTCCGTTCTACCTAAGCTCCGCGTTTAAATTCCTACTCTTTTTACTAGTACGAGCTTCCCGTAACGTATGGGTACCTATTGCGCAATCGCTCGCTTCTTTGTCGGGATTGCGACGTCGCTCAGTGGCGACGCGCGCTCTCTGCCGTGTGTCACCTGGCTGAACCGCGAGCAGGCTGGGCGGTGCCGGGGAACGCTAGCGTGTGGCAGTACGCGAGAGCTTCATATTCATGCGTGCGTCCCCCGCGCGCGTGTCATCGACATTAATTGATACCGCGGTCGAAGTATTCGATATTCAGGCCCCGCGTCCGCGCGCGAGGGATGATCAAAAGCTCGCTGCGTCAGACCGTCAGAAGGCCGTCGGACGCGTTGATATATATCAGTATTCTCACAGCGTGCGCATGTGCATATGTCTACCGGAGGGGGAATCTGAAGGGGCACGCGTGCGTTGGAAACCGCCCATCAGGATCGCGAAGCAATATCATTCCCATTGAGAGCTACTAGCAGGCGTGTGGGTGGCATCGCTGATGTCGATGCGCAACATGGGAAGCTCGGAACGTAGACTTGAATGATGGCGCAGGGGGATCGAGCCGCTCTCAGAACCCAACCGGCGTACTACGGTCGACGCGTTTGAAACTTGACAAGACCGCCTGCGTGCGCGGTACGGGGCCAGGGAGGTTAGGTGTGGCCTCCTGTCGTGTTGCAAAATTGACATGAGGTCTAGGGAAATGTACGACTGAAGCGTTCGACTTGATGGCGACACGCGGGGACTGAGCGCAACAACATGAACAAGTAGAATGCCGGATGGCCCGTCAATCTCCTGGAACGGCGTGGGACGTACATGCGATTGATATGATACATGCATACAACAACATACAAGCAAATGTGGTATATCGGGAGCATACGAGCGAGACGATCAGCCCGACGAGGCCCGTGCCTCTAGGCCCTTCTTGATCGCTACAGACAAAGAAGAAGAGGGGCGCAATGAGTGTGTGCGAAGAGAGGAGAGAGGGAGGGAAAACGCACCTTCACAGGTTTCCTTCGCATCCCCGAACAGCATCTTCGTTCCCGGCATGTAGAACATCGGGTTCGGGACGTCGGCTGCACGGAGACAAAAACGTCAGCTCGACCGCAAGGCGGGACGTCGGGGGACTGACCGTAGCCACTGGACATGCCGCGCTTCATGACGATGACCTGCTTGCTCTTCCACGCATGCAGGACAGGCATGCCCGCGATGGGCGAGCCTGCCTCAAGCGCAATGGGGTTCACCGTGTCGTTCGCGCCGATGACGAGCGTCACGTCGGTGCTCCCGAAGTCGTCGTTGATCTCGTCCATCTCATGCACGACTGGAAGATTTAATGTCAACCGCGTTCAAAGACCGGATGGGTGTGGCTTGGTGCTTACTGTCGTATGGGACAGAGGCCTCCGCGAGCAGCACGTTGCACTGGCCGGGCATCCTGCAACACCCCGCAATGAGCGCCTGGTCGCGCCCAGTGAGAACAGAACACAAACCTTCCAGCCACAGGATGGATGGCAAAGCGTGTCTCGATACCCTTCGACCGGAGCATCGCCACGACATCTGCGATGGCGTACTGCGCTTTGGCCACAGCCATACCATAACCTACGACCTACGATCGCAGGCTTATCAGTATCCACTGCGTAACGTCAACGCTCTACAGACGCGTAGCATACCAAAATCACACTCTCAGCGTTGAGCAGAGCGTCCACAGTATCATCCACGCTCGTCTTCGTGATCGTGCCTTCAATTTTGTGCTCCGGCTGACCTGCGGGCGCAGAGATGCCGCCGAAAAGGACATTCGTTAGGGTCCGGTTCATAGCAACGCACTACATCCATCTGTTAGCCCTTGATAAAACCATGCATGCTATCGGTGTTGCTTGCCATGATATATGACAGGATGGACCCGCTGACGCCGATAAGCGAACCGACGGTAGTCAGGAGCGGGTTGTCTAGCATGAAACCTGAAACGGGGGGCGGTTGAGTATTTGTGCAATATACACACGGGACACCAGTGACGCACCCTCAGCGACGAGTGCGAAGCCCGAATATGCGTTCAGAACAGTGATCACAACAGCTTTGTGATGTATACTCGCATCAGCACATATCACTCGACTCTAAACCGCTGCGGGCACTCACGCATATCTGCACCGCCAATTGCTGCAGTGGTGGTGAAGCCCTTGATGAAACTGAGGATAGTGTTCGCGCCAAGGAAGCCAGCAGCCACGAGCGGTGCAGTGGGTGCCAGCGTGACGAAAGCGCCCATAGACGCAATGTTCGCACCAAGAAGGGTGGAGTTGACTAAGTGCTTTCCGGGGATGGCGAAGGGCCTGGAAGACATCCGTCCGGCGAGTTTGAGGAACGCGACCACCGAGCCGGTGAAGGTGATACCACCTATCGAATATGTCAGGACCCTATAACACCAGGTAGGAGATCGAATGTACCGATGAGAACGCCGAGATACGCGGTGACGAGGTGCAGCGTTGACGCATGACTGATGTCTTCAAGCACGCTTGCAATGCTCGTCATAACAGCTGCGAGACCGACTACGGAATGGAGTGCGGCGACCATCTGAGGCAGCTCGATAGCGGTAATTCGGCGGCCGATGATCGTCCCTGCGGTCCCGCCAATAGCCGCGACGGCGGCGAACTGCACAAGTACCTCTGGTGGGAAGCCGACCGCGGCGAGGGACGCGAGAATTCCGGAGCCCACGCCTAGGATGCCGAGGATGTTGCCTTGCCGTGCTGTCGTCTGCGATGCCAGGCCAGAGAGGGAACCTAGGGTGCAAAGAGAATCAGCTAAAGCTCGAGGTGAAGATAACATAACACATACTGATGCACAGGACACTGCTTGTCAGATAACCAGCTTGAACGAGACCCGACATTCCTGTGCTTGCGGCGAACAAGAAGCCACCGGTGTAAAGAATAGCGGGGATTCCATAAAGCCATGCATATTCCGGAGGGTCAGTGGCGCCTACATGATAGCAAGATGGATAAGTGGCTGCACTAGCTCACGACATTGTTACTTACGCTTGAACATGTCGAGCATTCGCTTCGTGATTGCGAAGCCACCGGCAACGTTCACGCTGGCGAGCAGGACAGAGGCGGCACCCAAGGCTTGAGGTATTGTCGCAGGTAGGTATCCGCCACCCATAACGAACATGCCTCCGACGCCGACCATACCTGAGTACACCATGCATTAGTTCAAGGCCCATCGCAAGCGGCACAACAGGATAGCTCACCAGATATAGCGTTCGTGACCGACATCAAAGGCGAATGCAGCGCCGGGGCAACACCCCACACAACACGGTACCCAATCAAGCCCGCTAATCCAAACGTGAAGAAGTTGCTCATGAACGCCGGCCCGGTCAGCTTGCCCAGAGTGATCACGGAGCCCATTCCTCCCGTGATGAGCGCGACCTCTCGCGACGCCTTCTGCCATGGTGTCAGTGCGCGGGCTTCCGCTGCCTCCGCAACCTTCGCGGCACTCGGGGGCGCGACGGGAGGAGGGGCCGGACGGGGAGCCGGGGGGATGAGGTTGCCGTTGTGTAGGACGATCGAGCCGCGGACGACTTCATCCTCGAGGTTGACCGCGAACCGGCCCTCGCCACCGATGGAGAGCAGGAACTTCGTTACGTTGTTCGAATAGAGCGTGGATGACTGGGTGGGGAGCCGTGACGGGAGGTCGGAGTAGCCTAGAAGGAAGCTCAGGTGTGAACGATGCCGCCAAGGAACAACTGCACAAACCGATGATCTTAACGCCCTTGTAAACATATAGTTCTCCAGGTTTGGTGACAGCACAGTTTCCTCCGGTTTCCGCAGCAAGGTCGACTATGACCGAGCCTTGCTTCATAGCAGAGACCATCTGAACGAACCTCTTAGCATGTTGGATGAAACAATTTACAGCAGGACAAACCTCTTCAGTGATCAACTTGGGTGCAGGTTTTCCGGGGATGAGAGCCTACACAGACCCTGAGCAGAGCTCAATACCTGACTGGCGTATACCCTTACCGTAGTGATGACAATGTCGACGTCCTTGCACTGTTCCATGAAGAGCGCCATCTCTGCCTTGATGAACTCCTTTGACATCTCCTTGGCGTAACCTCCTTGTCCTTCGCCTGACTCCTCAAAGGGCACCTCAATGAACTCGGCACCGAGAGATTGGACCTGTTCCCGAGCAGCAGCGCGGGTGTCAAAGCCTCGTACGATCGCGCCCATTCGTCTTGCCTGCATAATGATAAATTGATGAACCATGAAAGGGTATAACCCAACGTACGGTAGCAATAGCACTCAAACCAGCGACGCCGGCGCCGATGACTAGGACTTTGCACGGTGGTATCTAGTATAGGTGTCAGGGCAAGTGGCCATGGCGTATTCTATGCAATACTGTGTACCTTTCTACACGGGGAAAGCTGCTCAACGGTGACATACAGCAAGAAGTGTATCATATAACATACCCTGCAGCAGTAACCTGACCGGTGAGGAATCGCCCGAAGTGATTGGCAGCCTCGAGGACTGCCTTGTACCCAGCAATGTTCGCCATGGAACTGGTTCACGGTCTTAAACTCAGCGTTCGCACAAAAAAATCAAACGATGGGACGAACCTCAGAGCGTCGAACACCTGGGCACGGGATATACGGGGTATCTGCTCCATGGCAAACGCGCTGGCCTTCTTCGCAGCCAACGCCTCGATGGCCGCCTTGTTTTGTGTCGAGTACAAGAAAGAGATGAGGGTACTACCCTCTTTAACGAGCTCGGCCTCCTTGCCCGCGAGCGGCGGCCGGACTTTCAGCAGGATGTCCGAGCGCTCGAACAGCTCGGTCCTGTCTACGACGACCGCGCCCGCCGCCTTGTACTGCTCGTCTAAGAACTGCGCCTCTAATCCTGCGGACTTCTCTACGAGGACCTGTGCGAACCCCTTCTTGAGGAGCAGCGACGCATTCTGGGGCGTCAAGGCCACGCGTCGCTCATTTGGATAGATTTCTAATGGGACACCGACTCTGAGCGAGGAGTACGGGACACCTGAAGATGCAGAACGCGTCAATCGGGATTATGCCGCACCCAAGACACCACACGGAGGCGTTCTCACCGGGGAGGTCCTGCACGGGGGTAGCTGCACTCTTCGAACTGGAGTCGCTCGGAGCATTTCGTCTGGGTGCTACGGTGTGAAACTTGCGATAGGAGCACGAGACTGCGACATGGCGCAGGTGAGCGTTCAGTGCGTCGATTCGGACTCGAATTACATATGGCACCGCGCAGAGAAGCTGCTCACTTTGCAATCTAGTCGCCGCGGCGCTAGCGGACCAGGCGCCGCAGCGCACGCCCCTCGAGTGCACGAGCAGGATGTCGAAGCCCATGGATAGTGGTGGGCGACCAGAGCGAGAGTAGGCTCGAGTCGAGCGAGGTGTTTGGCCGGTGGAGAGGAACCGCGAGCGTCGCGAGCTCGGTGGCCGAAAGCAGGCTGCGTGCTGTAGCCGATCGATTGGTTGGCAAGAGAGTCACTTGACCATGGGAGGATGCTCTCGATACAATTCCAGGGCATGGCGGTGATGGTCAGCGGGTCTCGCCAGCACGACGCTTCTGGTCCTCGACACCTTCGTGCGGTAGCATGATCATGAGCCATACCGTGGGTGAGCGCGAGCACATCGAGGCACCGGCTGGCGACGGCAGGACTGCACTGATCGCTCTCGCTTGATCCGCGAGCCAAATTCCCCGCAACGTCGGCTTTACCCCGCACTTTCGACGCAGTCCGCGATCGTAGCCGTCCTGCAAAATCACAGGCTCGACAGCATACAGCACACAGCATAGTCTAGTGCGTATATAGTTACACAGAGTATGATACAGCATACGATGGATCCCGCGCGACACGGTACCACACTACATTTGGCCACTCAGCTCGCGCTCAAGACGGACGAGCTCTACCGTGTGAGGGTGCTCCCAGAGCGCAGCTGCAGCACCTGCCTCAATTGGAGGCAAAGGCCGGCGAGGGTTGCCCCCGTAGCCGTAAAGCTTCTCCAACAAAAACTTCGTCCCAGAGATTGAAGCTTTCGCGATGGTGAAGTCTGCACGAGCGACGATGCCCTGCACGCGCTGCGCATCAGGAAGAGTGGCAACGTCCTTCTTCGACTTCTCGGAGAGCTCAAAGAGCTTGGCAACAGAGTACTGGTGGAGTTATGAGCCAGGCCCGAGCCAGAACACTCATCAATGCGACATACCGGCGCCACATTCGCAAGCCCGGTGATGGCGCCATGGGCTTCTACGAATGCAGAAGGCAGGATGAAGTCTGTGAAGCCGCCAAGGACAAGGAAGGGCGCGTGTGGGTTCTTTCGGGGGTGCAGCGTAGCGAACGAGGGATCCGAGACGGTCGCGGTGATACGCGTAAGTTTGCCAACGTTACCACACCTGTACCCCAGTCAGCATCACCCCTCGCATCGCATTGAAGGAACATACGTGAGCTTAACACCGGCAATATTGGGCGAATCTGTCGCTAGTTCAGTGATGAGGTCCGAGTCGAGGTCGATGCCCCCACTGGCACCAGGATCTACACAAGGCCGTCAGCATAACAGTGTGGAAAGATGAAGCTTGCACACGCTCACAATTATAGATAATTACGGGTATAGGGCTCTTTTCCGCCACTTCCGTCCAGAAGGCCTTGAGCGCCTTTCTGTTTCCCGCCAAAGCTCCGGCAAAATAGCCGCTGCATATGACGATGGTGTAGTCCGCGCCAGCTGCAGCCGCGTCCACCGAGAGCTCTACCGTCTCCCGAGTACTGCCCGCGCCCGTGCCGGCAATGATGGGAGTGCTGGTAAAGCCGGCCTCGTCGAGTGCGCTGCGGGCGGTCTTGATGAGTGTCACACGTTCTGCGTGGGATAAGTGGTGGGCCTCTCCCATGCTACCCAAAAGCAGGGGCCGGACACCCGCTTTCGCGAGACGGATGACATGAGAAGAGAACGCCTGGAGGTCTGCGCAGCGGGCGGGCGCATAGCGTGAGCCTGGGAGTGACACACACCCGACCACGCTGCAGACGTACCGAGGTCCTCCGTGTCCGGCGCAAAGAAGGTCGGGATGGGCGCATAGATGCCAGGCTGGAGCGGGCGGACGACAGAGGCCATGGCGAGCGGGGGTCGAGGAGTGCTGGTGGATAGCGAGGCGACAGAATCGAGGCTGAGATTGGCCGGCGCACCTTTATGAGCAGCTCCGGTGCGCGGGCCGGGCTTGCCGGGCGGCCGTTACACCTGACCGACGGCCCGCCCGCGCAGTTCCGCTCGTTATCGAAGGGCGCGCGCTCGCCGCTCCATCGTCGTGATCGAAGACGGCGACTTGCAAGAGCCAGAGCCAGTCACTCGCTCTGCTACTTTGGCGTTTGTCGGCCGCGCTGCCAGGCGTCATCGCACCCCGACCGCAGATCCACGTATTGAGAACGCCGCTGCAGCCGCGAGGACGCGTCCTAAGGTATGGGTCATCGACACCAACCCAGGCGTGTGGCATAATCACTTGCCTTCAGGTATTGACGGAGAACCCACCCCGCTCATGTTGCGAATGGCCACATGCGACAGAGGCACTTCAAGAAGACCTGCGCCCCCACGAGAACATGTCACGCGTCGAGCCCCAGGACCGCCGCATAGGCCGTATGAACGGCGACCGGGAGCAGCGGACGGAAGCGCAGCGGGTAACCGGAACATACATGTCTTAATTCTGTTTCCAGGCGTGAGTTCCGATCCTTTAGAATGCCGAACCTAGGCTAGCCTGTGCCAGGCTCGTAGTATGAGCGCCGCTTGCAGGCAATCCCGTTAGGTTAAATTGAGGCAGTCCCCATGCGAAAGTCTTGCCACAATCTGCCACACTTCGGGTGCAAATTGCAGGATTCGATATGAACTCCGGACCACACAGGAAGACGGAAAGACAAGACGGATTTGGCAGTACCTGCAATCCAAACGGGGACGAAGCACGTCCAGGTTCCTACACAAATAAATGCCGACGGAGGACGCTCAACATATAGAACATCCGCACCAGTATTCCCCCGAGTACTCACCGTATCCATGGTACACATTTATGCAGAAGCGGGCATCGACGGGTTGTACGTCCACAACTGACGGAGGGACTGTTAACGCTGCGTCTATGCCCCCAGGATGACTGCAATGATCATCGGACGTCGGAGATAGTTACGAGCTCGAATAGCATGCATTGTACCAGAACCTGTGGGCCAAAGCTATCAGCTCCTCAGCACATGACTCTGTGGGCGAACTCACAAGATACATATCGTACAATGCATGTCTACACAACCTCTAGTTTCGATAGGACTTCTCTCTCCCACTCCTTGTGGCCCTCATCGTCCACGGGCCCTTCATCTGCTAAGGCCACCTTGAAGATGTCCCACGACACGCATGCCCGATCGCCCTCCTCTTTCGGCTCAAGTGCAAATCGACCTTGCCTAGATCGCTGGAGGGTGACAACATGGCCTGCAGATCCCAATTTGTGCGCAAGATCGTGCACAATGCAACGGACGTATGTCCCGCCGGATACCTTCATACGCAGCACAAAAGCAGTGGGCGGATTTTCTGAGGGAACTTCTTGCTCGGGTTCGTCTTTGATGGATACGTTGCTGTCCATACCCTGCAGCGCCTTCTCCATCGCTTCCTTTTCCTCTGTCGAGAATTTCTTCTCTGGGAGCCGGAAGGAGTGGTCGCTCCCCAGCCACTCGACGAGCTCGAGTTCGTGCACCGTCACCTTTCGTTTCTCTATCGGCCGTGGTAGCGGGATGCCCTTCCGCGCATAGTCGTATAGTGGCATCCCATCCATTTTAAGCGCAGAGAAGCTACCTCCCGGCGGTGAGCAATCATGGACTTATGGGGAACGCGAAGGGATGGGCATACATTGGCGGAACCTGTTCTATCTCGCCTCTGAATTGCTCCAGAGCCTTTTCGACCTGTTCTCGCGTGACGTGATGCCACGGCGCCGCGCGCACCTGCTTCCCCTCGCTGTCGTACGTGTCCGTCTCGCACCCCAAAAGGCAGGTCGTGCGGTATTCCTACGTCCTTGCGTCAACGCTGGGGTCTAGACGCAGTGGAGTGGGTCTTCGTTACCTTTACGCAATCGAGGAATTCGGAGAGCTTTTTCGTACCTTTGCCAACGCCTATCACTACATGCGAGCACATACACGCACGTTTGAATACCACGTCGTAGTTGGGGGACGATAATCTGGGCTATTCACCAAGCACGCCGTCTGCAAGAGGATCGAGTGTCCCGCCTTGCCCTATTTTGACTGCATCACGCCGAGCTTTGCGACTCTTCCCACCCTGCTTGGCCTTTTCGGCGAGCTTGCTCCCCTCTACGAATAAGGGCGAACTTGCAACGAGCGTTTTGACGTCATTTACCACGGACATCGACGTTGGCCCAGACGGCTTGATCACGCCAAACAGAGCTGACACAGGACCGCTTGTCGCATCCTTGGGCATAGCGGGGCGTGTGGATGTTTGCAAAAAAGCAGGTCGGGAGTATAAATTTGAGGACCAGCGAGGAGAGAACAAGGTCGTTCGCGGGAACCTTCGAATTGCGACGTTCAAGTTGGTGGAAAGCATGAGGCGGTATAAGCGCCCCTTGGTTTGCTCTACTTGCGTACATGTCAACATGACATATATATACGAGCTATGCCATTCAGATTTGAATGTGCAAGTTTTGCGACCTTACACGAGTCGGCTCAAATTCCCAACTATTGTACATTCGTCATAAACATTCAAGAAATACTCCGCGAGCTCTCCGCGAATGGACTTCAATTAGTTATCGTACCACGTGCACTAGAGCTCGAGGTCAATAAATGCCTGGTATCACGGTCGGTGCTCAGGCCTCAGCGGTGAACGGTACGTACGAATGCGCGGTGATGGACTGTGGAACCAGCTTCACTGATCGCCTCAACTTCTTCGGCAGTGAGTTCGGGGAGGTCCTGGGTCGAGACGTACTCCTTCACACGCTCTTCTTTCGAGCTCGTCCTGATGTCAAGGACAAGGTAAGTGACCGAATTCATTTGTTGTGTCGACACCACTTACGTGACCTCTACGACACCTTGAGCGCGCAGCCACAAGCCGAGAACCTGCCCCTCGCTGACTGTCTTGCCCGTGTCCTTCTCCAGACGTGCGCGGATAGTTGACAGGACGGGATCAACGGGTCCACCTTTGTGGCGAACGATGGGAGTGAGACCGCCGTACGACTCAGTAACGATGTTGTGCTTCTTCTGCAGTTCAAGAACCGGAAGAGAGGCCTTGTAAACATACGGGTGGTACTCGAGCTGTCGGAAAGTTGGCGTTAGTACTGCGCGCACACACAGTAGCAAGTATATACCGTAGGTACTGACCTGGTTGACCGCCGGAATGATAGTCGCGCCGTCGAGCACTTCCTCGAAGTCCTTGACTCGGAAGTTGGAAACGCCAATGCTCTTTGCGAGCCCCTCCTTCTGGATGCCCTCGAATTCCTTCCAGACAGCCTTCAGCCTCCCCTCGTGATGGATGGGCATGTGGATGAGGAAGAGGTCGACATAATCGAGGCGAAGCTTCTTCAGCGACTCGACCAGCGTGTCTCGCACGGTCTTCCCTTCGGGAACCTTCCCGAGCTTCGTGGTGACATACAGTTCGGAGCGGGATTTGCCGGACGCGACAATGCCCTCACCAAGGGTATCCTCGTTGCCGTACAGTTGTGCGCCGTCGAGATGTGTGATCCCGTTGGCAATGGCGACGCGGACGGACTCCGTCGCGTTCTTGCCGTAGAGCGCGGTGCCGGTACCAAAGCCCAGCCACGGGATCTGCTTGCCGTCGTTGAGGGTGATGGTGAGGGGGGCCATGGTGCGCGAGACGTTCGTAGTCGCAAACCGTCGGAAGGCGGAGATAGCCAGCATGCCTATGGCCGCGACGGTTATATATGCCCTGAGGGAGTTCAGTCGGAAGAGCATATGGGCGATAAGATCGATCCGATGACGAAAGTCGAACAGCTTATGAACGTCGTAATCGTCTCCTGTCGGGCACGTCACTATACTGAACATCGCGCGCGTCAACTCATTATGCATTACGGGCCATGTCACTGGATAATCGTACACTAACCTTGACACATTCGACGGCTAGGGCGATTGCTCGAAGCAGAGTAAAGGGGGAGATACGGGCACATGTCGATGAACGCCGTGCTTGCTAATGTCTCAACGCATGAGAACATCTTTATTGCGTGAGCATGAGAGTCAGACGGGGTAACGGCGCTATATTTGCGCTAACACATGACTAGATCGGTCGATGGTGGTTCGAGGTGTTTACGGGTCGGTCCCTTTACTGCATGTAAAGTGCTGTGATCCAAAAGACAACCAATAATGATGAGAAGGCAAAGGGATCGCTGTAAATTTCGTGCGGGGACGAGACGACGTTCAGAGGGGATACGGGCAAGAGCCGCTCCTGCAGTACACAGACCTGCCCTAAATCAAAGGAGTATACATGGGGTTCAGCGCCTCCAGGATGCTTTCATCTTTTAACAACTACTCCAGGCACCTGCATACCACATGTCTGCCGTCGCTAATCGACTCGACGTGCTCTCATCTCAGGGTGTCTCAGAGAAACTCATACGGTGCACTCTTTGGCTGGTCGTCCTCGATTGTCCACGGACTGAACGGTCACCTGGTGTCTCCGACATCCTGCACGTGTCTACGCATCTGTGATGTACTTCGAAATATATCTTATTTCTCTTAATATCCAACAATACTGCACATTACGGGTCTAGAGAAGCTAGCAAAGTTGCCTGTAGTCAGAAACACATTTCCCATAATCATGGAACAGGTTCGTGCAGTGATGTAGTGTATGGGTCTGCTGGCATGTTCGGAGATGTCCTTAACACCGTAGCTGTTCGTTGGTCAGCGGCGGTGGTATTGGAGGAAGGGTCGTGTTCGATTAGAATTGTATGGGCGTAGCAAGCCGTTACATGATCTGAAAGCTGCAGGATGAGACTCTTCACTCGCAATACCGCGAAGCAAGCGGTTTTACTGAAGGGCACCGATTCGCATTGATCATTTGTTGGTTTCTCGACCACGTACGCTACTGAAGACCATTATACCATGTCAGTATGTTCATCATCTACTTCTTCTACATATTCATGGGTTGGGCATTCTGTATGGTCTGCATGTTTTGCAAATTCTGCATGTATTGCACATTCTGCATGTTCTGTACATTTTGCATGGCGATTGCGTTGTGGTGTGCTGCATGATTCTACAGATGCAGCTAAGTCCAGGTTGGTCATGATATGTGTATGATAAGTACACCAACATGATGATGATATCCAGGATTTGCACTGTGTCCAACTGGAGCCGAGTTCGTGTAGGCTAGATTTGAACGACGACGAGCAATAGTGACGCATGCTGCCACAAGTATGAAGAATCCGATCACGCCGAAGACAATCCCGAAGATGAGGCCAAAGGGAGGAGATGAAGGGGCATTGATAAAGAGGTCGTTCGTGACCGTGTTTACGGCAGGCATTGAAGACTGAGTTCTAGGTGAGTGCTAAGGATTGGGCTAGGGATGAGAAACTAGGACACGTCGTACACCATTGATATATAGCAGAAGACTCATGTATCAGGGTGCCCGCTACCACCGGTCTGGTCTGCCTGCGGTTGATTGACGGAGCTCCCAAACCTATGCGAGTAGCTAGCACCGCCCACCGTAGTCGCTCGTGACTAGTTAACTGTACTCCACATACGAGTGATAACTCCAACATGACTCCCACGTAGCGTGAAGTTTGGACGTGCGCGGTCAATCCTGTGCAGCAAACCGTCCGCGTCAGGAACGGACGAGCACATGACGCAAACGACCATTGTTGTCGTCACTTGTCACAAGTACTAGCACAAGTTTAGAGGATACAGGTGAAAGCAGTAGGCCGAGGGCCGCAATAACGGCGAATCGAGAGCAAAGGACGGGTTTATGACTGCTAGTTTGTTCTTCACGCGAATGACGCAGAAAGAAAAGAGGCGGAGCCGGTGTGGGAACCGCGCTCACATGACGCAATTGCCATTTGCGGCGCGTTGTCCAACTTGTTGACAAGTCACGTTGACAAACGACTGATAATTTGGGTCTTGACACTAACGGGTCGAATGTCCGTTGAGGATTCTTGACGGGTTAGTTCACTCCCGTTGTCCTACGATCATAAATAGGGCGTCGAAGACGCAGAGGGACAGCATTCCATCCTTTCCCTCTGCCAGGATACCAAGCACGCCCCGAGGACAGGAACCTAAAGTACAATTCATCCGCCCCGACTCACGGTGAGCTTCGGACCCACCTGTTCTGTGGCAAAAAGATCTGAACATACTTGTATCGGCCAGACATTACGCTGTTGGGTACTCCCTACGAGCGCACACTCTTTACTCGCAAGCTATACCACCATGATAGAACTTCGAAGTTTCTCGGCTTGGATCACCTCTGATGACATGCACCTCGTGGAATTCGAGCCACGCGTCGACGAAAAAAACAAAACTGTAACCTGCTGGATTGCGGGTCCCCTCGGAAAGGTGCATAGGCCCTGAGAGCTTTTGATTACTGGTATCTTGACCCCTTGAACTTTAGACTTTCGTCGTACATTGGCGCGACCACGGCTCTCGGGTGGATAGCGCAAGCTACATCTACTTCGACGGATTCAAAGTCTCAGGCCAATTCCTCTACGGACATGGAGAGGAGCTTCGTCGAGGCATCCGGGTCGGACCGCAGGAGGAAAGACCTTTTGTTTTCTCCAAGATCGAAGCCGGTAACGTGAACATCCAGCTTTTCCAAACACTTTCTCCTGATTTCTGTGGTCAGAGGACGAAATTGGGTACGGCACATTGAAGCCTCACAAGAACGTTGGCTCTATCATGTTGGAGATCAAACAGATTCAGCGAACGGAAAGCTACGGGTTGCCTCAAGTGCGTAACCCGCCAAGCGTCATCCGTGGCCAACGTCCGGAAGGCGAAGTCTGTGTTCGGTATGTCAAATTGAAACCTGCTCGCAATATGAGGGTCCTCAACCAAACAAAGGTATGGTGAAACACGTCCCGCAGCAGCCCAGATGCCAACGTGGAAAATCCAACCCCATGATCCCGACAATCCTGGTCCTTTCGTGACGTTCATTTTCCGTTACAGGACGCACGGTAAGAACTTATCCTGTGATTTCTTCCTGTGATGCTCAACAGTTTGAAGACTGGCTCGTGTCGCAGGGCATCGTTGGTCCCGACGAAGAGATCTCCCAGGCGCCACCATCCCCATGGCCCCTCGAGAGTCCGGCCCATCTCTTGACCCCATCCTCGACGCAGCCAATGAATACTATCGAACTAGAGTCTGGTTCGGAGGATGAAGGTGGCGACGATGACGATGACGATGATGATAATGATGAAGTTGAATTTGGGGCCGCTCCGTCGCCTATTCCAGCTCTCTTATACCCTGCCTCCCCGGTGTCGCCTCCCGAGCTTTTCTCGCCTCCTGAGCATGGCTCGCTCCCTGAGTATGGTCTGGGTCTGTTGGGTGTGAGTCCCAGGTCTGTGAGTCCCAGGCCTGAGACCAGTCGAGTGAGTCTCGTTCCCCGTAGACCGTTTATGTGGGCTCACTATGCCATAGTACACTTCGGACGGTTCCCAACGCTCTTTCTCCGGAACTTGGGACCCTTCGTCATCCGGCGTATTCACGGAAATCCTATTCGAGGAGTATCTTCCCGAAGACCGCAACACCCTCGCCGACTACTACAAGTGATCTGTTCCTCTTGCTCTCTCACTGCTTGCCTCGCCCCACCGTATTGCTGTGCATTACATCTAGATCTATGCTGTCCGTTTTCTATCGTCCGTTGTTTTCTGTCTTGCTTTTTGCTGCATCACCAAATATTGTCCTCGTCCTCGTCTGCTAGTATAGCTTTGACTACCTCGAAAACATCTTTCCTCGTATATCTGTCGTCACCATTGTTTCCTTGCTCGTCGCTACTTTCCCCCGCCCCAGTATGTTTTTTTGTTCCACCGACGTTGTGCTCTGGGTCTCGCAGTGCTTTGTCGAAACGTCATAACCAGTCATACATACGTATATCTTTGCTTGATTATATACTGCCACTTTGAATCGAAATACCGCTCTTCTTTGCAGCCTGGTGTTTCTGATTGAAAGAGTGGCATGATCAAAAACAAGCCCCAGGGTTGAAGCTGAAGGACTTGGGACACAAGACTCACGTATATGCTGGCCCTAACCCTAGTGCCTCTTACCTATCGGTGCCAGTTATTGGCGCCGCACACACAAGTCCTCCTCCCTGACGTCGGCCTTCATGTCCTCTATTCCGTTGAGCAAGCTCTCTGCATTGCCAACATATGCCTCCTCGTCTACCTCACGCCTAAAGTCTCTCTACGCCGACTTCACGTACCAGAAACAGTCCAATCCGACCTCGTATGCGTCCAACGTCGAGTGGTGGCGCCGCACTCTAGAGGGCGCGCTTCTCCGGGGCTGGCTGTCAGAGGCACACATCGCGAACGCGACACCTGATCGCATCGTGCTGCACGCTCCCGGAGTAGCCTTTGCCGAGCACTTTCGAGTGGAGGGCGTCGGCAAGCCGCTGAGCGTGCCCACCGTGATAGTGAGTGCTTCATTGCTACAGCACGAGGTCTCCTCAGGACAGGACACGGACGCTCACCGGAGCTTCTCACTAGTGAAGTCTGAGCTGTGTAGCTCAAATGCTCTGATACCACTGTCGGACTTTCTCGGCTCTTCGCGGTCGATATACGACCCCGGGTGGTTGCCGTACCGCATCGCGAGCTTTATGGTCGGCAAGCCACTATGGTGGGCGCTCGGGCAGCTTGGCGTGGTGGATAACCATGCGGATGCGTTCGGGGACTCGAGCACGGCTGAACGGTGGAAGAAGGTCAAGGGGGACTACGTTGCGGTCAAGCTGCTGGAACAGGCCGCGGAACACATCCTGGAGAGACAAAGACAGAAGGACGCAGGCAACCTCGCAGACTCGTTATACAACGCCGAGAGCTTCCGTGAGGAGTTTGCGGCTTGTGCGTTTGAGGACGCGCTGCTGTCTGAGCTGGACGTGAAAGTCCTGCTCAAGTTTCTAGAACGGGACCGCCGTGCCGTTGTGGTGAAAGGCGATGTGAGCTCGCTTATTGCAACATGAAGGACCTCGTGCTGATTGCAAAGGCAGGTCATCAAGTTTGTAGAGAGTGGTGTCTCTGAGTCCGCCGACGTAACCGCTGTGGATAGCGGTCTACTAGCGTTGAAGACGGCTGTGCAGAAGCTTCATGCCCAAGTCGACGGCCTGCAACGCCGGATAGACGAGTGAGTGGACCGCCCGAAGGCGTCGCAGAATGTGCCTGAACTATGGCTTAGACGTACACGCCTGGCCTCCGACGCGCTTCGTCAGAAACGCAAGGAAACCGCTCTCACCCACTTGCGTGCCCGCAAGCAGCTGGAGGACGTCCACAAGAAGCGTCTCGGCTCGCTCGACCTCCTCGAAGCGACGCTCCTGCGCGTTGAGACGTCTGCAGGCGACATCGATGTGAGCACATGCTGCGCTTCCGCTCATACTCCCTTCAAGCTGCTGATGACGATGGTCGACTGTCCGCTGCAGATTATGAAGTCCTACGACTCCTCCACCGCGACCCTGCGCGAGATCCTCTCGCACCCGCTTTTGCAGCGCGAGAAGATCGACGAGACGATGGACGCGATGGCATCGGCGAACGCGGACGCGCGCGAGATCGACAGCGCGATCCAAATGGGTGCCGATATGGCTCAGGCCGATGCGGGGGTCGACGACGACGCGCTCGAGGCCGAGCTCGCAGCGCTCGTGCAAGATGTGGAGAAGGAGAAGAGCGAAGCGGGGGCAGAGGAACAGCGCAAGCGGCTTGCTGCGGGTGGACTGGATGTCCCAGTGCACCAACCTGTCTTGCTGGAGTCTAGGAAGGAGGTCGAGGCTGCGCGGAAGGAACTGGAGAAGGTTGCGGTATAGAGCGCAGTGCATCCACGTCCTAACGTCTATCACGTATTCTGCACAGTATGTTGCACCCGGCAAGCTTCATGTTATTACGTCCTAATCTACATCTACATCATGGATACAAGCTAGCTTCTATGCTACAGAATGTGTAGTCCGGAATGTGTGTATGCGCGCGTGCGTCAAGCCTCACGCTCTCTAACAGTAAGGGTCTGGTTATCAAAACCGACGTCTCGTCTGTAGTCCATCTTCAGAACCCCGCCTCGCTCGGCATCCTGCTCTTCCTCTCCGTCTCGTACAGCCCATAGATGCTATACGTCGGGCTGCGATAGTCCGCATACTCCTGCGTGTTCGCATGGGCCATCGCCATCTGCGCGAGGCTTGGCAACGGCGGGGGCGACGGCACGCGCGGCGGCCTGTCATTCCCATTTCCGTTCCCGCCCCCGCCCACGTTCTTGCGCGGGACGACGCGCGACTTGCTCCCGCTCGCCGGCACGCTCCCCTGCGCGTTTACGACGGTGCGCGTGGACGGCAACGACGCCATGCTCGTGAACTCGGCGAGCATCAGGTTACCCAGCCGCGCGCTCGCCTCCATCCCGGGGCTCATCACCTCGCTCTGCACGCGCCCGTGTGCACCTGGGCGCGTCCCGTTCTTCTCGCGCGGGGTCGGCGGCGCACGCTGCCGGTCACCCGCGAGCGTGATCGAGTCGTCTGGGTAGAGCGTCGGCTGCGGGGACACGAGCAGCGCGGACGCGTCGACGTGCGTGTCGGGGTCGGGCGTTGCGAGCCCCATGGCGGACGCAAGCGCGCGTGTGTCGCGCTCGCGGCGGGCGGGCGACTTGAGCGCGGGCGAGAGCGGAGGGAGGATGTACGACGTGGACGTCTCCACCGAAGGTACCATCACCGAAGAGCGGTTCCCGCGCGCGAGAGTGGCGATGCCCGCGACTGTGGAGGACGCACGGAGCCCGCCGCCAGTTCCGGGTGCATATGGCGCCTTTACGCGTGCGCGGCCTTGAGCGTGGGCACTGATAGAATTGGACTTGCGTAGGGCGGATTTTGGAAGAGGCGTTGGAAGATTCGGGGTCTGGGGTTGTGGGCTAGGCATATAGGGCGAGATGATCTGCGCGCCACCATAGATGTCCGCGTGCATGTCGAGGTACTCAGTTGCAGCAAGGCTGTGGCGTACGCTCCTGCCTCCCTTGGAAAGACGACTGGCGGATGGCTTGCGCTGGAGAACAGGTGTTCCATCGGCCGTGAGGGGTGACATTCCACCAAAAGCTAGGCCGATGCCCGCGGTCGACTGTGGAGAGGTGGGGTATATCGACATGGAGAGCGCAGAAACACGGTTGGCTGCGCGAGACAGCGCACTCTGCATTTGTTGCATCGGTGGGTTAGAGGGAGGCGGGTTGACTGGAAGAGGGACATGGACCGGGGCCGGGGGAGGAGGGGCGGCTCTTTGGGAGAAGGTCCCGGAAGGCATACCCTTCGGGGGCTCAGGGAAGGCGAGATGAGCGGTTAGAGATCCCGTGCCAAGTTCCTGCGCAGACGGCTTGGGTGTGTACTGCGTCCAGGTCCAGAGTCCGTTGCTATTGGGTCGTGCTACAGCCGAAGCGCGGTCCTTGCCGCCAAAGAGAGACTCTTCATCCACCTTCAAGTCTTGATCGGCGAAGGGGTCCTGAAAGATGGGCAGAGAGGGCGTAGGACAGGTACGCTGGCGCGGCCGCGAGCGAGCTCTCAAGATGATATAAGCGCCTAGTGCCAGAAAGCCAATGCCGACAGAGACGAGGACGATCAGGACGATAGGCAGATGCTTGGAGTCTTTACCGCGAGCATGATCCGCATGAGAGCCACTGAGAGCACGAGAGGCACTGGTGGGCGTCCCAGATGATGCAAGCGTACTAGTGAGAGCAGCCGTGCCAAGCGCAGTGAGAGAGGGCAGGGGAGAGAACCCGGGGGTGATGTAAGGGCCGGAGACTGTCAGCGTTGTTGGAGCGTGGGCCGGAATGACATTGACTGGGAGGATTCCAGGGCTGATGACATGACCATGGGTGCCAGTATCAGGTGCAGGAACAGGAACGGCGTTTGCGTTGATCTCGGGGGTCTTGTCTTTGCCGGCAGACTTTGACTTGTCTTTGGAGGACGAGGATGACTTGTGTGTGTTTTTGCCAGCATCGTCGTCGTCCTTGTTGGGTCTCTCGGCAAGATCACTATCTGGAGGGGAGCCGTGAGCCTTCTCCAGATGGATGTTGCCTTTCTCTGCTTTTCTGTGAGTATGCTGTGGGGGGTTGAGGGGGGTAGGATGTGTGCGGGTGAGTAGCAAGTCGGCGGCGGGGAGATCCATACGACAAGGAATGTGGGGTAAAGAGTGTTTTGGGTGCGAAGTCTGCGGGAGGAGCACTGGCAAGCAAGCGGCCTGCACTAGAGCCTGGGTCAGACGCTGGGAGAGACTGCGCCGGTGGAGGAAAGCACTTGAGGGTGAGGAGACGTTCGAATGCCCGCCAAAGGAGGGCGGAGTCACGTGGCCGTGTTTCGGCGCAGCCCAACTCTAGCCTTTCCTGGACAATGCTAAGCGACGGACAAGTCGAGCCCAAGTACTTACTAGACTAGTACCAGTATTAGTACGCCAGGCGCACCTCCCTCCCTCTCTCCTCTTGTCTTTCACTGCCAGCGTGTAGACGACTGTTCTCTTCTTGTCTACCTTGGTATCGCTCTGTTCCCTGTGTCTGTAAACTATCCCTCTGCATGCCCCTCTCATCACCCCTCTCATCGCTCTTGAACACATCCAGCCCATTCTCCACCACATACACGCGTCGTACGCGTCGGGATCATACAGTCTGCACATCGTAGCTCTTCCAGAAATATGGGGTCTGCAGGAAGCGAATCCAGGTACGCGAGTCCGCACTCGGATTCGTCCCCTCGCCTGACCTCCACCTAGGAACGACGAGTCTCAAGCAAGCCAGCTCCTTGCAGCTGCCCTCCGCCCACGCGAACTGCATACGAAGCCTTCTACGGATGACGATAATCATGTATCCAATGAGTCCTCGCCTTCCAGCGGGAGCAACTCTGTCCATTATCACATGAACGGACTCCAGCCTACACAGACTCCATCGCTATATGACAGCCAAAACCCTGGCCCCGGAGAAGGCTCCCAGAAGGAGAACGCACCTGCCCACGCAGAGAAATCTTCCTCGTCCCCTCGCGGGATGCATCCAGATTCTGACCCCTCTCCACCTCTCGAGGCGCCTTCGGCTGTCAAAGAGAACAGATCCGCCACAGCACCTCGCTCGAAAGGAGAACGAGAACCGCAGCACCCTCTGGGGACAACAAAGGCCAATACAAAAGCTGTTGCATTCATGTCTCCTCCACGTCCACAACCACGATCCCACACAACTACTAATCGCGCTGCCGTGCACGCCAATTCTATGCCCCCGCCTAGGAGAAACAGGTCCCCTTCTCCTGCCTCACAGGATTCTTTTGCTGGCCCGCCGGTTCGGGATCCCGCAGAAGAGTACATCGAACGGGCAAAGGCTTTCAAAATACCCTTGTCTCGCCCCGGGGATGAGGTTCTTTCCGATGGTGAAGATGGCCCTCCTCCAGCATCTTCTGATATGTGGGTTTCCCCTTCGCGTAACCGTGCTGTGGATCTATGCTCTTCTCCGGCCAAAGTTCTGGTTCAGGACACCCCGTCTAATTCCTCTCACTCTAACGACTCTCAGTCCCAGTCCCGGCGTCAATCGCACCACTCCCAGAACCATGATGCCGAGTCTCAGCAGAGCGAAGGCGACACTCAGTATTCTGATTCCCTCCCACCTGGACAACGTCAGGACATGGATATAGATATTCCTGGCTTCATGGACGATACACCAATTGATACCGATACCGATGAGGACCACGATCTGGACATGAGCGCCCTTCCTCCTACTCAACCAACTCAATCTGATGCTTCCACCGAACCTTCCTCCTCTTACGAGCGACTTGTCAACCAAGATCCGTTTGCACCTCTCTCAGAGGCCACACAGCCTGCACACCTCCCGACGCAACAGACACAGGTAACCGATCACTCAAAGCCTGCTCACGATACCGACGCGTCCTTGATTTTACGGAATCATGACTTTTGGAACCAGAAAGGACAAGTTGTCTTCCCTTCCGTGCGCTCTGCAGGGCGCTCAGCGGATACCACGAACTCTACCACACGCTCCAGTGTCCCTCGCGGGCTGCTCAGTCTTGTGGCGCCCCACAAACGATACCGCTACCTCGAGGTCACGGCTACCCCTATTGCGCCAACGCAAGTGGCCCCCGAACGCGCGTTCGCAGATACCACCACTGAGGTTGACGAAACGCAGGTCATCGAAGATTCCGCCCCCATGATCTCGAGAACCATCACCCAGACTCAACCGTCTCACGCGTTGGCAGTTAACGAAGTCGTCCAACCCACGCTTCCGAAGCGCTCGCTGCCTACGGCATCGCGTGCTCTGCAGTTGCTTCGGGCACGTCGTCAGTACCCAAGCACCGATATCGTCCCTGATTCGGAGGAGACACGCGTTGTTCCAGACTCGGACCCGCCAATGCCTCCCTCTGCGTCGCCTCCCCCTGCCGGCCCGCCTACTGCACACTCTTCCCCTTCCAAGCAGCGCTCACGGAGAGGTCTTCAGTCTGAGGATGAAGTACTGCGGGCTGTCGCCGTGGAGGCGGCTGCTACTTCTGTCAGCGCCATTCAGGAAGAGGATGACGATGAAGACGACACTCCCTTGGCCACTAAACTCAAGTCCGCAAAAGCGAAGGGCAAACAGAGGGCAGTGGAAACACCCGAACCTGAGCCCTCCATGGCGTCCCCTGGAATCAGGAATGGCAAGGCTCTGATATCCCCCACTAAACTGGCACTGGCTCGCAACCACGGTCCCGTACAGAGGAGCAATTCGTGGAAAGACGTCGTCATACCCTCCTCGGAGCCCCAGGAACGCAGCATAGAGGCACAGCCGAAGAGTGCCAAGCCGAAGACTCCAGTCCCGCAGATCACACCGCCTCCGGTAAAGACCCGTTCGGCCCCGCGAAAGGCTAAGCTCGAAGCTCGCAAGCGCCTCATCGAGAGTTCTGATGAGGATGAGGACGTCGCTATCCCGGATCCGAACGACAACGACGACAAGGACACTCAACCCGCTGAGGATGAGATGGATGTCGACCAGCCCGGCCCTAGCACAAAGCCCATGCGCGGCAGCAAACGCAAACGCCCCGTCTCATCCTCCACACGCAAGAACTCGTCCAAGAGTAACGGCGCTGTAAAGACGCCCAAGGAGGAGTCCACCACGCCCGGGTCCTCGCGGCCCACGAAGCGCCTCAAATGTGCGTCCAGTGCCCGTGCAGGCTCTGTGCTCGAGCCCACACGGGTCTTCGCGCTCTGGAAGAAGGACGGTCACTACTACTCGGGCACGGTGCATGCCCATGCCGGCCAGGGGCGGTACAACGTGCACTTCGACGACGGCCAGTGGGCGGTGGTCGAGCTCAAGTTCATGCGTCTCTGTCGCCTGCGCGCGGGCGACAACGTGCTCGTCTCGAGCAAGTCACGCGCGAAGGTCACGAACGTCTCGCAGTGCGGCGCTGGCGGGCACGCGCCCAGTGCTACCGTCACCATCGATCTCGACCAGGACGGCGATGAGGAGGTGCAGGTGGATACTTTGCGCCTCGCGCCGCGCACGGTCAGTGCCGAGTGGGCCGACCGTGTGCTCACGGACGATGTGATCTCCGCCGTGGTCAGGCCAAAGCAGGTGCGCGGGAGCTCGACGCCACAGGGCGACGCAGGCAGCCCCGCTCCGAGCGAAGGCTCGAAGCGCAAGCCTCTGAACAAGACGGGGGTGGTGATTACGACAGCGAGCACCGACGCCGGGAGCACGCGCGAGGCGCTCGTGACTGCGATTCGCGAGAACGGCGGGGTCGTGTTGGACGACTGGTCCGCGCTCTTTGAGATGCAGGGCACGTCGTCGCAGCGGAGCCAGCGGTACGTGTGGAAGGCGGACGACATCCGGTGGACGGAGCGGGAGGACGTGGAGAGGGCGTTTTTGGTGTCGGACGACAACAACCAGAAGGCGAAGTTCTTGATCGCGCTGGCGCTGGGTATCCCGTGTCTGTCGGTGGAGTGGGTCAAGAAGATTCTCGAGGAGGTGAGTGTGCTACGTTCGACCACGACGCGTCCATGAGAGCACATCTGACATACACCAAAGGGAGACGATGTGGATTGGCAGCCTTACCTTCTTCCGGCCGGCTTCTCGGAGCATCTCAACACCCGGGTCTCTCAGCTTGTCGACCTAGACTGGGGCAACAGTCAACATCACCTCAAAGAGATCACTGGGAACCTCGCTCCGGCTAAGGTGTTCTCCGACATGAACATATTGTGTGTCTCAGAAGGGTTTGTACCCCGACATAGAGTCAAGAAGGTGTGTACTTTTGCCTAACATTGGCTTCTACTCCTCATCTCAATTCCTCTCCTATCTGTGTAGAACCCTGAAAGCAAGGCAGCAGCCGAGGCCGTCCCCAAAATTATCCTTTCCATGGGTGCGGCGACTGTCGAGGCCGTGGTCGACGAGAAGCATGCCTCGCGTCTGCTGCACGAGTACAACTACATCGTGTTCCGCGACGAGCACGACACCGCGCGGCTGCCGGATGTTGAGCGCTGCGTGGATGTTAACTGGGTCAAGGACTGTCTCATCTCCGGGCGACTCCTGCCTCTTCCCCCTCCCCGGTCGATCTGACCTCCGCGGGCACTACAGTCATCCAGTTTCCTGCATACCATTTTTTTTGGTTTCTTTACGATCCAGTCATCTTACAAGTTATAAAGGCGTAGTCTAACGTATGCCCCCTCCCCCTGTTATGCCTCTTCTATACCTTCATCTGTGTATCCTCGTTGAAGTACCGTCCGGTTCCGTGCCCCGTTTGCTCGCGGTAATAGTTGCTATCGTACTGCCTTACCCACTGCTCTGTTGCTTAATCTGTCGATGTATCGCGTAGGACTCTTTGCTGTACAAATCTCTAAGTTGAGTTTCATGTAGATGTTATGTTGCCGAGGCAGGCATACGAAAATGTGTATGGTTGTGCTCAAGTAAGATAGTGCCCCAGTGTTCTCTGGTTTAATGTGTTCGAGGACAGCGAGTAAGCACTTTGAAAAGTCATGGAAGGCAACAACCTGAACAAGGGTATATGGCAGTACGAACGCGGGACGTATGTCCCAAAAGGTACGGTGAACGACGATCCTTGCCATTTGGGGAGGAACACAGCCCGATGAAAGATGGTAACAAATGATCAGTCCTAGCTTCAAGTTGTTACGACCACCGTGTTCAAGCTTTCCTCACGCCCAGCGTCCGACTCCGACGTGCCCCTACATGCGCCAGTACTGTTCACCTCAAGGCCATAACAAGTTCATTGGTCAAGTCCAAGCCGCGTGCGCATATGCACTAGGCGGGGGCGATGAAACATGGTTGGATCTGTTATCATCCATGGCGGCGCTCCTGGTAAGGTATAGACCATCCGCTGACCACAGCATGTGGTTTCGGCTAGGTAGACCACTGCATTGCGATTGACGTCGACTAGATGGCCATGGGAGTGCTTCACGACGCTGTAACGTCAGAGCATCTCTTTTGCGCAGCGTCCCGCCGTCTCGCATCGCGTAGGACTGAACGGATTGGTGCTTGCGCTCACCCTCATGCCACTTGTACTCATATACCCATCTGCATCGTAGGACATGGCCGCCGTGCACTTTGGCTTCGCAGATTCCGCAGATACTCAGTTGATTCAGTTCATCGAGCCTTCACCTGCGCCTTCCGGTGGACCTGCATGGTTCTTCAACCAGTCGGGAACTCTTCTTGGAGCGGTGTACAAGTCGACGCTCACCGGATGCAATGCTAGCGGCGCGAGCGTCGTTTTCAAGTTCAATGGTACGCCTCGGTCTGTAAATCTGCTCCGCGCAGCCGTCTGAAAGACGCCCCAACCGCACAGGATCCAATATCTCCGTCTTCGGTAGCGTGGTAGATTCGCAGGGAGGTGACCCGCCCGCATCGGTCTTCCGCGTAGACGAAGGAAGCCCTACGACGTTCACCGCAACTCAAACCGTCGGCCGCTCGGACGATGTGCTGTTCTTCTCCTCCCCTCCGCTGCCGCTGGGAAACCATACCCTCACGATCAACATCACGCACGCAAGCGCTTCTGCGCCGTTTTATCTCGACTACATGCAGTACTCCATTGATGTCCTGCAGACGGGCACATCGTCGACGCTCTCCCCATCCATGGTGATCTCCGCCACCGAGTCCTCATCCGGAATGTCCAGCCTGGCTGCGACACCTGGCAGCTCTGCGTCTGCGACTGCAGGGTCAACACCAAAACCCCACGCTCCGACAGGTGCAATCGTAGGTGGCGTCGTAGGCGGGTTTGCTCTCATCGGCTTTATAATTGCTGCCTTACATTGGCAACACAATCGGCGACCCTCTGGAGAGTATAGGTATGGTACAAAGGCACACCAAGGTGAGCGTGTCCGAGTCGTTTGTGTTAGCCAGGCGATGTGTTGAAGGGCCTCATACTAGATACTCCCCCTACTATCATTCCGTTTGTGAACGACACGAGCTCTACGAACAGGCGTCAGCTAGGAGACGGGCGGGCCCGAGAGTCGCCAAATGAGGACGACTCCGTCAGCTACTTGACCTCGTCCGCGCCAACCCCTACGCACAGCGAGGTCAATGCGACAGCACCCACAGAATCTGTGCGCCCTCATAGCGTGCATGTCAGCGTGCGTGCGCCTGCCCCAGCAAACCGTCGGCTCACGGAGATGTCCTACATGCGACCGCCTAGCACGCTGCCGGAGGGATTCCTGCAACATGGAATGGACACGTTCTCGGAACCCGGGGGAGGAGAGACCCTTCCTGCGTATACCCCAGGACCCTCTTAGCGGAGTGCTCTCCCTGGACGTAGTTCCCCAGTACCGTAGAAGCTGTAGTACATCAATTATAAATCATGATACCCTATAGTCTGTATGAAACCCTAAGTACACTTAGCTGCAATCCACTAGCGGTGTTCAGCGTGCGAACCTCGAGGCGCTAACGCCTTCGACACGCTGACATCGGGCGTCAAAGCGCGTTCTCACCTTGGACGCGTCCGTCTCTCCGCCTCCACCTCGCGTCCAAGTTGACTCTTCGCCCATCTAGGCTGTCTGCTAGTTCTTGATCATGTCGGGAGATGAAGGAGAATATGTTGTTGGTCAGTTCATTGTCGCCTTTCACCGCGTGCAAGAAGTCACCTATCTGTGTTCGCCACCTCTAGAGTCCATCCTGAGTGCTCAAGTTGTAAAGAAGAAGGGGAGAAAGACCTGGGTGAGTATCAGCGGCCCATCGCTGAAGCTTGCAGAAACATTGACATTTGGTTCTGTGTAGCTATACTGGGTCAAGGTGCGTATCTGAACTCTCCTGACATGCATGCATGCTTAGCTCCGATGCAGTGGAAGAACTATGGCTTCGACGACAATACGTATGTTGCTTCCTCGTGCCGCGTTCTACAGTCACCCGGTCATCTGCAGCCGATAACGGTGTTTGAGAATGCGCATTCCTTACTGATATTTCGCCCGCGCAGATGGGAGCCTATTGAATCCTTTGCTGGAGGGTCCGAGCACTTCATAGAACACTTCTGGGCTAGAGTGGATACCGACGGACGTGACCACAGCAGCTTAGGCGAGTTCCATGTAGGGGAAGAGTTTCTCCCTTCTGGTCCTCCCCGTATGTCTCGTCACGCCTCTTCCACTACACACCCTGACCGTATGTTGCAGGAAGGAAGAAAGCGAAGAAGGCTGCGGAGGCTGTAGAAGTGATTGAAATTTCATCATCCCCCTCTCCAGTGCAAAACGCGGACTCCGAGAACGAAGTACGTTCTATCATAGGGGATGATGAAGACGAACCGGCCGTCGTTACGACTCGCGGGAAGCGGCGCCGCTCATCAGCAGGAGCGGACGCGGAGTCCTTGCCAATCAAGCGTAAACGTGGACGTCCCCCGGGCAAGCGTGCCGCACAAATGGAGGAGGCAACCAAAGTCGCCACCCGCAGAAAGTCTCTCCCCGAGATTCCCAGGACGAACCGTGGACGTGTCCAAGTCGCAGAATCTTCGTCTGCGGCACGCGGCCCCTCCGCAACACGCACCCGTGGACTGCCACGCAAATCTGCTGCACCTTTTCGTCCGTCTTCGTCTTCGCCAGACGAGCTTCTACTACGCTCGGAGGCGAACGGCAAATCTAGCCTTTCGCCTGTGAAGAAGAAGAGGAATGCCAAGTCTCTAGCAAAGGTTGCCGCGGATGACGGCGACTCGACCTCCCAGGACGCTGTTGAAGCATCTGCTATGATCGTCGACGACTCCGAGGACGAGCCATCCACATTTGGCAAGCCGAGCCTCCTTGCTTCCGAATCCATACCCGAACCAGTATCTCAACCAGGCCCCTCGACGTCCATGCCTGCCCATCGGGCACGCGCCGCGAACCCTCGCGTGAAGGTGGTAGATGACCCCAATTTGACGGTATCGAGCGGCGCTCTGTCTGTGAAGTCGAGGTTCATGAAGCGTGCTGCGGTGGAAAACGAGGACGGTGGTAGCCCTGCTCGTTCAGCGCGTGTCTTGAAAGGGAAGGCTGGACCTGGAAGACCCTCTAGCAGTCTGGTGGTTGGCGGGTCTCGTTTGGTGGCCCATAAGGGCACTCTGACGGTCGTCCGATCGAAAGCGGGTCCCAGCAGAACCAAAGCCTCGAACGAGATGTCCCACGCCGAGCAGAACGAGGTTGATTCCGCGGGTGCACAAAACGGTCTGATCGATGATCCCGCTGAGGCGGATGACGTCCCAGGGCTAGGCCAGCATGGGATGACGCCAAAACCTCCTCCAACTGGCGAGGAACTACTGAAGGAAGCCGGCATGAATCCTCTGGACGGAAAGGATCTGCCCGACTTCGAGGAGGATGCCGATGGTGAATACGAGGTTGAGATCATTGAGGAAGCTCCGCAGCCGCAAGTGTGCGTCGCTCACGTTGCCTTTGTACTGTTAGCCTCACATCATATCATTAAACACAGCGTGAAGCCGCAACCCAGCCAAAGACTACAACTTAACGCAGTTGGCGCACCCTTGGAGACCACGACCGAGGAAGTGGGGGACAAGGCGCCGGAGAAGCCGCCTGTTATTCTAGAGGCAAGGCCTTTGACGTTTGCGACCCGCGTCACTTCAGCTTGGAGCCAGTCTACAATCTTCGGACCTCTGTATGTTCTCCCTTACCTCTATACTTCGTAGAGCCTGCCCACTGATTGGATCCCAAAGCGCCCTTGGGTTGGGTCCTGCTCGGAGCCACGCACAGAACGAAGCATCCAGCGCGTATGTTGCACTGTTAGCACGGAAAATCCATATATCTGACATATACTCTTAGCTCGTCAGCCCCAAAGCGATATATTCTGAATGTAAATCTAGCGTCGGCGGTCTCTCTCCCTGTTATGCTGAAGGACACCCGAGCCACTACCACATTCCTCGAAAAGATCGACGCGAATGCGCGCAACCCCACAGGAAAGTTCTACAAGGATCAGGCGGCTATCAGCTTGGTGAACACGGTCGACCCTCAGACATCTTATGCCAGGGTGGCCCTAAGCGACGGCGCCACGGACGAACAGAAGCAGCACTTTGACCGTTTCGTCGCGCGGATTGTCGCGGGAGAGCTGGTCCGTCATAGCTTCATTTACCCTCTACTGTTTCACTAATGGCTATGTGTTCAGTTCCTGCAAGTAAATCGTTTTGAGCCGTTGGTACTGTGCGCATCCGAAAACTCCATCCTGTGCCAGAAACTTGGTGTCCCCGCTCCTCTACAAGGCCTCGTCGGAACCGTGGTTCTCATCCACGTCAGCATTGTGGATTACAGTGCATATGTCGACGCGACCGAACACGCGGATAACTCTCGGTGGTGACTGTTTGCACCTCAATGTCTGGTGATGACGTTCCTATGCTTTCCTAGTCTGCTGTTTGCTGCTTGGTGATATTCCTGTACCTCGCCTACTAAACTGAGCTGATATTAGTAGTCCACTTCCCTCTCATTTACCTTCCTCCCTGCTCGCCGGACTTGTGCTTGCTGTAGGGTAGGAATTCGTGCATGTGCCGCCGTGCATGCGCACAGACAACTCTGATGGATGTGTATTCAACATTAGTATATGCAAACACCCCCCACAAACCGGTCTGATGCGAATGATACGAGACCAGCCTCATGTGTCGTTCACAGCTTGCCCTTGGCGGCCACACGCTCGTCCTCCCCAAGATAATACATCGCCGCGAGTCGCACTTCCTGCAAGTACTCCTCTGCATCCTCGCGACTATACACGTTCGCATCATACGTGAGAGCCAGACCGATTTGCTCCTGCGCGGTCGCGCTGCTAACCAGCAGCTCCGTCGGCCGGCCGTGTAAGTACGTCCCGTGGTCGACCATACGCAATACCGTCGAGGTCCCGGACGCAGACGGACGGGGCGTAGTCGCGCGTACGTTGCCATATGCGGAAGGTAACGGAGCTTGCACGGTGCGAATGCAGAGCGGGTGAGATGAAGGGAGGGGGTAGCTGTCAGGCAGAATCGGCGACATCTGCAGTGGGTCGGTGCGTCATGATTAATACAGGCCGCACACAGAGAGCGCGGGGCATCAAGCTACTTACATCGCCTATGCTGGATAACGCCCCGGCGAGGCAGTAATCCGGGGCAACAGCATCCATCTGGTCGAGCTCAGGGAAAGGCGGAAGCGGCTCGCCCTTCACGCTCGCCTGCCAATGCGTCGCGATGCGTTTCTTACGTGCCACATACAGCGGCTGGCGCGCGTGCGCTATCTCCAGCATGAGTGGATGCTTCACTAAGCGCGCCAGCTGCTCCTTCGCCAGTCTCGCGCGGTACAAGAATCGCGCACGGGAGAGCAGCGCAGCGTACGGCGGTGCCCCGTCCACGCGCGGCACACTCGCGTCCCGACGTGAGCCGTACGGGGCCGGCATAAAGGGCAGCGTGCAGTCGTAGAAGTCGATCATCAGGAACATCTCCGCAACGCCCCCTGCACGCTGCCATCCCTCGTCGAGGAAGGGCCGTAGGTTCAGCGGGCCCCCAAAGTGCATCGGCTGTCGACGACGGGACTCCCACTCGTCCGCAGAGAGCTCGCCGCGCAGGTAGCGGCGATGGAGGACGCGGGTCAGCGCCATCTGGGTGAGGACGGGGATCGCTGCCCCGAACGTGATTCGATAGCGTTTGCAGGCGTCGAGCACGGCACGGCTGTCGGAGGAGTTCAAACGGATGAAGACGCGCTCAGTGGTCGCAGGCGTGCGGTACGTCTCTTCGCTGATCTTTCGGGGTAGAGTATGTCCTCCCTGTGCGTGTGCGGGATGAGCGCTTGAGCTACGAGTCGAGCGATGGGTGCTGAGCTTACCTCCAGTCTCTTGCGCATGTTCAGAAAGGTCACCTTCCCGATCGCCCGCCGCCACCGCTGCCGTGCAGGGCTCATTTTCAGCGACGGGTTCAGGACCTGGGACGGGACAGCCATAGCAAGTCGCTCTTCGAGGCGCGCTGCCTCGATGGGGGGTGAGCACACCACGTCGAGGAACGTCCGCCCGAGTGTCGCTCCCGATATCGCGTCCGCAATCGCGTGTGCAGCCTTGAAGAGCACCTCGTACGTACCGGGCTTGTCTCCCCGTGCGAGAACGAAGACACGAGACATGATATGGCTGTCCTCTGTGGGCTTGTCACGGATCCCGCGCTCGATGATAGACGTGACTTCGTCTGTGGAGGAGATGGTGCGGACAGTGACTTCGTCCGGCTGGTGGGAGGACAGCGCGTGTTCCTCGACCACGAATCTCGCCGTACCATCGGATTGAGGCTCCATGCGGGCTGCCAGGAGGGGATAGTGTTGTTTGACGGTGGCCCATGCGCGTGTGACATTTCTCTCGCTGAAGATGAGAGGGTGGCGGGGAGGATCTGCAAGCTCGACGGTGTAATGCCAGATGATGTCGGCCGTCCCGTTCGTGATGCGGTCGTAGTAGAAGCTGTGCTCTGCGGGACCAAGGGTGCGGGAGAATGCCCTGCCGCCGGAGTGTATTGGTGTGGGGCTGACGAGAGACCACTGGTAGGGCGACATGGTCCAATGGCCCTGGGTGTCGACACACCTCACGGCAGATGTGGGGGTCGACCAAATAGATATTGCTCTGCTGAGGGGTCTTGTTTGGCCGTACGAGCCCGACGGTCGCCCTCCGCGGCCGCCCTGATCGACGGAGTAGGATATGAGTCATATAATCTGCAATTCTTGAGCGTGTGTCAATATTTCGAAGCCGTTAATGTTGCAGATATATGATAATATTACCCGCTGACTAGTTGCCAGTCTTGATCTGTGGGAGCTGAGAGTGTCTGGGCCCTCTCTGGTCTCACCACGGTGCAGATGCGATCACGTGCTCAGACGCGCGTCGCGTTCCTTATGTCAGCGCGTCGCCCAGCAGCGGTGGCTGAAGCTTAAGCTTGATTGTCTCTTTCTCCTCCTCTACGTCCTCTCTTGGCCATCATGCTCCGCCGTGCCCCGGTCACGCCAGATGGCAAAGTCATGGATAGGTTCCAGGAAAGCTCCCGCATCAACAAGCCATTTAAACCTCCCACACTCGCTGCCACTCGCGAGCAGCCTCAGCGCAAACGCAAGCGAGTATCCTACAAGGGTGCACAAGGCAACTCAGACGACTCTGGATCAGAGAACGATGGTGCGCCAACAAAGAAGAAGAAGAAGAGTTCTGGGAAGGATGCTGGCTTTGAGCGACCTCTTGACAACAACATCGTGCACTATCCCGTCTTCAAACCCAAGCCCTTTGACCACGTCTCGCGCCGCTTCTCAATCCCTCAGATGCGCAACAAGGATGGAGAAGTCATACCCACTGTCCAGACGAATGTCGCACTTGGCATTCGACCGCTGGCCAACATCATCCCCAGGCCGCTTCATGACCCCATGGAAGATCATGCCATCGTCTTGTACGATCCCACTATCGACGATCGGGAGACGGATGAGGAGCGCAAGGAACGTCAGAAGGAGGAGGCGAAGGAACTTGCCATGAAAGAGGCCCAGGAGAAGTGTGTTGGTCTGTACAACCCGCACAAGAGCTTGAAAGCGCTCCTGGGCGAGGGAAAGGATAAGAAGAAGAAGGCGAACAAGGTCCCGGTGGTCATCGATCCAAGGCTGACCAAGGTACTACGACCTCATCAGGTTGAGGGTGTTCAAGTGCGTAATGTGAACTCTCTTGCGTTGTTCCCTGGTCCTCAAGTCTCGTTCAGTTCTTGTACAAGTGCACAACGGGCATGGTCGTAGATAACCAGTATGGCTGCATCATGGCCGATGAGATGGGTCTTGGCAAGACACTACAATGCATCGCGCTCCTGTGGACTCTCGTCAAGCAATCCCCGCATGCTGGCAAACCTACAATTGAGAAGTGCATCATTGCATGCCCTTCAAGCTTGGTAAAAAATTGGGCAAACGAGCTAGGTTTGTTCATATCCGCTGACTGGGCTGCAGATTATGTTCAACTATTTGCAGTGAAATGGCTAGGGAAGGACGCTATTTCTGCTTTGGCTATTGACGGCAAAGGGAGCAAGGCGGAGATGCTCGAGAAAGTTGCTCGGTGGGTCGCATCGTGTGGTAGGAATGTCTCGCAACCAGGTGAGCTTCATTAGCAGTACTAAGCCGCACATACTGACGCTGTACCAGTCATGATCGTCTCCTATGAGACCTTGCGAACCTTGTCTGTACATCTTGCAAACTGCTCCATCGGCTTATTGCTCTGTGACGAAGGCCATCGCCTCAAGAACTCAGGTTTGTTGCCTCCATGCTCTCAATACCTGAAAAAAGCTCAATCTCTTTATAGAGTCACTAACGTTCCAAGCGCTCAACGGGCTCAACGTGAAGCGGCGAGTGATTCTGTCCGGGACTCCAATCCAAGTAAGCACTTGTATTCAGCGGTAGCGGTGACAAATTGTACTCAAAATCACCTCCAGAACGACTTGTCCGAATATTTCTCACTGCTCAACTTCGCAAATCCAAATTTCTTGGGTTCAAAGAACGACTTCCGCAAGAACTTCGAGAACGCAATCATTCGTGGGCGCGATGCAGACGCGACCGACGCTGTTAAGGCTGAGTGTGAGAAGAAGCTCAAAGAGCTCGGCGGTCTAGTAGCGAAGTTCATCATTCGACGCACAAACGACTTGTTGTCGAAGTACCGTGCGTTTTCCTTTCTCCATACTCGCACGTCATTGGGAGTAATAAGTAGCCCCGTACAGTGCCCGTCAAGTACGAGCAAGTTGTATTCTGCAAGCTTTCCGACTTCCAACTGTCGCTATACCGACTATTTATCTCTTCTCCTGAGATCCAGGCCCTCCTGCGCGGAACAGACTCGCAACCTCTCAAGGCTATCAACATTCTCAAGAAGTTGTGTAACCACCCGGAGCTGCTCAACCTGCCTAGCGACCTCCGAGGGTCGGATAAACTCCTTCCTGAAGGATTTAATGGGGCAGGTGCGACCAGTAGGGATAAGGGGCGTAATCAAACTGTGAACTGTGAATGGAGTGGGAAATTCCTGGTGCTCGAAAGGTACGCCCGATGCTCTTCTCGCGCTGAATGGTTCCAAACATAGCTTCTCAGATTTCTACACCGCATACACACAGAGACGACCGACAAGATCGTCTTGATCAGTAATTACACTCAGACATTAGACCTGTTCGAGAAGCTCTTGCGCAGCAAGAAGTAAGTTCTCCCTCTCTGTGTCTTGTGCCATAGCTCATGGTAGCAAACTTCAGGTACAGCTATTTCCGCCTAGACGGAACGATGACGATCAACAAGCGACAGAAGCTTGTCGACCAGTTTAACGATCCAAATGGCAAGGAGTTTGTGTTTCTGCTCAGTAGTAAAGCCGGTGGATGCGGCATCAACCTTATCGGTGCCAACCGCCTCATTCTCTTCGATCCTGGTATGGCGCACAGCCACACGTCTGCATCATAGATTCTGACTGGTGCGCTGCAGATTGGAACCCGGCCGCCGATCAACAAGCCCTTGCTCGAGTGTGGCGTGACGGCCAGAAGAAGGAATGTGAGTACCAGCTCGGCACAACATTCCTTCAGTCCATCCTAACACGTAACTTCTTTTCCCCTTCAGGTTTTGTGTACCGGTTCATCTCGACGGGTACGATTGAAGAGAAGATATTCCAGCGGCAAGCCAACAAGCAGGCACTCTCATCCGCCGTCGTGGACGAGAAGGAGGATGCCGAGCGCCATTTCTCAATCGACGCGCTGCGGAAGCTCTTCCTGTTCAACGAGCACACGCTGTGCGAGACGCACGAGACGTTCAAGTGCAAGCGCTGCAAGGAAGGCCGGCAGTTCATCAAGGCGCCAGCACTTTTATATGGTGATGCGAGCACGTAAGTGGAGTTAGAGTTTGTGTGGCTTGTCTGCGCTGGCTTACGGTTGGCGGTGTAGGTGGAATCACTTCACGAATGGCGAGTTGAAGAACAACCACGACGACCTTCTCCGTGCAGAAACGGGTTTGCCGCAAGTGTCCTTCGCGTTCCAGTACATCAGTCATTAGGGCCTGCGCTCTCCTTGTGTATTCCTCGATTAGGCTCCTTCGGTGATTGTTACGCGTTATATTTGACGACTACCGCCACGGACATTGAGTTCATTGTAGAAACAAGGAATGTATTGGTAGATAGCATCAGCTCAATGAAATAGCATGTTCGACTATAGATACAAATAATGGTACACGTCGAGCTGCACATTACTGGTCGCGCCGGGTCACCTAGATTGATGCGACGGAGAGTGGGTATGAACCAAGACTTGAGACTTCGCTAACTTGCATACTGCATCACCACGAAACGACCTCGCTCCAGTTGCCCCATTCGCCCCCGACCTTCCTAACTTTGACCTTCTCTCCGCTTGGGCCGAAGTACGTCGCAGTGTACCATGCGCGCATCTCCTCCTCGCTGAACGGCCCGAAGACCTCGCCCGCCTGATCAGCCTCCGGGACATCCCACTTGTATTCGTACTTGACATCCGCGGAGGGAGGAACCCAGCTCGCATCTACCTTGCCGGACGCGCGCACTGCGCGGACAAGCTCCTCGTACGTCTTGGAGTAGATATCGGTGTCGCCGAGGGACATGAGGGTGGACGCGTAGTGGGTGATTTGGTCGATCTCGGATAGAGCTTTTGGCGCAGCGTCGACGTCCATCGTGCCCACTACGGGGTCGCTCTTGGTTTTGTTGTTAGGCCTTGCGGATAGGTCAACACCTTCGCAATGAATCTGGATAGTGATCATATAGGACTTACCTCTTCTTGGATCCGCCGCCGTTCTTTTTTGCCTTCTGGCCGAGACGCTGTAGAGCTTCAAGCACCGTCTCGCCCTTCTTGAGCATCCCGACAAGCTGTTGCTCGATGTAGTCCTTCCCTCCCAATTCCTTCAACTCGCGCTCTTCGGCCTCCTGCAACTGCTTCTGGAGACGCGCCTGTGCTCTATGCTGCTTCCGCGCCTTCTTGATCTCCTTCTCGTCCACGCCCTCCATCCAACGGTCGTGCACCGCATGGGGGTCGAACGTGCGCACGTAGGTCCCGTCCGAGGCGAACTTCCCCTCCTCCATCTCCTCGCGCATGTTGAAAGACGACAACTCGAAACCCATGCCCGCCTTACTGCGCCGAATAGCGTCATCCTCATCCTCCGGCTCCTCATCCTCCGACTCCTCGTCCTCGCCGCCCGAGCCATCGACGAACTCCTGGCCCTCGATGTCCCCCAGTCGCAGAAACTCTTCTTTCTTCTTCTTCCCGCCCTCTTTTTCTTCCTTTTCTTCCTTCTCCCCCATCGTGAACATGTCGTCATCCTCGTCCGCCGCGTCCGTCGCCGCGCCAGGCTTGCGGCTGTTGACGACGCCCTCGCCGTCGTCGCTCGAGTCCGACTCGTACCCCTCGACGTTCACGCGCCCCTTACGCCGCGCGGATGGGTTCTCGAGCTGCGCGTCGACCTCCTCCGCGAAGTTAGCGGGGTCGTCGGACGGCTCGACGAAGCGCGTCTTCTTGCGCGAGCCTTCCGCGGCGGGGATGTCTGGGGCGGATGCCGCGGCGCGTTTGTTGGCTGCGCGAGGTGGCATGGTGTGTGTGCGTAGGTATGAGATACAACCGAGAGCGTATGCAAATGTTGTCGAATGGTTGATTGAAGCTGAGTTCAAGCCATATGCTGCTTGCGAGTCCACGCTGCGACGCGATGGTGCCGGTCCCTTGGCGTCGGGCGCTTGCGTGGATTTCCCACGCTGTCTTCTCCCCAAAGGCGGCAGAAGACGAGCGCTGTGCGGACGACTTGGACCTACGACTACTTATCATACTGTAGATTGAAGAATCATACTACCCGGTTCAGATGCTTCAGGTGCCTAGAGCAACGACGCGGTATGTATCAGTATGCTCTATTCAATGTTTCTAAATCATACTGCGAAAGAATAGATGGAATGTCACCGCTCTCACAGCTATCGCTCGAGGCGGGTGGGACCGCGTTTACTGACATCGAGGCACCATGCACACGCGCGACTTCTTCTGCAACTTGGAGGAGAAAATAGCAACATAATAAACGGCATCAATGCCGAGGCTTTTGGTCCTCGTGAACACGCTGAGCCCACGGTCTTCCCAAGCTGTCAGGCTTCCGAGTTCTTGCATGATTCTCGATGGGCGCGGTCCGCGCGAGCACATGCGTACCGATGTCCATCTTAGTCTCGGCTCTCGCTTCAAGCCTGCCGGCTATGTTGGAATCGCACAGAACATCTGCGTCATTACTGGCGCAGGGCGGAACCCCGCAAACGTCACGTTTAGTCGCCTATCGATGCCGGAAAGCACCCGCAACATTCTTATAGTCCACGCTTCTCAAAACTCGTAACTCACCAATTCCCTCACGGATTTCAGCTTCCCCCATGTCTCTCCTCTTAGCTCCGATAGTCGTTACACCCTTGCTGAAAGTACCGTTGCTTCTCTCAACCGCAGCGTGCACTTACTATGGCATGAAGCCTCCGACACCAATTGCCCAGCCCCAGGAGCGAGCAAAGTATGCGAAAGGCGACTGGATGGGCAGATTGTGGACACCTGACGTTATGGTCAACCTTGCCGTCATTCTCCGGGTATGTTCAAAACGTGAAACTATAGAGACTCAGCCCTAATTTACACATAGGCCACACTTTGTGGGCTCCCAGCGATAGAGGCAGCAGCACTGCTCGCTCAACATGTACCCTCTTCCTACTCCGACCGGCTGCTCTCTGTCCTGTTTTTCCGCCCTGACGCACATCCGGCCTCTCTCAGCATCACGCCGCTGTTCCTAGCCGGTTCTGCGCTCATCGTCACGGGCGGCCTCATCCGCATCGCCTGCCACCGCGCTCTCGGCAGGTTCTTCAGCTGGCAGCTGTCCGTGCAGGACGGCCACAAGCTCATCACGACGGGCCCATACTCCGTCGTCCGACACCCCAGCTATTCCGGGTGGCTCTTCCTGGTGGCTGGGCAGCCACTTGCGTTACTGGGCATTGGCTCGTACTATGCTGAAAGCGGATTGTTAGGATCATCGTGGGGCAAGGGCGCTGCGGGAATCGTCCTAGGCTATGTGGCGTTCGTTACCACCGTGCTTTGCCGCCGCATAAGCAAGGAGGACGAGGTGCTGAGAAAGGAGTTTGGGGATGAGTGGGGATTGTGGGCGAAGAAGACGCCGTATCGGTTGATCCCTTACCTGTACTGATCTCTCGGAAACAGTACACTGTTATTGACGGAGCGACCGCTAGTTATAGCTGCTGTTCGATGATCGTCTTGTAAGTGTAGAAACATCCAGCGTCTCGTGTATATACATATATAACGTGTGTGAGTAATTCCTACTTGTCCTATGGGTATGCTGCTTACTGCTCGTCCGCTTCCGGGTGATGGGGTATATATGTATATACACTGAGATCATCTACCGCATTCATAGGGTTTCATAGCGTCTGTAAGTGCGGCGTTCCCGACCAACTTTCCATTCATCACTGACATCGGTAGAATCCAGATCAGCCGCTTGCAGAGATTATCAAGCCCACACTGATGGCAGCCTGAGCGCTGCCACTTGTTATTGATGCCAAACCGCTCCTATGCAATACGTTCATGGAAACGCGCCGTGTGCGTATGATTCTTGCCAGTCATGGTGGAACCACAGGACGCGCATTTCAAGGATCTTCAGTGACCTTACAGGGACTAAGAGCTTCTACATCTACAGCGCGGGAAGATGGATGGGTCACGAGTTCAAATCGTGCCATTCGAAGCTTCGCCCAATTGCGTGCCATCCGTATCCAAACTGCTGCGCGACAGCTGCATCCCCACGGTGGCCTCTGATGTGGTTTCTTCACAGTCCTGGTTAGTACGCGTGAACACTTGATCTGTGCAGAAGAACACCGGTACAGTGCATGTCTGGTCGCCGGGATGCAGGCTCTCAGCCGTCTCGACTCCAACTGGGGGCTGTATGTACGATCACAGCGTCCTGCGGGGGCGCCTGATATTGCGCTCTTGGGAACTTCAGTGCCGGTGATCCGCGACAGGCAAGCAAGTCCTTTCAAACTTTATCATAAGGCTTTGCAGGCAGCGTGACTATAAGTTGGTTGTCGCTTCTTGTCCCTATCGCGCTGCCTAGTAAGCGACCTTTGCGCTCCTCGGCTACACAGTTCTTTCAACTAATCGCCGTCTTACGGTGTTACTCCACAGCTTGCTTGGTTCTCACTAAGAGCCCAGTGACGCTCGGATAGCTACTGTGCATTCACCTAGTAATATCTATTTGGTCGACCCCACATCTGCCGTGAGGTGTGTCGACACCCAGGGCCATTGGACCATGTCGCCCTACCAGTGGTCTCTCGTCAGCCCCACACCAACACACTCCGGCGGCAGGGCGTTCTCCCGCACCCTTGGTCCCGCAGAGCACAGCTTCTACTACGACCGCATCACGAACGGGACGGCCGACATCATCTGGCATTACACCGTCGAGCTTGCAGATCCTCCCCGCCACCCTCTCATCTTCAGCGAGAGAAATGTCACACGCGCATGGGCCACCGTCAAACAACACTATCCCCTCCTGGCAGCCCGCATGGAGCCTCAATCCGATGGTACGGCGAGATTCGTGGTCGAGGAACACGCGCTGTCCTCCCACCAGCCGGACGAAGTCACTGTCCGCACCATCTCCTCCACAGACGAAGTCACGTCTATCATCGAGCGCGGGATCCGTGACAAGCCCACAGAGGACAGCCATATCATGTCTCGTGTCTTCGTTCTCGCACGGGGAGACAAGCCCGGTACGTACGAGGTGCTCTTCAAGGCTGCACACGCGATTGCGGACGCGATATCGGGAGCGACACTCGGGCGGACGTTCCTCGACGTGGTGTGCTCACCCCCCATCGAGGCAGCGCGCCTCGAAGAGCGACTTGCTATGGCTGTCCCGTCCCAGGTCCTGAACCCGTCGCTGAAAATGAGCCCTGCACGGCAGCGGTGGCGGCGGGCGATCGGGAAGGTGACCTTTCTGAACATGCGCAAGAGACTGGAGGTAAGCTCAGCACCCATCGCTCGACTCGTAGCTCAAGCGCTCATCCCGCACACGCACAGGGAGGACATACTCTACCCCGAAAGATCAGCGAAGAGACGTACCGCACGCCTGCGACCACTGAGCGCGTCTTCATCCGTTTGAACTCCTCCGACAGCCGTGCCGTGCTCGACGCCTGCAAACGCTATCGAATCACGTTCGGGGCAGCGATCCCCGTCCTCACCCAGATGGCGCTGACCCGCGTCCTCCATCGCCGCTACCTGCGCGGCGAGCTCTCTGCGGACGAGTGGGAGTCCCGCCGTCGACAGCCGATGCACTTTGGGGGCCCGCTGAACCTACGGCCCTTCCTCGATGAGGGATGGCAGCGTGCAGGGGGCGTCGCGGAGATGCTCCTTATGATTGACTACTACGACTGCACGCTGCCGTTCATGCCGACGCCCTATGGCTCACGTCGGGACGCGGGTGTGCCGCGCGTAGAGGGGGCACCCCCATACGCGGCGTTGCTTTCGCGCGCGCGATTTTCATACCGCGCAAGGCTGGCGAAGGAGCAGCTGGCACGCTTAGTGAAGCATCCGCTCCTGGTCGAGATAGCTCACGCGCGCCAGGAGCTGTATGTCACCCACAGGAAGCGCATTGTGGCACACCGGGAGGCGAGCGCGAAAGGCGAGCGATTGCCATCTTTCCCGGAGCTCGAGCTGATGGACGCGGTTGCCCCGGATTCCTGCTCGGTCGGAGCATTATCCAGCGTAGGCGATGTAAGCAGGCTCATTTTCCGCATCGTTCGTGCGCAGTGCATGCTCACTATTGCACACTCACCGGCGCTCACTGTAGATGTCGGCGATCCTTCCTGGGAGCTATCCCCTTCCCCCGTCGCACCCGCTCTGCATCCGGATCGCGTACCCTCCGCCATCCTCTGCATACGGCAACATACACGAGACCGACCCCACGGAACCTCCTGAATCTGCGCCCCGCCCGCCTACAACATCTGCGTCAACGTCAGCACTGCACATGGTTGAGAGCGCAACATACCTGCATGGCCGGTCGATGGAACTGCTCATTGGCAGCGCGACAGCTAGAGAGCACATCGACATCTCTCTGACGTACGACGCGAACGTGTATAGTCACGAGGATGCGGAGGAATACTTGCGGGAAGTGTACCTGGCGGCGATATATTTCCTTGGAGAGGATGAACTCGCGCCTGAGAAGGGGAAGCTATGAATGGCATAGGAGCTTCATGATCAAACACTTGCGCACGCCGCCGCCCTGTGGCAACTCGCCGCAGCAATATCATGACACATGCCCAGAGCTGTTATTCATAAGGCACTAAAAAGGGACATTGAATTCAATTAATCACCATCCATTGGATACCATGTCCCATATATCATGTACACACAACCTCGAGCATATGTGTTGCTTCTGTGGTATACAACTATATCATTCTAGCAGTGGTTCATAACTGAGGTGTGCGCCGCGTGTGGATTCTCTCCATGTACAAGCCTGATTAGAAATTTCGAACTTTGCATCGCATCGTCCCTTCACGGTGGACGTTCGAACTCCCACGATACTTCGTGTAGGGCTGGCCTTGCGAACCAGAACGCCGGGGGGGGCATATGATCTGCAAGGGTGACTAATAGGACTACCAAGGATTTCAGATTCAATAGACTGATATTTGGACATGCGTACACCCACGAGTGAAGGACAAAAAGTAACGAAAGCGAACGGGGCATCTCATCATCAGCATGTTCTAATATCAATAGGTAAAACCTCAAGGTCTCAAGTTAAGTCAAGTTAAGTCGATCACTTCATTGTTGAAGTCCAAAGGCAGGCGGATGGGCGACGTCTCCCGTTTCACTATCGTCTTCGCCTTCTTAGCGCGTTGCTTTGCTAGGCGGCTCTGTAGCAACGCCAGTTGTTCCTGTACTCCCGCGTAAGATACAAGCGTGATTTGGTCAGAGCCCGTCCGACGCACCTCCAAAGCCCCCTCGTCGTCGTCATCTTCGTCGTCCGATGTTGCTTCAGACTTCACCGTCAGCTGTTCTTGTCGCTTGCGTTTGGCATCCTTAGGACCTGAGGCGTTTGCGGATACCTGGTCGCTGGTGGCGCCTTTCTGCGCACTTGGAGGATTTGCAGGAGGCGCTATGCCGTTTGCGCGCAAGAGCTCTGTACGCTCGGCATTTAGGATATGTCCAGACTATACTTAGATTAGCACTTACCAATAGGGCGGTATCGAAAGACAAAGTGTACACAAGGGTCTTTTTCTTTGCCAAATGGTCTGTATAGCACAAGTGGCTTAATCACAGCCGTTTCACCAAGGCTATCAAACCAATATGTGACTGAGGACACATGATGGGCTGAATAGTACCCTTACGTGACGGCATGAACGCCGGCCTTTTTGCTCTTCTCGTGGATGGGTCCTGTATCGATAAAATTACGTCCACAATATGGGTCTGTGCTCTCAACAAAGCCTCCAACACGAGTCATGGCGACTTCAATGGACCCTAGTTTGTCGCTGACATTCTGAGTGTCGACGACGGTGTCATCGTCTACATTGTGTGATCAGGCCTCAGGTGCTGTACATCCCAGCTTAGCAGCACGCACCTGTGATGACCAGGTCCGAGAACCTGAACGGACGAACGGAAGCCCCCGAAATATACACACCCGGACAATATCCCGTGCCTGTCGTTCTGTGGCATATGCTCTGAGCACAACGCCCATCCACGTATATATCAACGTTCATAGGAACCGAGCTTGCCCAATGAACCCTGAATTCCTAGGATTTATACCGTCAACACTCAATTAAAAATGGGGATGAACTGGATGTCTGTGTTGCTCATTTCTCCAATCATGTGATCAAAGTATTACCTTGGACACCTCACTTGCAATCCAACCTGTGGCTGTCTTATCTTCTTCTTTGTTGCAAGCAGCGAAAATCTCTAGTTCGGTATCATCGCAGGAGATGTGCGCAGAGAAGCCGTTGAACTGAAGAGGCATTCGTGATGTTCGTGCGTGATATGTGATAGTAGCGATCGACGCGCAGGGTTTCTGAGATATGACTGAGTTTGCGGCGCAATGATGGTAGAGTCAAAGAGTCAACGTTCAAGCGCGGGCGCGCTTGTGAGATCAAATCGCATGCGTCGGACCTCGATTAGGTTCTGAATATCATTGAATGATGATTGGTCAGCCCTATGTACTTTCCCAATGTAACTATCTAAAGCAGCTTCACTTGTCCTTATAGACGGTCATCTCCAGCGCCTAAATCAAGAAACATCAATCACGGTAAGCCGTCGCCCGAGCACAACAATCGATAGATGTAACGAGCCTCACGGTCTAGCCTCTGCTTTGACTGTGTTCCCGCAACCTGCCCCCACCAGTCCAGTAGATCGCATAGCTGTGGCACTCATATGAACCTACAAGGTCGTAATGAGTATGGCAAAGACAGGCGAACAAAGCGTAGTCGCATACTTCCAACACTGGCTCTTGCTCTTCGTACTTCACATCCCTCCCACAACCGAGCATGAGCGTCCGCTCAGGGCTCTCCTCTTTCTTGACAAGAGTTGCTTGGTCGTAAACGCCGTGTCGAGAAGTTCCGAATATGGCGTGCCGGTTCCTTGAAGTAATATGTACCTGAGGGTATGATCCGGAATCAATATCGTGAAACACTTACACTCCAGGAAGCGTCCTCGTCGGGAGCCTACCTCGATTATTGAGTCTTCTATATATTCTTCTATTTCAACCTTAGGCTTGGTGTCGGTCTCGGTACCTGAAGGCAGCCGCCCCCAGGAGACTGCAGATGGGAGGGCCTCCAGGGCAAGTTCCCGTTTTACAGAGAAGACTTCTGATTCTACCTTGAACGGCGAAGGGCAATGACTAGCTATCGACGACACATGGCGATCTCGGGAACTCGGATGTATCTTGTGCGTTTTATGAGAATGGTTCAAAAAGCCGATAGAGTGTGCATACCTCCACAGTCTTCTCTTCTTCAAGCTCGTCCTCCATTACCACATCGGGGGCCACCAAAACCGGCGAAGGATCGCGCAAGAACTCCGTGCCATTGTCATCAATGTTTTCATTCTTTGAGCTAAAGGTCTCCGAAGTTCCGGGTTCCAGATACTCTGATATATGTCGTCGTCGCTTGGGGGGATGTTGGCCTGATACATCGACGACCGCTAAGCTTGTAGGTGCCTTTCCACGTGTACGTTTCTGCCGTTTGGACGCTGCTGTTGAAGAAGATGTAGATTGGCCGAAAGGCTTGATACCGTTTGCTTCCATCACCTCTGTACCTAGGGTGAACACCCGTGCTCCTACCCGCGAGTTCCAGTGCCAGGTGGTTCTTGACGCACCTGCTGGTCGGTACAGGAACCGGAAGACGGCGTGGGGTTTGTCATCAATAAGGATTGGTCGCATGACGGTCGCTTTCTGCCTGTTCTCCTTCCGACTACCTGAGCTGGTGAGATATTGGTATATGCAAAAAGATACCATTACTGTTCAGAATAGGAACATACGAAGCACTTTTCACGGATCCTCCCCTGAAACCGATGCCGGGAGCGCTGCTACCCCCCAAGCGTCTAGGGCCCGGACCTGCGGCCTTTGAAGGGAAGGGGACAGTGATAAAGTCGCGTACGCGCCGCAACCGAACTTCAATGACACCCAGTTCTTCACTATAAGCTGCAGGGAGGGCGGCATCGTCTGCTTAGCAAATCAGGACGGGCAGGAGTAGTTTACGAAAAGGTGACAGCCCCTGACCTGCAGCTCGAATGTGGAGAAAATCGGAGGTCGTGTCCAACGGCACCTTGAGTCCAGGACGGATCGTTGTGGAGGAACCTTTGCGGTGAGATACAACTCCTACTCTCCGCCCGTCGGCTCGGACCTCGACGGAGAGATGAGTGGGTGGTTTCGAGTCAATCCAGTGCACTTTGTATTCCTATGGAATCTAGTAAGCCATTTTGATAAGAGGTTACTTCAGCGAAATCCACACACTGTTCCGGTGTCCACAGGTACGTAGCACGACACGGTGTTGTCATTCTCGACCTTGACGCAGAATTGCTCGAGTTCTTGGCCATCACAGGAGATATATGCGCCGTATCCACGGTGACCGAGTGGCATCTTCGGCGTTGATACAAGTAGTGCGAGTGACAAATAGAAAGTACCCAGTAAATTGCTCGTGTTTGAAGCGGAGGTGTACTGCACGCGACGCGGGTGATGGCTAGATGCGTGACGCCGGGGTGCTAAATCCAGCATGTGACCGTGGCGCCCGATCCGATCTGCACAGTATCACCCAGTTAACTGCAGTGCCGCGGTCGGTCTCGCCTAGTGCTGCTAACATTGAATTAGCTCACCAACGTTTCCAATCCCCTCGTTCTTGGACATACGTCACAGCGTACTGGAGATATGGCCTCTGACGAACAACTCCAGACGTTCATATCCCGGCACCGTGAATTGCTCAAGAAAGAACGAGAGGCTGAGATCGAACGCACCTCTCTATTACTCTCCAATTGTTCGCCTAAACTTCTCGAGCAGAAGGGGCTCGCTCTATGTGGCCTTGGGACAGCCTCTGTCGGTGTCGGGCTTGGAGGAAAGACGTATGTACTAGGCCCACTGGTGATCGTACTCACTAGATCTCGTCTGACTGTTATGCCTGCCCGTCGTCTAGCCTTGTAGAATTGGAGCGTCCAACAGCATATCATAGCAGCCCGATATTCCCCCCTCATTCGTTGAGGTAGGGATCTCCTCTGTTTGATTTGACACACCTGAAAATATGACAAAGGCCAGGCGACCTCGCTCGCATCGAGGAGCACACGACTACCAGTGGCTCGAAGAAGCCGGTAAGGCCGAAGAAGTCCGCTGCAGCAGACAAGGCCACTAGCAGAGATGACGGTGTTGAGGGAGTCATATATAAGGTGACAGCGGCGTCTCTGCAGTCAATTGACTTTGCTCACACCTTTCTTGACCAGATATCTGACACCAAGATCGTCATTGCTGTGGATCCCCCGGAGACGAGCGGAGAAGACCTCAACATTCCTGAACGTTGTCGCATAGTTAAACTCGCGAACAATGTTACCTACGACAGGTGAACAAGTTTGAATCTCACTTTACCGAAAGCTCAGCGTTGATTGTGTCCCATCAGGATGGATAAAGCACTCGATCAGCTTGAGAAAGTCGTACTACCGAACTTCGATGCTGTGAGATTTCATCTAAGCCGCAGGCTTATGACAGATTTATCCGGCACAGCAGCTCATCCGCACACAGAAAGAAGGCAAATTCCTTCCAAAGATGACGCCTCTCGTGCGAGTTCTCATGGGCATGACTGCCCCATCAGAACGAGTGCCCGTAAAAAATCTGAAGTTCTTCGACCCCTCCTTGAACGCAAGCCAACAGGAGGCCATTCGCTTCGCGCTCGGGTCTCCGGAACTGGCTTGTATCCACGGACCTCCAGGTAGCGCTGACGGTGCTACGCCATATCCTCATTGTGAACTGACGTTCCCTAGGGACGGGGAAGACACACACGCTTATAGAGATTATCCGCCAACTGACCACTGTCACACCTGCCAACCCCAAACCACTGCGGCTTCTGGTATGTGGCGCTTCCAATATGTCCGTAGACAACATTTTGGAAAGGCTCCTCGCCCTACCTGCTCCAGAGAATGGCGCGAAGCTGAGGGTTACCCGTGTTGGGCACCCCGCCCGCGTCATGGCCCACGAGGATGTGGTAGAGGCGACGCTGGAGGTCCAGGCGAGCCGCAGTGATCAGGTGGGCAGCGACAAATCTCATTGACCATGTTGCTAACGTTAGTCATGTTAGGCCGCATTAGCCAAGGATGTGAAGAACGAGCTCGAGACAACTCTCGGAATCCTCTCCGGGAAAGGCAAGGGAGCCAAAGGCAAACCCCCTCGAGGGTTGGAGCGCAAGAAGATGTGGGACGATGTGAGAGCGCTAAGGAAAGAGTAAGGCTGCTATCCATCTGGTCGCCTGCGATCGCTACTCATCATAAATTATAGGTATCGGCAACGCGAGGGAGGCGTGGTGCGGGGGGTATTGAAAGATTCGCAAGTCGTCCTCGCGACTTGTCACTCTTCCGGGGGCAGACAACTCTACTCTCAGGACTTCGATGTGGTTATCATCGACGAAGCAACCCAAGCGATAGAAGCTGTTTGTCTTTGCTCTCGCTCAGTGATCACATGTTAACCGTTGTCCTGAAGGTTTGTTGGGTGCCTATATTCAAAGCAAGGAAACTGATCCTCGCGGGCGACCCCATGCAACTACCGCCGACGATCATATCCATCGACAAGCGTGACAATAAGAAATCCAAGGCCGAAGCAAGCACGGAACCAACTCAGCAAAAGAAGCCCACTCGCGCGAAAGGATCCAAAATTCCCTCCGAAAAGGCACCCCCGGCAGAGAGCAGCCCGGAAGACGACGGATCAGCTTCCAGCGATGAAGAGGGCGACCCAGAGATCGCGGCGGATCCAGAAGAGCCTCTGAAGGTTTCCCCAAGAGACCCCCGGAAGGCAGGTTCCCAGACCATCCTGCGTCCTCCTCACACGCTTGAGACGACCCTCTTCGAGCGGCTCGAGAAGATGTACGGCCCGGGCATCAAGCGCATGCTGACTGTTCAATACCGGTTCGTTCACCCATCGCTCCACCCATCGCATGATATTCCCAACTCATAGATGTTACGATGATGTTCCTAGGATGCACGCCAAGATCGCGGCGTTCCCGTCGAAGGTGATGTACCACTCGCGGCTCACATCGCACGCGTCGGTGAAGGACCACGTGTTGTGCGACCTCTCAAACACGAAAGCCGAGTCAGAGGATGACGAGAAGGAGATTCTCGGGACCCCGGTGGTGTTCTATGACACTGCGGGGTGTGAGTACTTTGAGCGCGTCGAGGGGGACGGGGATGAGGGCAGTCGGTGTAATGAGAACGAAGCGTCCGTGGTCAAAATGTGGGTGGAGCAGCTGGTGCGTGCACTCCCTCTCAATTTGGCTGTTCAACCCTTTACACGCAGTTCTCTAGGCCGGTGCAGGCGTACTGTCTTCTCAGATCGCGGTCATAACACCGTAAGTCGTGCACATTATCTTTCACGCGGCAACGTTAACCATAGAGTTGGGCATAGTTATCAAGCACAAGTCACGCTCCTCACCACGCTTCTCCGCCCTGTATATGGCCCCGAGCTCGAGATCGGGACCGTGGACGGGATGCAGGGGCGCGAGAAGGAAGCGGTCATCATCAGCCTCGTACGCAGCAACGACAAGGTATGCACTTCACGCCTTCTCGGCTAGTCCGATGCAGTACTAATTTGTCACAATGTAGCGAGAGGTGGGATTCCTGAAGGACAGACGCAGGCTCAATGGTAGGTGATCCGCCAGTCTTCGAGGCCTACGACTGAAGGGATTGCAGTCGCGATGACCCGCGCGCGCAGGCATTTGGTGAGTAAAGAAAAGCAGTCAACCAGAGTCACGGTCTAAGATAACAACTCCCTAGTGTGTTGTCGGGGACTCGTCAACCGTACAGCACGGGAGCCCATTTCTCAAAAAGTGGATGGCCTGGCTGGACGCAAACGCGGATGTGCGATACGCGGGATTAGAGTAGGCCCCCACATTCGACGAACGAGCGCATGTCATACAGACATACGGATGATGTACGAATAAGATGCAGCGTCTAACACCCCGAGATTATACATCTACAGTAGGGTGGTATTCCCCTTACAACTACACGCAGTCTCGCCAAGACTCAGTCCAAAGGAAAGCCCACACCACGACACGAATTCACGAAGCGGCGTCCCGACTGACGCTCCCTGTTCGCCGACGAGACGCCGTGGGGGTGGTCTCCTCTGCACCTGACGCGCCTGCCGAAAGGAGGCCTGTCTCCTCGTCGCTGTATGAGCGGGAAGGCGCGCGTCCACGGGCGGGCGGTTTGGGCCGGTAGATGAGGGATTGCGTGACAATGGTGACGTCGAACATAAGTGTCCCACCGCTGCCCAGTAGGTATCTGTGCGCGAAGCCGTCAGCATTCGTTTGGTCGCAAAAGTCAGGGGATAAGATGTGGCGCACGCACGGTATGCTTTCGCGCATGAACGCGGACGCTTCGGGCTCGGGGAGCAGGAGATTGGGGGAGGTAAGGATGGAGGCAACGTAGAAAAAATTGCCGAGGAATGCGAAGATGAAGAGGAACATCGACAGGCCCTGCAAGTGTCTTATCGTCAGGCGGGGTGATAGCACATTGCAACCGCGACCGGCTTACCTCTACGGACTTTCGAGCATACTAAATCGGAAGTGAGCATCAGCAGGCTCTCATAGTTGGCGCAAAGTTTACACCCACATTCTTCCAAATCTGGGGTAATCGCGATGTAAGGTATAGGGTTGTGCAGATCCAAGCTGAGATTCTGCCAATGATATGCTCTAAGGTTGGGCCGGGAGGTGGGTCATTGAAGGTGAAATGGTCGCTGGCAGTATACAGCGATGGTAAGTCGACCGGCTCGACAGACAACTGGGCAGCAGTGATCGGATTGTTGAGCTGAGCTTCTGGCATGACGGCGGGAGGTGCGACCGGTACTTTTGATCGAGACCATATTCGCCCAGTGCGGTCCACAACACTCGATGAAACACCCTTCCGTCCTCCAGCGAACGTCCCGATACCAAACAACGCCCACACACCCAGAAAGACCATCGTCGCGCCCTTCCGGCTAGCACGCGAGCTTCGCCGCTGTGCATTTCCGCTCAACCACTCTTGCTCAGTTGCCTCAGCTAGATCTGTGGCCCTAATCGACGGCCTGCCTCGTGTTGCCGCTGCCGCCGCCGCTTCATCCACGGACTGCGGAGGCGCGGTCATATGCAGGGAGCTATGCATGTGCCCTGGTGGGGATATGGTGGAGTGGCGACTCCGACTCTGGAACGAGTCCTGGCCCCAAACGACATGTTTCCGCCGACTAGAGCGACCACCCTCAGAATGGAAGCTATCTGCAAGGCGGGCCAATGCTTCTTCGGACACCTCTTCATCCTCGTCACAGCTGACCGAACGAGGCTCAATCGAGTGCGAGCGGCCGTTGTGCCATCGCGCTTGTTCCTCGTGCTGTGCAGCAAGCGCCGCAACCGCGGCTACGTTGGCCGCGACTGTGGATAGAGCGCGATAGTGGGGCGCGCCTGTACCGCGGTCGAGCGACAAGCGGCGGGTCGCTACAGAGCCGGTACGGTCCCTGCTATGGGGGTAAGGCTGGCGCGAGAGCTTCTCGGTGCGTCGCTTGTAGTAGAGGTATTGGCTAAGAAGACTGAAGTCGACGAAGACAAAGTAGGTTGCAAGATAGGTCTGCGGGGTGCTATTAGCAGGGGCGGGTGCTGCAATGCGATATACATTGTCCCACCTGGAAGGGTAATTGGTGTGTCAGGATACATCCAATCAAATTGGTGGCATCCCCTATTATGCCACGAGACGGGTCGTCAACGCCGAGGAAAGAAAGGAGGGAGGATTGGGGGCACACGACATGTCGCGCGATTTCCGCTAGAGATCGCGAGGCGAAAGAGGCGGGGACTGACCTAAAAGCCAATTCATCAGGAAGGGGAGGGCGAGGCCGTCGACTGATTGCCTCCGTGCATTCTCAAGGACCTGTCTGTAACGCAGTCACGTCAGTTTCCCTTGTGCGCGGGGTGGCAGGTGCAGGTGATGTGGGGTGACTGCTGGGGCACTCACGGGAACTGGGCGCCGAGCCAGCAGGCGATGGAAGTGTATCCGAGGAGGTCGCTGAAGGATGGTGAGAGGACCATGAGCAAAACGGCATGCGCGTCGGGGACGAGACGAACGAGGAGGACGGCAGCCGCGGCGGGCGATGTGAGGGGGAGAGATAGCCAGTGAGTGCGTGACTCGGGAAGAGGCAGGCTTGGCTCTCAGCTGGAGCCGGCGCCAGCGTCTATCCAACCCACCTCCTCCCTCCCCCACGTCCCGTCGGGGCCAGCACCTCGCTCTCACTGTCCGAGACCCGTGCACACGCTATTCCAGGCCATCGCGGCTGTTTGCGAGAACAGAACGGCCCACATAGCCCCTCTGCGCCGCGCAACAAACACCGGTCTCTGGCAAGTGGCGAGGGCCGGGAGTGGCCCACGCGTGTCTGTCTGCCCGATTACACCTCCCGCTCACTGAGCGCGGTCCCCTTCCCGCCAACTCACGCAACTCCTCCATCTCGTGTCTTCGCCATGCCTGTCAGCCGTTCGGACCTCTTGAATCCTCCTCCGCAGGCCCTCGTGAGTGTGCATCTACAGGCACGGCTTCAGGTGAACTGACAGATTTGTCTATGCTATCTAGAAGGATCTCATCCTTGACTACATGGTACACCACTGCCATATAGGTGCTGCTCGGGCCTTCAAGAAAGAGTGTAGCGTCAAAGAAATCGATCCGCGTGAGGCCCCATCAATGTATCCCAGGCCAGGTAGGCCCACACCGAGGACGGACACGGGCCTCAACGACTTCGAAGGGCGCGTTCTCATGAGCGAGCGGCGTAGAGGTACGATGGATGACTCCCCTCTATCTTTGCCTCTGTTAACATATCTGTGCAGATATTCGGAACCATATCCTGACAGGTCGTATTGACGAAGCAACCGAACTTTTGAAGAAACATTTTCCCGGCGTTCTCATAGTCGAGGAGGAATATGCCCCCCCGCCAAACGCGAGGAGGTTCAAGCTCCGTCCTGCGACGTCAATCAATCCCACCCACCTCGCGCTCAATCTCCGTATTCAAGCCTTTGTCGAAGCAGCTCGCACGATACCCCTTCCCTACTACCCCATAGGCTCGGATACGCCTTTGCCGCACCCACCACTACTGTCCTCAGCCTCTAGGAATACGACTTCGGGGGACGAGGGTGCAGAGAGCGACGCTGAGCTGTCGAACGTTCAACTACTTCATCGGGCCCAAAGTCTGTACTCGGAGGTGAACCGCCTACCACTCGCGACAGATCGTGTGATGTACCTGAGCGAGCTGGGACACGTCGGTGGCCTCCTTGCATACAAGATTCCTGAGCGTAGCCCGCTCTCTACATACATGACGCAGGCTCGCCGTCAGGCACTCTCTGACCAGATCGACGCCGCGATCTTGTGTACGTCTCCCCCGCTGTTCATTCTTATGTCACAGACACTTACATGCATTCAAAGTCCGGATGGCGAAGCCGCCATCGTCGCGCATCGAGCTGTACACATGGTACACCACTGCCGTGTGGTCGATGCTGAACGAGAAGGGAGTATCTATCCCGCCGCGCAACAGGTGGCTGCCTGGCGTTGCACTGCCGCCTACCGAGCTGCCCGGGTCCATAGCAGCAGAGAGGGGTAGCGGCAGCCTGGAACATGCCATCCCCCCTCCGAAGAAACACACCCCGGACAAGGAGACGGATGAGGTACGCACATCAATCCTCTGCTTCTCCGTGCGGCGTCGGGTGCTGACTTTGCTCGGCTCAGGTGCTCCCACGTTTTGATATCCACCTCCTCGTCGAGTCCCCCCCTCAGTTCGGCCTGAGTTAACCTCATGTTTTTCGCTATCGCAGTCGTCGTTATCTCTTGCATGTTTGTATTGTTTTATCGCATTTTCAGGGCACAGGCGGAATCTATGTACCATATATGACATCCTCGTCGTACACTCCTGTCCAGCATGTTCGAAAGGCATTCCACTCTACAACATACGCACGCTAGTCGTTCAGACGGAGGCCGCGCATCATCGCCTCTACGTCACCCATGGTAGTTCGAAACGTCCGCTGCTCCTCGAGCACAATCTCCACCTCGTCCCAGCGCCCGCGGTTAACACGCGCCAGCACCTCCTGCGGGACATTGCACCCCCGCAGGCCGAGCACACGCAAGCGCGCCCACTTTGTCCACTCCACGCGCTGCGCGATCGTCTCCGCCGCGCTCTCCGCGCCCTTTCCCCCGGGCGGCTCGTTCAGCCACGGGTTATACGACAGGTCAAGTACGGCGAGCAGCGGGCAGATGCGCGGCAGGCGGTGCACGGGCGTGGGGGACGGGAGCGCGACCAGCGCGAGACACGTGAGAACCGGCGGGAACGCGAAGAGCGTCGTGATGTGCACGGGTGCGTCGAGCACGATCAGCGTGTGCAGCTGAGGGGCCGTTTCTTGCGACGACGATTCCGCCTCCCATGAGCCTGTGTGTCCCTCTTCGTCTGCGTCGTCGGGATTGTCGTCTGCGCTGTAACCACAGTCGGATATTGAGGAGGTTCCCTCGTCTCGATTGTCCGGCTCTTCTTCCTCGAAGGTCGCTCGGCGTGCCGGCGCATTTTGAGGCAGGCTGAGCAGCAAGTCCCGCTGCAAGGTTGCCTGCGGGCCCACCACGATGAGCTCGCCATCCGCATGGCCCTCCGGCGCGACCAGCGGGTATAGCTTTGGATTCGGCAGTGGATCGTGCACAGACGTATACCTCAGCACATCGCGCCGGAAGTACAGCGGCAGGGCAGGGAGGAGCTCCTCCCTAAACCCCACCGCATCGGGGAACATCTCCAGCAGCACGCGCAGGCATATTTGCGTTAGCGGCGGCACGATCGCGTCCGCTGTGTCGTGCTCAGATCCCGCCCACGGGGCGCCGTCGTACAGTGGCACGTCGCTCGACCCGAGGCTCCACGGGGTATGCGAGAAGATGAGAGAGAGGGCGCGCTGACGATATGCAGGCATGGTTTTGTCGCGCGACGCTTCGGGCCTGAAGAGCCCGTCCCAGCTCCGCGGAGGGGCGGGCCCAGGGACGGGCCCGCGCGGGAAGTCGTGTTCGAGATGGCCGTCGCGGATGACCGGGTGGGGCGTCGGGACGACACGCTCCTCGCGGGTTGCGTTCGGCAGGTGGGCGAACCGGTAGATGTCCGAGAAGGGGAGGGAGGGATCGTTGTAGGTGTGCGCCGCTGCGGCAGCAAGATGGGCCCTCGATTTGCGCAGGTTCTGCGAATGTCTGAAATGTTCGCCTCTAAGGAGCTCGTAGGCCCTCGATCAAGACCCGCCAACGATTGTTCGTCAGGATCACTCACCTGAGAGTGTGAAGCAGCGTGTTCACCTCCCGCGACATGCTAGGACTCCCAGCACTCTTGTTGTCCACATCTCTTCGTGATCGCATGGTGGTCTGGGACATGGTACGCGGATTATCTGACACAGAATAACGGTGCTTGATACCAGAATATTAATCTCATAGCTGAGTAATGAACTCGTCGAAGGAAAGGTAGATGGTCGTGCAACAGAGAGTTAAAGAGTTATTCCTGCACCGCAAAATGGGGCCAGTGCGCAGCCTCTGCTTCACAGTATCATTACATCACTCGTAGTACGTTCTACCGTTACCAGTGTCAGCCTGATATACGACTCTCGAGGCTCGTTACTAGTAAGTATTTCCAGATAGCCTTACTACGTACGGAGTTTCAGGTTCACGTTATACTTACCCAGAGATTCGATTCGAGGCTCACGGGCCCAGTGGCACTTGAAGGGATGCCCCATCTCAAGACTGCAGCATGTGTCAATGCAAAGGGTTGAGGGGGCCTGGCATATGCAGTTTGCAACGGTTGAGGTGAACATAATGGCATACATGGTAGGTGGATAGTAGTCGTAATGATAACGCATGCCAGTCATACTCCCTCGTACACGCAAGTCCGCGGCCCTCCAGACGCGAACCGCTACGCTCCCTAAAAAAGGCGAGGACTGAGCACCTTGATCAGTTCATCTGCCTGATGAGCTTGTTGATGTTCGTCTCCCGGTTGCCGAAATCACCGCCCTGGACGAAATGCTTGAACTTGCGTGTCCTCCAGCCACCAGTGGGGTTAGACAGCTTGAAGGGCCACAGGAAGTTCGCAGCCTACGCAGATAGTCAGTTCCAGATTGAGATACAAACGTTACAATTACTAACCTGCTTGAAGTTGGGGCCAGCAGTGAAGATCTCATGTACGAGATCCTCCACGGAGAGGATGTCGTATTTTCCGAGCGTCTCTTCGATGATCGCGTTGTTGGACAGGGGAATGCGTTGTTTGTCGACCTTGCCGTAACCACGCTTGTAGATCAGCTCGCGGACAGATTTCAAGTTCGGCTCGCTACAAGGAGTTATAAACCTTTCAAGGATACAACGTCCATGAAAACATACCCGTAGGTGACATAAGGCTCAACAAGACGCAACATCTGCAGAGTGGCCTTAGTGACCTTGACAAACACGCCGTTGTTGATCTGGAGGAGACGGAGGAGCTGGAGGATTTTGCGGGGCTTAGGGGCGATCTCGTTGATACTGCAATGGATGTCTAGACCAGTTCAACTTGAAATGAATGCTGGACTCACCCCCTGATACGAACGACGAAGTAGACCTTGGGCTCCGCAGGAACGTAGAAGTCGCCAGTCGAACGAGCCGCCCGCTTCAAGCGAATCTCCTCCTTCTCCTGGGAGAGGTATTCCTTAACATACGACTCCGCGCGCTTGAAGATGACCTTGCGCTTGGCTTTGGATGCCTGTGTCGGATGTTAGCCATCCGCGCTCCAACATCCAAAACGATGGTAAGAACATATGGTGTCAGTCCCGAAAGATGGTATGTTTCCGGCAACCCCGTGAAAGTAAACCTCCCACTAGCCAAGAGTAATGGTATACATCATACAACCAAAAACGCAGCGAAGTTTCGACGTCTGAGACCCAACGCACCTTGCGAGCCGCGGAAGCGGCGGCCAACCGCTCCTCCCTGGCCTTTTCGTTTTGCTTGCGCTTCTTGAGGAGAGTCTCCGGGACTTCAACGTCCTATACAAAATATGCATGTCAGAACGCTCCCAGTATGAGTGTGGGCTGGTTTTGACCAACCTGAACGGTCGGGACACTACAATTTTGGCAAGATGTTGAGTATTAGACTGCATAGACAAATCATTCCAGCACGCACGTAGTTGAGGGGGCCATTGTAAGTCTTGAGGAACGACGGGCCTTTGGGCTTCAGCGACACAGAAGCGCGTGCAGCGAGCGGGACTGGTGGCTGAGTTCGACTATGCAGTTATTACCGTTTATTCCCACGACTTTGGCGCCAAGTTTAAGCGCTTATTTAGCTACGCAACAATCAGTAGAGCGCTCGCACTCCCGCTTCTCGCGACACTTCATCTTGCTTTTATTTTGCTCCTAGTCTTTGCTCCGACGGTCTCTCAAATGACATGCTACAGCACCGAACTCCGTTGAATTACCAATTCTGCTGCACATCTCAGCCGTCTCATCTTTACCTGCGAGCTAGATATCACTACCGGCCATCTTGACATAGAGATGGTAGGATCTTTGCAACCCCGTCACTGTCACTGAACGCTCCGTATCAGACACATTTTACCCGATGATACACAGCAAATTCGCGTCTGGGTGGTATGAGGCCATTCGTGCCATCGCGCTCAAGCGTAGGTTTAGGTAGTCCGCGCCTAAAGTACTACTTTTGAACATTCTTGTTCGTCTCGCCCTCTGCACTCGCCGCAATTGCTTGCCAGTCCACAAGATTATCCTCCGTTGTGCCCAGTAGTTTCTGCTCGCGTTCCTTCTGCCACTTCACGTACTTGCGTCTGAGTAGCGATGCGAGCCTCAGGTCTTCAGGCATTGCGGTACGTGGATGAGATTCGTAGAGGTAATAGGCAAGGACACCCGTGAAGACACCCAAGATGGGGTCGAGTGTTCTGTGCATAGATGTGAGGCGGCTGCAAAAGCGTGAGGGGTCACAACTCACCTAGAAAGGAGTGGTGGCGGCATGAGGGCAAGTGTCACTCCTTCGCGTTGTAGAAGGTTTCACCTATGCGTTTTCGACGCCGCACTCTCAATGCATGTTCACTTCCGATGCTCTTCCCTCTGACCTGATCAGTCCCGCTGCGCCCCACTTGCTTGTTGTGCTGCCGTTGCCCTGAGTTGCAGCAGGTTGCAGCGAGGTGATTCGGAAGAGAAGTGGCCGACGGATTTCGGGATGGGACGGAGAGGGCAGCACTCCTCGTGACTGTAACACCAGAGAAGCGTGGGCGTCTCTCTACGCGTTGCCCAAATTTTGAAAGCGCGTTCGTGTCATTGCACAGTCTCTCCTGGCCCCCTCCATCCTCCCCTCTTATCCCCTAGATCTTTTTGGCCGTCTGTTTCGATTATTCAAATACATGGATCGTCAAATTCGCCCCATCTATGGTTCGCCATCATCCTAGAAACCGGACCCATGACGCCATACTCACACTGAGCTATACCGCCATGCGTAGAGTCTTTGGACACAAATTCGAACAAGTCAGCGATCCTTGCATGCAACAAGGTGCTAAAGAAGCAGCCCAACAACTATCTGGTCAAGGTGAGTTTGAACAGTTCACTGCACATCTACTATGCTACATCCCGCCATGTCATACTTAGGCTTTAAAAGCCCTCGCGCTTGTGCGCTCACAAAAGGTTGAGGAGGCCCTGCTATTATGCGATGAAGTGCTTGCTTCGAAACCTGTCGATGACTCCACCCTCACCGCAATGATGCATGTCTTGCGGGGTTTGGGTCGCCGTAAGTTAGTCACAAGGAAGGCCGTTCCCTTCACCCTGACAGCTTCACAGACATGGACATGGTAACAATGTACGAGGACGCATACAAACAGCAGCCTGCCAACGAGGAACTAGGTACCCAGACGTTCTTCGCGAACGCGAGGATAGGTAACTGGAAAGCCGCTCAGCAAGTGAGTGCGTCCCTCCCCAGTCTCATCTGCAAGGTACTGAGCCGCGTGCAATAGATTGCCACCAAAATGTACAAACAGTTTCATGATGACCACTACTTGTACTGGAGCGTTATGAGCGCGGTACTCCAGGTCGGCACCCCCTTGCGATACCACCTACTTCTTTGGCTATAACTACAGTAATACAGGCACACGACCCTACAACCCCAGAAACTCTCCGAACAGTCCTGCTCAAACTCGCACAGAGGCTCCTTTCCTCCTCCGCCACTCCCTCCTTTTACAACGCCGACCGCTTTCATCTACATATCACCGTTCTCCGAGAGCTCGGAGAGTACGATGAGGCCTATGAGTTGGTCGAAAGTGAAAACGGGAAGATCGTTTGTTCCAGCAATTTGTCCTGCGAGGAGCTCCGGCGAGAAATTTGGAAGTTGAAAGGGCTTGCCAAGGAGGCGGGAGACCGTGCGGAGAAGCGTATAGAGGATGCTAAGTGAGTGGTGCCGGGCCCAGGTGGAAACACATGCATGCTGAAGTCGGCGGTCTCTCGCGATCGCTTGGAGGGACCGCAATTGGCTCGAATTTCTCTCGGTTCTTGATGCAACGTTCGCCGACGTCGAGACCGCGAAAGCAGAGATCCCGGAGCGTATCGTCAAGACGCAGCAGTTCTTTGGCAAGATCGCTGAAGAGGATGGCGTGAAGGATCGTTCTAGTCCTCTCGCATTACTGGAGTTGGAGAAGCGTGCGCGTCAGCATGAGCTCGCCACTGGTGAAGGATACCCAAGCATCTTGTGATTGTCGTACTGAAGGGGCTTTAGATTCATCCGCACTGAACTCACTACTTGAGAGTTACTTCCAGTCGTTCGGTGGCAAGACTTGCTGTTTCGAAGACCTGAAGCCATATGTTGAATTGGAAGGCGAGGAACTCACGCGGTGGACCGCTTTTCTTGAGAAGCAGACTGCTGCATTCGTGAGTCAGACAGTTGGAAGTTATTCAAGGTTCGCTAATATCTGGTATCAAGGCATCTGTTCCGGATATTTGGCGTTACATCAACGCTCAGAAGCTCCTCAGGTTCAACTTGCCTGTCTCAGCTTTGACACCGGAAGCGGAGTCGCAACGGGCTGTGACATACTTAGATGCTTATCTGGGCGGGCTGAAGTTTGGCAGGGACCTACCATCGTATGATCTTCAGCCTGTGGATGACCTTGCCATCCTCTCTACTCAGGCCTTTGTCAATGCCTGGAAACAAACTGGGGATGAGTCCTTCTTGTACAACGCTGCAGCTCTGCTAGAGTATGCTCTTGTACGGAGCAAGATGTCGTACCAAACTCGCCTTCACCTTATCAGGATATACCGCCTCCTTGGGGCACCGTCCCTTGCGTTGGAACATTACAGGTCTATCAATGTGAAGCAGGTCCAGAATGACACCTTGTCGCATTTCATTCTATCTCGAGCATCGACGTTCTCGCTTTCGTCTTTGGGGGATCTCACCTACACTAGCGAGTGCTTAGAGTCGAGTCGCATCTACCTTTCCAACTCTGAAGAGGTAGGCGACTTTTCGGATTAATGTCACGATTGCATGCTCATCATTGGCACACAGACTGCGGAATTCATCGTCCGCGCATTTGGTGGCGAGAAGTACTCTCAAGTTCGTTCTCCACAAGCATCCTGATAATAATATCAGCTCACTACGTTCCTTAGATACCTGACTTCATTGTGTTTGAGGATCGCCTTGACAATTCGCTACAACGTGACCTCGTCAAGATGGAGCACGTTCGCATGCGTATCGCTCATGAGCCGATCAATTCCGAATTGGTTGACATGGAACTCATCGAACTGAAGTTCATATTCGACCGCAGTACGTTATGCATTGCAGGATATGAAGCGATTCTGACTGCTTTCCCTAGTCCACCACGACAACCGAGACTTCGACATACTGGCCAACTATGAGCCCCGTAGTGTGGCATCGTTCAATCAGCAGACAGAGTTCCTTGAAAAGACGCCAGGCGTATGTCTGTGCTCCTGCGCAATCCACGTATATACTTACAAGCCGCCGTCTATAGCTCGGGTGGCTTTGGGTCTTCCTGAAGATCTATATCAAGGCTTTCCAATTGGCCAGTGATCTCGATGACACGGTCGAAGACAAGCTACTCATTGGCGACCGGCCTAAACCCAACTTCGACCCTGAAACGAAATTCCCGCTCGAAGAGAGACTTGCTGTGAAGAAGGATGAGGAAATCGCCGAGGTAGCCAACCTCAGTCCGTACATATGCACAGAAGTTCATCATGCCTTCTCTAGCTCACCCCCGATGAGTTGCATTTCTACGAGTATGCGTCCGCGTTATCGGGTTGGTTGACGCCATACCATGACTACACACGTCCGCCGCCGTCTGCCGTACTCGCGGAGGCAGCCAAGATCACGGAGCAGAAGACGGGTCAAACATTGAAGGGTCTGGAAATAGAAGCCTCGAATGGTCATGGAAAGAAGGACGAGGAGCCTCCAGTTGTCACTGAGCCCCCTGCACAGTTGGCACAGTACTTTGACGGTTCGTGATGTTTCGGTTTGAGCATACTATTGCCGCTGACGAGAACATTTCTGCAGTCATGTCCAAACGCTTCAAGGCAGTACTGGAGAGCAAGGGCTTACCTCAAGAGCTGTTACACATCGTGACTCTAACCCAAGAAGCGAGTGCTGTGAATGCGTTGGCATGATTGGTTTCTGACCGCTTCCGCAGGCCTTCCTACTCTTTGTTGTTGAGACAACACGATTCAAGACACCGTCGGTCGTCAAGATCAACAAGCTCGGCCCTGTATGTCACTGTGTATCACCGACTTGACTACTACTTATTGTGTCCACAGCTGTCACAACACATCAAGGAAATCCGCGCGAAGGCCACTGCAGTCCTTTCGGAGATCTCTAGCGCGCTCGTCAGCTATGCCGAGCAAGAAGCCACAGTGGAACGACGGACGGAGATCGTAGCGGCGTGCAAGCCGATCATTCACGAATCAGGAGTACGTTTGTGCCTCAAGAAATAACGAGGCTTAGAAGGCTGACCCCGCCACACAGCTCGACCACGACTTTGTGCTGAATGTCGCGAAGAAGATTACCGAGTCCCGGAAGCAGATCGCAGATGGGGTGGGGAGGGGCATGGTCCGGGTGTGCAAGACGCACGCGTGAACTCACTTTGGGTCTGGGAGAATGGACTTGGCCTTGTAGTAGACACAACACCCGCATCACCACTCAGCACGATACTTACCCACTGTAATCCCGTACACTCTAGTTTCTGCCTCTAGACAGATTCGCCTGGACGACGGGCGCTAGTCCCGCCCATCACGCCAGACGCGTTACGTCACAGTCACGCCCACATAAGTGCGACGCGCTCGGTCGCGTCTCGTCCGCGTCCACCACAATTCCTCCTCAAACGTCGTCCTTCTCGTCATCTTCTGAGACGCACCTCTCGGTACAACATGAATCAATGTGCGTTTGTATGCGGTCAGCTCACCGCCATGATATGCTGACTACGATGCAGTCGGCAGCGAGAACCCCTTTTACGGAGGGGGCGGAGGTGGTGGTGGTGGCGGGGGCGGAGGCTACCTCTCCCAAAACTCGCCATTTGGCAGCGGCGGAAGTCCTGGTGGTACAGCACGCGTATGTATTCTCCACAAACGTCCCGAGTCTACATGCCGACACCTTGTAGCGCGCTGCATCACACGCTCTGAGACCGGTCATGCTAAGACAGCTCATCGAGGCTTCGCAAGCGCATACTGACGCAGACTGGGTCATTGGAGATGTGGAAATCGGACAGGTCAGTCCAGTTCATTTCAATTAACGTGCTAGGCTAATGCTTCGCAGGTCACCGTGGTCGCACAAGTGCTCTCTGTGCAGCCTCAAACCACCAATTGCATCTATTTCCTGCACGATGGCACCGCAGCGATGGAAGCTCGGCAATGGATAGATCCAAATACTGAGGAAGAAAACAAAAACAGAGAAGATATCAGGTTCGTCTCCCCTGGGTGCACAATGCCTTCCCTCCACTAACACGCCTGCAGTGAGAACAGTTACGTCAGGGTACTTGGGTCGTTGAAAGTTTTCGGGAACAAGAGATACATCACTGCTACCCACATCAAGCCGTACAAGGGCGAGGACGAACTTTTCTTCCATATCCTAGAAGCAGCTACAGTCACTCTTACATTTGAGCGGGGCCCGGTGCGTACATTACACTCATCAGTTGAAGCCAAATCTAACGCCCCTGCACACTAAGCCGCCGCGGCCAAGTGAAGGTGCACATGCCCTCATGAACAGAGTGAACAACCATGCGGGGGGACAGTCCGCGTATACCGCACAGGCCTCCGCCCCCTCCGTCAATGTTGGACAATTCGCTCATCTTCCACCGCTCCAGAGGCATATCATCGAATTTATTCTGACCCAACCCAAAACCGACGAGGGTATTCATGTAGCAGCTATTGCCAGGCACGTGGCGACTATCCTGGGTCCAGAGAAAGGGAGTGCGCACAAGATTAGGTATGTATAACCCCTGCTACGCCCAGTAGTGAGCACCAGCTAATCCTCGATGGTCAAAACTCACAGTGAGGCCTTGGACTATCTGATGGACCAGGGACACGTATTCAGCACGATGGACGATTCTCACTTCAATGTGTCCGAGTAATCCAGATGTTATGATAGCCCGGTTGTATCACCACGCTCGCTGCTCACTATTGTCGTATTTTGCTATCCATATGCCGATTTTCTTCAGACAATATCTTCGCAATCACTAGGAGAGTCTGGACTTACCCGCGCAAGATGTGTGCTTTACTCGAACTCGAAGACAAAGTTCAGCCCACAACGGTATCCCGTGACATCGGTGCTGCGCGCGAAGGCAGCCAGAGCTGCAGTAGCAGCCCTCCGTTCTGATGCCACTCCGTATATACAGCCACCACATCCAATACAACAGCTAGGCTGAGCAACCCCACAATATCTCCCATCTGAAGTGTGATGTCAGATCGAGGGCATGATCGAGGACAAATCGAGGCGGAAGAGGAACTAAAGAGATTAGTAAGTGCCATCGCATATCGCTCTATAGCTGACACGACGAGCCTTCTAACTTTATGGGCAACCTCAGCGGAGCGGATCGTCTCAGGGTCTGCGTCCGGTTACCATTCGGCAACTCGTAAATGCAACACGAGCTCATACTGAAGCACCATTCCACATTGATGACACAGAGGTCCGCGATGTCAGTCTCCAAGTCTAGTTGTGTACAATAGATGAATGAATCACTTAAGTACCTTCATGATTGCTATAGTTGGTGGTTGTAGCGCATGTCCTTCGTGTGCGGCCCTACGACACAGCAACAATGATTGATCTCGAAGACGGTACAACTGGCGGAAGGATAATCGCGAAGCGATGGCTCAACAATCTAGACAAGAATTGGTTGTCGACAGATGGCGAGCAATACTATGCACGCATCGTTGGAAGACTCATCCGCGGCCAGCAAGAAACCCGAAACACACTGGAAGTGAAAGCGTTTCGGAGGGTTGGAGACCCCCACGAGATGTTCCACCACGTGCTCCAGGCTGCATTTGTTACTTTGTCCCTAGCTCGAGGGCCTCCGGTCAGTTGTATTTCCCAGTATTTCAACAGCGTCTGACATATAACTCGCAGTCGAAAGCGGCTTGGCATAGCGTATGTCGCAGTTTTGAGCCTGAGGACGGTGGCCAGGACGAGCGATTCGCACCTCCCAGTGCGCCCAATACTCCCGCAGCTCCGCGCGTTGCTAGCTTGGGACGCACAAAAACTCCGTCGACTATGCAAAATATGCCTACGAGTAACCCGGCGGCACCCCCTCTTCCCGAGACGCTCTCTGCGAGTGCCTCCCGCATAACGCTCCCACAAACGCCTCCCTCTCATATGCTGCATACGCACGCTGCTTCTCATAGGTGTATTCCGAGCCCAACGCCTCCCCCGGCATCACCTCCCCCATCCCCTGTGAGGGCGAGTTCTGCGACAGCCCACCAAAATCCTGGTGTGTCCAAATTCCATCGCTGATCACCTTGAGTAGAACTCACGTTGATCGGATAGCTTCATTGGGAGCCCGTCGTGTACCGGGCCTCAAACGCGACCCTTTAGCACATCTCGGCGTTCTGGAGCGAGCGATCCTACTAAAAATTCTAAGCTCGGATGCATCCGCGGACAGCAAGGAGGGCGTGAGCTGCCGAACGATCGTCCGTGCTGTTGCTCACTACAACGCGACGCAGGATGAGATCGGGTGAGTTGTTATTACATCCTGAGTTGTTGATGCAAAACCTGATTGAAACCAAGGAAAGCGCTGGATGTCCTTGTAGATGAGAACTTCATCATCGAGATCGACGACGGCCACTATACCGCTGCAATGAATCACTATCCTGCATCGTCTTGAGCACTAATTGTGGTACACTAACTTCTTCGCTGGCCCCCGATTCAATACATTTTACCTTGAATGTGACTGCAAGGGTCCACACAAATTTTAGCATCTTCTAATAGCGGTGGTCATCCATGCTATCGTAACCCCTATATGTCGCAAAGGCAATGTCTCCTGTCCAATTCGATCGGGGAACCACCGCATTTGGACGCTTTTGTGTGCGTCATTCATTCACACCCGACTCTGTACACTCATCGACCCAACCGGTTCGATGAGGCGTTAACACATGCGGACGGAGGAACGGACCAGTATGGGGCCGCATCGACGCGGCACCCCTCAGGAAAGTCGATCATATAGGGGGAGGCGATGAGAGGGGAGCTTTATGTATGCGGTGCGACTGACAGTGCGGGACTGCCACTTCGGTCTAGGCTTGACTCCGTTCGGACCAACGTTTGCAGTCCGCAGGTTGGGGTTCAGAGACATAAGAGGTTGCCACCGCTGTCCGCTAAACACCAACCACCCGATTACTCCTACACAGCGGTCGATATCTATTGCACTCAGGACGTCTGCTCCTAATTTCAAACTTGGTCAAGTCAAATGGTCGTCGCACTTGCAGGCAGAGTCAGTATGCTCCATTGTCACCATTGGCTCTTAAAGTGGAGCGAATCTCTGACTCGAGGGCACAGGCCAGACGGGCAACCGTGGATAACCCGACATGGCCCTTACTCCGTAGTACTCTTGCCAACGGCTCTTCCTTCGAGCCAGAGATCCCTCCCTTCAGGCCAATATTGCAGCATTCACATTCACTGAAGGTATAACTCTGTTCATACGTGTCCAACGGTGTGGGGGAACTTACTCGCTGATCGCAGAGGGTTTCCGCCCGTTTCGATGACCCGCCGATAGTGGCAGATGTCTCGGTATCTCAGGCTACAGAGCAGGCGCGTGCCATCTACGAACCCAAACGATTGTCAGTAAGTGACCCACATCCTCAGCTCCCTCCAAATGGCTTACAGCTTGTTTGTCCTTAGCGTCAGGCATTGCGTAAGAGTTGGGGACCTAAAGAAGGGCCCGAACTGCAACGCAGTATTAGCGCTCCTCCCAAGATGAGCGTCACTTCGCCTAAACCGTCGCACGCGGCGGTCTTGCGGGTGCTTTTAGCCGTGAGTGCCTTGGTATCCCTTTCAACTTGCCCCACTCATGCACCTGGAGGTAGGACTTGTGCGAGTCGGTGAAAATGAAATGCAAGAGCGTTACATCGAAACAACAGCAAGGATTCCGTCCGATGAAGCCTCTTGTGAAGCAATAATACAGATCAGTATCGCCTAGCTTTGGAGGATCTTTGTATGAAGTTGAGCGCACCATGTATCTATATAAGACACACTGTAGAACCAGAATCACACCGTCGCGGTCTCCTCTTCCGCTTTCGAAGAGCCGTGCGCTGATTGTGCTTGGAGAAATTCAGCAATATCATGCGCAATCCAATCGTGCATCTTTGTGGAAGGATGGAGGTTGTCGGCCCAGATATCGCCGCCCGCTCTAGAAACATGTTCGGGGCCGAAGCCATGCCCAACAGGATCGTCCAGCACACGAGTGAACGTATTCCATGAAGAGAAGAAGAGTATGGTGACGTCGGAATGTTTAAGGGCGAATGAAGCCACATGCGATCGAAGGGAGGTATTCCACACGTCGTATGGTCGGTGGAAGTTTGGATCGGTGCCGGAGAAAACCGTGCCTGCGAGATGTCTGATCAACTGATGTGCTGGTACGTGGACATACAAGACTCGATATACGTACCGACAGGCGAACGATGGATGGGTGGCACATCAATGAATAAGAAGTTGCGAGCACCAACATTGTACAGTTGCCCCTGCTCCTCAAAGAGGTCGTCGAGCACGGCTGGGATATCATCGATATCCAAGCGCCTTGAGGATCAATGATCAGTTCTGTGCACATCGAGGTTTTATGGAATTACCAACGCGCAATCGTTGATACCAACCCATGTTACTGGAAAGGTTTCTCTCGTGTCATGGCCGTGAGGGACACGCTGCGTCGTGACCACTCACCAAACAAGGAATCTTCAGCACCCCAGGGTGCCCACTCGGGCTTCTCACCCATGCGAGGCAAGAAATGGACCTGGATTTGCTTGCGTACGCCTTGTACAGAATCGCCGCCAACTGCGTAGTCATACACGAGCAGCTTCGTGTATGGACTGTATTCCGTGATAAGATATCCCACCCAGTTCGGCATGGCGGGTTCAGCCCAAGTCACGCCAGGAAACTCTATCCCGAGCGGCGCGTCGTCGGAAGGGTAGGTACTGACTTTGTTATACGCAAAACCGACGTCCGAGTACGAATCGCCACTGATGCGTTTGAAGTGAATGGATCGCGGACAGTGGCATGGTGAACCACGTCAAGAGATACATACAAAATTATGAGGTATCGTAGACCATTGTATCCGCGCCAACTGGGACGGATTGCGTTGAGTTCCGAGGAAGATGCCATACAGCAGAGGCAGTGTGTAGTACGGGCGACCCGCCCACGTATATATGGTGAAGTTTCCTGCAGGGACTCGAGTCGAGCGGTCGGCGGGCAAAGACGTTCAGCTGTCGATCCCAGGATTACAAGGCCCCGCGCCACGAACAGTCCCCGATCGGATCTCCTTGCACGTGCCTGGAGTGGCTTGTACGCCCCGTCCTGCTCTCCTCGTCGCGCTCTCCCCTTCCCCTCGCCGCCTTCCACGCCGGCGACCCCTCTGATATACCGCCTTCGCATGGCGCTGCTTTGACAAATACATATACAGTGCTCGATATCGACTTGTGGCGCTCTTCGCGTTCACGACTTGCATGAATACTCTCCAATTCTAGCACACCGTCCCAACCGACATCCAATTCCACGATGTCTCCATGGTCATTCTCATGGCTGCCTTCTCTGCCCTCAATCGATTTCTCCCTTCCATCGGGGATACAGAAACGATTCATCTCCTTCGCACTCAGACAATCCCTTGGGCACTTTCTCAAACCCGGGCAACTCGATGTACAGCAAGTGGATTCCCAGATTGGCTCTGGGTATGTCCAAGTCAGAGATCTCGAGTTGAACGATGAGGTAGGCCCCTTTGATGTGTTTACTTCCGAGACCCGTACCGATAGGTTAGGCCATCAATTCACTCATATCTGGACTGCCTATACGCCTGCGGGATGGGTCCGTAGGCAAGGTCACCGCTCGGATTCCATTGCCCAATCCCCTTACCTCTTCCATCGGCGTATCCCTGGAGTCACTTCACCTGACATTCTACCTGGAGCCGTCCCTCGCAAGCCATACTCCAAGACCGTTCACGGATAATCTAGCCGAATCGGTCGCGTCGGTGGCTGAAAGCTTCATACACGAAGAGCTGTCCCCTCGCGAAGAAGCTACGCTACGAGAATCCGTCCACCCTGACCTTGACCGCTCCAACGTGTCGGATTTCGAAGAGAATGTACCTGGAGGCTTGGATCCATTCATGTCAGAGGATGAAGTGCACCACCGCGACGCAGAACCCCCAGGTGTCTCCATCTTTGCGACTCTAATCGAACGATTGCTGGCGAGGTTCCAATTTGATGCCGCCGACACTAGAATTACCATAGTCAACCCGCAAGATGCGAGTTTCACCTTTATTGTTCCGGAGATACGTTACAGCACCGAGTCACGGGCTGCGACACCAACGCCCTCCGACAGTAGTACCTCGGCGCCCGGCGAGAAGGCTGCATTGGGGGAGGTACGGAAGGTGTTCATCTACGGAACCACTGTGACAACACGTTCTCTCCGCCCGTTGAGTCCTTTGTCCCTCGCTGTGCCCGCAGTGGCTTCGCCAGCCGGTGCACCATCTTCCGAATCAACCTCCCCATTGTCAGCTACTGTTCAGCACTCGCCAGGTTCTGAGAGGCTGAGTCTCTCACACAGCGATGTGCTCCCTCCTGATGTGCTACCTCCCACTGGCTCACCTCCGCCCGCAGAACCATCTTCACCGTATTCGGACTCCGAGTCTGACATGGATGATGAAACTCAGATGTTCATGTCGCAATCTATCGCAGTACTTCCCCCACGCCCCACATCTCCGGCCAGTTCTGTGGCGAGCAGTATGTATCAAAGCGCTATTTCTGTATCGGCGCCGGGTACGGGACTCGACGATATACCGGAGGAAGCGTCTTCCACTCGTAGTCCAACCCCCTCCCCGCCCGTGCGCACGAAGGCGCTTGGCGACGTGGACCCTCCATCGGCAGCAGATCCGTCCGCAATCGCGGACCCTTTCCATGCAAATGTTGGCCCAATATCTACAGCTATCCTAGCCAGTAGCCCCACATTTCCTCGCACTCCCGTCGTGTCGCCTTTCCACCGCCGCTTGCAATCTCACCCCGGTGAGATTGAAGATCAGACTGTGCTTTCACTGGGGGTTGAGCCTATCGAGATAAGGCTGACGACTCCCCCACCCCGCGTGTTGCCTACTTCACAGTCTTCGTCATCTGCTCTCCCACCGAACACAGCACAGGATTCACGAACCACTCATAGAGTGAACCTTGACAGTGACACGAACATTCGGGACAGCACTCGTATAGATCTGACTGTCGGAACCATTGCATGCGCCTTACATGCACGACATATCCGGAGCATTATCAACATCGCGGAGGCATGGTCGTCGCATAGTCCAGTGCCATCCAGGCCGCCATCTTCCCAGCCTGAAGATGCTAATGTCCCTTTCCCCTTCGAGGATCTCGAGGGCGCGCTCCACATCCGTGGAATTGTGCTCCTCTTGTTGTCGCCCCGGCAGGCCTGTCCCTCTAATTCAGAGGACCCTCTGGTAGAGTTCTTCACTAGACCTCTAGCCCCTCCTCGGTTGCATGGCGGGTACCTTCGTCTTCAAATTGAAGGCATATCAAGCTCCCTGTCAGTTCAATCGGAAGTAAGACATCAACGGCAACGGAAACCCTCGCATCTAGAGCCATCTTCTGTGTCCGCTTCGTTGGTGGTCTCTGACATCTCCGCCTTCGTGTTTACCCTTTCTTCGGCCACTAGTAATGACATGATGGCTTCCCCCATCGTCGTCACGGACCCACATCTACCTTCGCAATATTCCCAGACGCACTATCACCCATCACGCGATGTCCCCACCGAACCAAGTGCGTCATTGCCGACCTTCGATATCCTCGATTGGACAGACCCTAGCCAGTCTAGCGCTGTAGCGAGGCCCTCGCTCTGGAGGACCAAACATAATGCTTCGGGACGCACCCCGTCTCAGAATGCGGGGCACGATGAGGACCGGACAGGGTCGTCTGGTTCGCCTTTCACTCGCCCGATCCCAATGGTCCTCCCCTCATCACCCGGAAGACTTGGGCTCGCTGGACTTTCTTCTTCACCTGCAAAAGGAATTTACACAGCACCCAAGCCAGCACCCCCTGCCCTGACTGTGAAATTTCGTCCCCAATTCCATCGACCTAGGCAGCTTAACAACTCTGAGTCGGCGGGGGTCCAAGTGACCTTGGCTCCTATTCACGTATATCTGGACGTTGGCGCGGCCCTGCAACCGACGCGAGATGGAAAGAGCGAAGCCTTGCGCTTTTTGGAAGAGCTCGCGGATTCTGATAACGGACCGCTAACTACAGATGCGCCACATGCGTCTGAGGTTGCCAGTCGCGAAGGGGAGTCGGAGGAGGAGGGGGAGGAGGACTCGCGCCCTGGCACGCCCAAGATATCAGGCTTACGAGGTCTGCGTGAAGACGATGCCGAGCGAGAAAGAAGACGCCTGGAGCAGCTTGTGTTAGAAGATTTGGATCTGGGATATGACTACCGCAAGCCTACAACTCAAATAACTTCAAAGCCTCGTCGATCCAAGGTACGCTATAGTGACTGCTTAGTTATCGATCTTACTCAGAAGTTCAACGCAGCGGAAATCTGGACCGAAGGAGTCGAAATTGGCTATCTCCGTCAGTTTTCCTGTCATTCGGGTCGAGGTTCGCGTTCCCCCTCCTATACAACGTCAGCCTCGCTCTGGAGCAGTGGTCATCGATATACACGATCTTTGTCTATCACCTGGGAGGATCGCTGACCATGGGGGTGTCTCGACTGCGAGATTTGGCCCTACGGACGACCCCTTTGGAATAGAACACAATCTGAGCCCGAGGTCAAGCGACAATATCATTCTAGGTGCGACATGGAAACGCGTCGTCGTCGCGCATTCACTTGTTGGAGAAAGGAAAGCTCGCGCCATCTTGTCCATTGGACCACTGAACCTGGAGGACAACAGCCAAGCGTTCTCTTTCGAAGTTGGCACACCCACAAGCCGCGATCCTCCCACCAACCGTCTCCAACCCCAACTAGTGGTGAGCCGAGCCGCTGTTGCGCCGACCATGACATCTTTTGTCAGCTCCACGGCGGTGTCCCTTGACATTCCATCCGTTCACGCCGAGCTGTCCAAGCCGCTTCTTGATGGTTTGCAGTTCTGGGCGGACGACCTCGCTCAGTTAACCGAGGTTGCATTTGCAGAGCGACCGGATTCCGATGCTGATACACAGAGGGCTGGTAGCGCCGGTTCCAGTATGATCGGTAGTCGTTATTTTGCCAGAACGAACACGTCCAGCAGCGCGCCTGCCAGCGGCGTCACCAGCCTTGCCGCCACTATCAAAGCGCAACAGGAGCCTCGGAGTGAGACTGCAGTGAAAATTATGGTCACAGAAGGTCAGTCAAGCTCGAGTCAAGACCGACACGTAGCACTGAGCCGTTTCTTCTTATAGCTGTCGTCAGAATATGGGTACCAAGAGAAGAGGATGAGCAGCCTTCTGTCCGTCCTTTCGATCTGTCGGCCTCTGATATAGACGTACTATTGGAGCTCAAGCCAGAAGGAAAGGTACGTATCTCTTTAGAACACTGGTCACGCTGTGAGGACTCACATGGACCATCAGGACGAGACCGTCGTCACAGTTGGAGTGTTGGACATCAATGTGCATGACCATACGCCGACTGATCGGCACTGTTTTCTGTCTTTGACCACCCCCCGCTCCCTCGTAAGTCCTCGTCAAATTGTGTGTGATAAACCATCATTCAAAGCTAGCCAGAGTACCACGACGAAGTCTGCCTTGAAGCTTCGATTCACTTCCCTTGTAGTCCCCGAAACTACCGCCAAGGAGTCTCGAGTTCGGCTCACGCTCTGTGGGGTTACATATCACTTTTACCCAGATCCCAAGTGGGGAAGGGACCTCGGCCGCTTCTTCAAGGCTCCTCCAGGGGTATGTTGTTATTTTCGTCCGACATGAAAGATCCTCATAGCGGATCTCCAGGCATTCGAGTCAGTCGTCCCGAGCGAACGTACGAGGGTCAACGTTAAGATTGTTGACACGTCAGTACGCCTCCTTGCTCCATCACACCCAGGTGCTGTGGTCCCGTACATCGGAGAGCTTGATTTCTCGACCTTGATTGAGGGAAACTCTTCTACATCAACGATGAACCTCTCCATTCCCGCCTTAGCACTACTACTAGCGGATGACATATCGAGTTCGCATGAGGCACCGGACACGCCAGTCCATGTTGATTCAAGTACGCAAGGGGTAGGCTTTTGGAAGGTACGTGTCGTTTCATTCATCCAGATGTCTACTAATCAGAACGCCCATCAAGTCCATGGGCTACGCGCTGGTGGTGGAAGTAAACAACCTCACTCTGTCTCTCAAGAAGATTGACTCTGTCAGCCCGTCCGACATACGAGTGCGTAGTGATCATAGATATATGAATAGTTGGCTCACAAACCTCTGGTTCACAGTTATTCATCGAGCAAGGTGAACTGCGCTTACACATGTGTGCAGATACCATGGCTGCTCTGGGTGCATTCATGGGAGACCTCTCGTCTGCGTTCCGATCGCCGACAACCCCGTAAGTTTCATGCCGTCTTTCTGCTTAGCTTACATACTCAGATCCCATCAGGGAACCTCCAGAAGCCAGGCGACGCGATGAGCCCGCTGATGTTAGTGAGAAGCCTACGCAAGTTCGCAGCATGTTGTGTATGTCATCGGTTTAGACCGTTGAATTTCGCCTCATCATTGGTTGTAGCGTCCCTTGACGATCATGCATTCCGCCGACTGCCCGAAGTCGGTGCTGCTCCTGACATGATCGAAGATGACTTACCTACAAATCTTGACTACCTGGACGAGTCGTTCGGAACTGCTGCTGGTCTTCGCGAGCTCAGCGACGACGAGTTCGAAGAATCCCCAGTCGAAGGCTCCTACAGTCCGTCTGGCACTGAGGATCCGCGCGGGGTCACGTCTATGTTCGGGGGTGAAGCGGTCAGGATGCTCCGCCCCGAGGGCCTCAATATCGTTGAGAATTACTTTGAAACGCTCCCTCCCGATACTGAAGATTCTAGGTGCGACATAATGGTATAAGCTACATAGCATATCAATTGATATTCATATGCAGCGACGGAGAAACGACCTTCCGAACACGCGTCCACCACTTCCACGTTACCGTCCTCTTGTACGATGGCTACGACTGGGCGCGTACCAGGAGGATCATCGAAGAGAAGGCGAAGGAGATGAGACGCAAGTTGGCCAAGATCCGTCAGCTCGTCGCAAGCGGACAGACTCCCGATCCAAGTGTCGAGGAGACGAATACGCTTCTCTTCAACTCTGTATACATCGGCCTAGAGCACAACATAGACGAACTAGAACCGGGCGCACTCATTGCCGCCATTGACGAAGAGTTGAACGAGGACTTCGAGACCACTACTCAAAGCTCCTGGCAGTCCCTGAAGCCGCAACCTTTGTCGTCACCTGGTCGTGGCGGTTCTCACTCTGGCAAAGCCCATCGGCGGCGTCTTCGCCGATCTAAGGGACCGAGCATAGAGTTCCGGTTGCAGGGCCTCGATGCAGAAGTAGACAACTATCGCGATGACGAAGTGCTGGTGTCGAGGGTTCTGGCCACCGTGAAGGATGTAGAAATTCTGGACCATATCAAGACTTCAACATGGCAGAAGTTTTTGACCAGTCTGCATAGGGACATGCGAGGCAATGTTCGAGAGAGCGACTCCAACATGGTGCGAGTCGAGCTTCGTACGCTGCATCCCGTACCCGGCCACCCGTCTGAAGAGGCCAGGCTTCGCGTGAGTACTGCCAATCCACGTTTAATCGGTGCAATGCATTGATGCTGCAAAAGGCCAAAATCCTGCCCTTAAGATTACATGTAGATCAGGATGCACTGGATTTCTTGAAGCAATTCTTCAGCTTCAAGGATCCCGAAGCGGCTTCACCAACGCCCTCAGAACCTGCCACTGAGATTTACTTCCGTGAGTACATCAAAAATTCCATTCGAACACAACGCTAAATGTTGCCCCCAGAGCAAGCTGAAGTGTTCCCGATCGACATCAAGCTTGATTACAAGCCACGTCGAGTGGACTACCGGGCATTGAAAGAGGGTCGTACCATCGAGCTCATGAACTTCTTCCATTTCGACGGCGCAGAAATGACCTTGAGACATATTACGGTCACCGGAGTACGTTCCTTCAATTTGCTGAACAATGTTACACACTAACGCACAGACTAGATCACCGGTTGGCCCCGTTTCTTTGACCTTCTCAACGACCTTTGGACACCTGATGTGAAGGCAACCCAACTAGTCGAAGTGATCTCGGGCGTCGCACCTATCCGGTCTGTCGTAAACGTAGGTTCCGGTGTGGCAGACCTTGTGTTGCTGCCGATCGCGCAATACAAGAAAGACGGACGGGTGGTTCGCGGCCTCCAGAAAGGGGCCAACTCCTTCGTCAAGTCTACCGCGATGGAGGCCATCCGACTGGGGGCACGTCTTGCAACAGGAACACAGGTCATATTGGAGCAGGCGGAAACGGTCCTTGGCGGCCAATTCAAGGACCAGGTGACGGCCGAGACGTTGCAGCTTCCACCCGGATTCGAAATCGACGACGAAGGTCTTGACAGCGAGTCCGGAGAGCTTTTCAGTAAATATGCCGATCAGCCGACAAACGTCAAGGAGGGCGTCAAGTCAGCGTACGACAGCCTCAAGCGGAATCTCAACTCCGCCGCGCAGACAATCCTTGCAGTGCCAATGGAGGTATACGAACGTTCGGGCAACGAGGTTCGTACAGGACATGCACATGTTTACAATATAATGCTGACTTCCAAGTGTAGGGCCCAGTTCGAGCTGTCGTCCGCGCGGTGCCCATCGCTGTACTGAAGCCCATGATCGGTGCTAGCGAAGCGGTGAGCAAGACCCTCCTGGGCCTCCAGAATACGTTAGATCCCCATATCCGCCAAGAGAACGAGGCCAAGTACAAGCAACGCTAAGTCCCCTCGTCGGTCACGCATATCCGCTGTATATCTATCTCCATCTTGTAATCATACCAGTACACGTTACCGGAAACATATCTCATACCATAGCTGTACACTAAGCATAGCAATACATCAGCGGACAGGCCACAAAGCATATCGACTTGAATGAAGAACCAAGGAAGGGTACGGGTGAAGTGGCGGCTTAGTCGAGCTCCATGCCCATTGACCGGCCCTCTCCCGCAACAAGGGCGCTCCGGCTCTTCGTCGCAACCTTGATCTTTTCCTTGATTTTCTCGGTATGCGGAGCGATAGGTTGGACGAGCTTGACGGAGGTTTTTTCCAGCTTGCGCTTTCGGTGGGCCTTGAGCTTCTCTCTCGCCATGGCCATCCTGGCAAGCGGTAGCGTAAGTAGTATATCTCGGCAACAATGTAGAGCACAACACACCGATTCTTCCAGAACGCGTGCTCCCTCTTCTGCTTGATCTCCGCGATCCGTTTCATAGCCTTGACCGTGTTCTGGACGAGCTCGCGGTTGTAGCGGACAGGGACATTTCTTCTCTTCTCGAAATCGATGGTAGAGTCCTACGAAGGATGTCAGTCATTAGGATTGAGAATGTAGCACAAATTACTCACGATGGTCATCTCCTTGCCCGCAGCCTTCCGGAACGCCTTGGTCCAGCGTACCTTCCTCGGGTTGCGCTTCATCCTACACGCCAGTATGAGCAAACAGACTGGACACGATAGAGGAACCTTCATACTTGAAGTTTTTATGACACCTAAGATATCATAACGTCAGGACAGTCCTGCCACAGGTCGAGAGCGCACTCACTTTGAAGTGCAGAAGCGGAAGACCTTCGCATCGTTCCGGACGAACGCCGACCCTGGGCACAGTAAGCTTTATAGCCAACTTCCACATAGAACAGAGCTGCTCACCGTGTCCGGGGTAGACGCTTTTCGAACAGAAGTAGCATTTGTCGATACGCATGGCAATAGTAGTCCAAGAAATGGAGGCGTAAAACAGGCGCTTCCCTCTAACAATTTCTTAGACGCCTGTTTGGGCTCAAACAAGCGCAAACAAACGCCCCGTTTCCAGCGCCCGGTAACTTCGTTGTCTGCAACGTCGACCAGAATGCCGCTATGACAGCTCAATGTTGTCCTTACAATACCCTCCTATCCGTGTGCCGCCTGTCACCAGTGCATGCTTCAAGACACATTCAAGACAAGACCTTCAACTACAGCAATACAGAGTGACGAATGCAAGCAACAGACCGTCGGGCAAGAGCGTGACATGCAACGTAGCTTTGAGTTAGGCGACGAGTGAAGCTGCAAGCATGTCCAACCAAGAGCTGAAGACAGTGTGTGATACGGAAGAACGGAAGTGCGACAAGCTAGCAAAACTGAAGATGATCACAAAACAACGCACTCTGCAATACATCCGAATATAGCCAACACGTTCTTGAGCCCGGTTGCGGTGTGTATGTTCTTGACGCGCCAGTTCATAGTGGGGCATAATCGAAGAAGATCTCCCAAGCGTGTGCAAGCCTTGTACCGAAAATGGTGTCACAACGTGAGGACGCAAATCCAAGAGATAATCAAGACATCCAATTATGCGAGAGCGGGTGCGACAGCGTCAAAGCAATGTACATGGGTCAAACAAGATCATGAGTATAGATACACTTTATCAATTATAAAGAGCGTTTATGTACGCTGGGAACTGATCGTGGGGACTGCAACTAGGACACGCCAAAACGAGATAAAGAAGAAACGCAACGGACGAACAAGGAGGACAGTTGCGACGGCTACCGTGTCAATCACGCTTCGAGCAAGAAGACCGCCGTTTGCCAACTTGCGAGCTGCGACGGTGGCCCGCTCGGAATGCAAGTGCAAGATCCTACAACGCGTCAGGTGTCAGAGAACAAGGTGTCAAGGAGGGTGAGAACGCACTATAATGAGGGACGTGAGGCTCCGACGCCTCTTTACCACAACCCCCTCCTTGCTCAGAGCGCGATGTAGATTGAGCGCGTCGTCTACTTCATCCATAGACGCGTGCTGTGTAGAGGATGAGCACTAGTAAGCCAGGAAGTCGTTCCGAGTGCACGCACCGGAGCAGTCTCCTGGCTATGGGACGGCTCTGAGTCCTCGTAGCGATAGTCTACCTTTTGCTGATCATTGGCTTTGAGGCCGTGGGGACTTACGACGCGCGTTGCAGGAACACTCACCATCAAGGCCTTCGCCGACTTGGTCTCTTTGCGGGGGTAGGGGTGATATCGGACAATGAGGCTTTCGCGATAGCTTGGCAGGCGGAAGGTGTCGTTATTCCATTGGTTTATCATCAGGGTAAAGGAAGGGAAGGCGGGGTCGGGTTTGCGCATCCAGAGTTGCCGTAGGTGGGAATAGCAGCGTAGACACGTAGAAGAGGTGGGAGCTGCAACGAAAGAAACGAGCGAGGGGGAGCGGGGGAGTGGGAGGAGGAGGGAAAAGATGGGGGCGACACTTGGCGAAATCGCTCATTTTATGGCGAGGGAAAAGGAGACGGCGTTTTCGTAAAAAGGAAACGGCGCATCAGCTCGAACGAGTCTATCGCTCGCTCGTCCCCGGTCGCGCCGTGCGCGGCAACTGGCTGTAATTGCCCCTTGCCCTCAGCGCCGGCTGCCAGCTCCAGCTCCATCGTAGGCGTCGCCACCGCCGCCCCACGACCCAAGCAGCAAGGTCAGACGAAGGTCTTCTTGACACAGTCGTCACCGATGGCCAGACGAGATCGACTGCCGCAAGCTCAAACGGTCGGAGCGCGGTGAGTGTTCCACTGCAATCTGTCCAGCATTGAAGTAATCCAGAGGATCGAGCGACCTCAAAATTGCTCATCAGCGCATCGCAAGTCAGTACCTTGGCAGTACGTCGCATGAAGTATTCCATATTATATGAAGGACGTAACGTCGGTAGTATAAGCCTTGTCCGGGCATATCATGTTCGTATACATGCCTAACAAAGCCTGTGAGTGCCAACTGTTTCATGAAACCGCTGACGTGGTCTTCGTTCATATTCCGAGCATGAACAAGTGCATATGTGCCAAAACAGCTCCTCTCCCACCCTGCACCGCGTTGCTATATTGCTGCCCGACATCGCATCCCCCTCGTCGGGGAGAGCGTGACCTGACGTCACGTGTCACGGCAGGACAACCTCCTGGGTGAAGGATCACACTAGGCGAGTGTATCCATCCTTTCACCGTTAAATATAAACCGTTCTGGATCCACAGGAAGATGATGCTGTGCGCTATATTGCGCCTATGATGTTCGGATTCTCAAAGAAGGAACATGGCCCGCCTTGCGACTGCACGCCTTCAGCGCCGTGTTCAGGCTTCCGGGTTTAGCAGACCAAACATGGGCTTCCGGTATGGCACAAGAATTACACCGAAGGAAAAACAACAAGGCCATGCACCGACAGCGCAATAGATATATGAAGACAGAAACCGATTACGCACCTTCGAATCGATTGCCTACAGATGAGGCCATATTTGAAGGCCGGCGACAGAGGCTCCAAGCTCGACGAAGACGCGTCCTTCCCCGCGTGGGGGACGTAGGAGTATGCTTGGGAGATAGAGCTGGCTCCACGGACGTCCCAACTTCAAGACTGGGGGGCCAGCCAAGCCAACCTCTATATTGAGGAGTTGTCCTCGTTGGAACATTGCGACAAGCTTAAGAACCCAGAGAGCCGGCTTTACAACTCCAAGGGACCCCAGACATAAAGGTGGATGGAGAAAACCGGATTCAGACGGCAAGATGACCCAAAGCCGCAAGAAGGGCCTGATCTCCCAGCAAAGTGGAAGGCGAGCAGAAGCAGCCCACGTCCAAAGCACATCGATCTTTGGATAGAGTCGACAGTTTGTGGAGATATCGGAGAACAGCCCAAAGGATGGTCAAGACAACGAAAAGGAGTAGGCTATCAACGGTCATCGTCGTCGTTGTCGAGCAAGGTGGTGGGGCTGCAAGACGATGGGCCGGCAGCGCGCGCCGTGTTGCGATCGAGGCTGGTCACAAACTCCGATCCGCGCGCGGACTCGCCACCGAGGCACCGAGCCTAGGTCTCCCTAGCTTCACATTGCTCAGGTAGAACCATCTCAGTCTCTACTGGTACTGGTTTGACCAGTACGGTACCCTTTCATGCCAGTCGTTGAGGGGGTATTGATCGATCCCGCTGCCGTGTATCTCATGTTCAAACAACCCCCATTTATGCTCCTCGACGGCTCGTTTCAACCTCCCAAACCACATCTTCGTTGCAACGTCAAGTCATCTTGGGAAATGGTCCTGCAGCGCAGTCATTGGCATAATCAGGGATAAGGTCTCGGATCTTAGACCCCAGGCTCTAAGCGTCCCTTCCCAGGCCGCCAGACGACTCCAGGAGACACAAGATTATCGCACACTCTCAGAAGGGCTCGAATTCGACGACTCACAAGCTTTCTCATCCCGATGCCCACACACATGATACAACTCGGACATAGCTGCCCCCGCGCCCAATCTCATATCACAGAGGTTACCATACAGTTTCTTCCTTCTGCGCTGGCCCCGGCGCCCACCCGCATGTATTTTTGGTTGTTCATCGTTGGCCTGAAAAGCAAGCAGGAAGCCAATAGAATCTTGATAACGCTTCTCACGTGCCGTGGATCTCAGACAGCGTTTTCTTAAGGCCACAATTCTCATTGAATTTGAGTAAACAACTACCTGTCCTGGATGAATAGACACATGGCTTGCCGAGCGCGGCCTACTAATGATAAATAGATAACACCCGATGTCTCTACGTCTTGCACAGCTCGTCGACCACCAGACCAGCGCGGACGCCAAGGATGCTCAACAAGGACTCGCTCAGACCATGTGTGGACTGTGTGCAGCCCTGGAGGTAGATACGAGGTTCGTCCGCAGCCTCCGTGTGGCTCTTGCTAGCTTGGGACGCAAGCAGACGATAGCTGCGCGAGATCCGGACCTTCGAAACTTGCGTCTCCAGGTTAAGTTTCGAGTGCTGCGAGTGCGGCGTCGCGGGCGTGGGCGGAGTAGAGAAGCCGTCCGTCGAGCGTGAAGAGACCGGTGAAATGACACCGGCATCCTCGACGTCAGCGAAAAGCAACAGTGGCCCCTGATCGAGAGGCTCAGAGTCTGCTACGAGCTCGATGTTGGTGGACTTGACGCCTAAGTAGTCGGCAAGGTTTGAGGAGGCGATCAGCCGCATCCACGAGTCGCGATCGTACCCAGTGCCGCAGAAAACGGCGTCATAGGACGATTGCGAGACGGCGCGGGTGTGAATACCGTGGAGGGTAAGGCGGACCGACTCGGCGATAGAGGGTTCGACGTGGTCTGCGGAGGCCGTTTCCGCTGCATAGATAGACGTATACGGGCGCAGAGTGATGCGCGTACGGTCGGAGTCTTCCGCACGGCCGGTGCGGGTCTTGATGTCATCCAGCAGCTTCTGGTGGTACATGACCTCGTACAACTGCGGGCATGTGAGCCCAGCATCTATTGCGCACATGAAGAACGAATTACGTACAGAGTCAATGGTCCGCATGTTGACGACACTGTAGTTGGTGGGATTGTACTCTCGGAGTACTGCGTGACGGTCTCGCTGAGACGGGAGGCCGAACATCATGTCCGTGGCTATTCAAGCCTGTGAGACTGGTGCGTGATGCGAGCCTGCCGAAAGGTACCTACATTCGGGGTCGAAAATCTCATTTGAAAACGGGGTATCGTCGCTGGGCTTCAACGAGCCTTTGCGGAAGATCATCTCCAGCTCATGCTTGCAGTCACTCGGTACAGTGCGGGAGTTCAAGCGAGTATAGAGATCGAGGAGGACTTCGGTAGAGGACTGTCCAGCCCCGATGACCGCAATTCGTAGCGGCTTCGAAGACTGGGAGATCGAGGCGAAGAATTTGTCGACCGCGGAAAGGTAATACGCGCTGTGGATTATGCGGGGGTGGGGCGCGAGGACGGAAAGAGCTGGCGGAAACTTAGGCGTGCCGCCGGGGGAGAGGATGATGTTTTCTGCGGGAGCACAAAATCAGTGAATGACGATGATCAATCGATCGCTTGCACATACTAGATTTCCTAGAGAACTCCTCCCCAGTATCGACGTTGCGGCTGCGAACTTCCACGGTGCCGTCGTCGTGGCGCGCGACTCCGACGACCTCCTCACCATACCGCACCTGCACGCCACGCTTCTGAACGAAGTCTGCAGCCCAGGAAAGATAATCGGAATATTCTTTCCTGGTGGGCGTGAAGCTGCCACGATTGATGAAGTTTATGAGACGGCCTTGAGAATGGAGGTACGCAAGAAACGTGATTGGGGATTGGGGGGAACGCAGAGTCGCAAGGTCCTTGAGGAAGCTGTTGTGCAGAAGCTAAGTTCAGTAGTGAACGCATATCTATCAGGCGTCTGTTCACACACCTGATCTGCATGCGAGAGTTGGGCAACAGCATGCCGGGGTGCCATCGGAACTCGGGCTGCTTCTCAATGAAGAGAACTTGCTGAAGAGACGCATGTTCCTGGTCACATGAACGAAAGAGCAGACAACATGCCGGAGAGGATCTATGAGTATATGATGGAGAGAAGATACAGATACGACGCGCTTACTGGAGTATTCTCAGAGGGTCCCCATTTCTCGACGATGGCTCCCGCAATAGCGACGTTCGCAGGACCGAAGCCGAGGCCAATGACATCGTAAAGTGGCGGTGCGGCGAATTGTGGATGAGGGGACATGTTTGACGGTTGAGTGTGAGGATACGAGAATAGTTAGGGTGAGGAAAGCAAAGTCCGCTTGACGGGCACCTCACGGCAGCTCTGGGACAGCCAAACTTTATATGGAGTGGTGAGGGAAAGTGCTAGAGTTGGATGTGTCATTTCCACGACCGATTTATCAGCTTGGTATCTCCCCTGGACTGGCCAGCCCCGCGGGGCAATGCCTAGGGTCTCGTAGACCCGGGATGGAGGGTGCGATGGAGGTCGATGGGCGAGGCAATGGCGGCATAACAGAAACCATGACGGCTGCCCAGCCCCACAGAAAACACGCGGTCGCACGAAGAATATTCCGATGCTTGGGTCGCTCGCTGGGACGCGGGTCTGGTCGGACAAGCCGACTTCCGTGAGCGTTGAAGCAGAGGCGGCCCAGAGATCAGAATGCGTCGCCATGTGCAATCTGATAAGATCAAACCCGCGCCAGGCCTCATCTAATCACCAGCCCCAGAGAGGCATCCGGACCATCTGATTAGATAAGATCATCCCTTGTGTGCTTTCCCCCCGCTCACCAGCCAAGCCGACCCGCCCCTTCTCCTCGTCGTTCCACCCGGTAGCCGCATGGATCGCATACACCCAGTCCCTGGTCGTTGCAGGGGTATCGGCTCATCCGACGCCGAAATCCTGCTTCTTCCCTTGCTACGTTCTTGGCACGCTCGCTCCGTCGGCCCCGACAGGTGTGCGCCCTGAAGGTGCTTGGAGTGGTTGGCTCTGTAAATCACGAGATCAACTCAGTGTCCTCCCCCCTCCTCACCTCACTCCCTGAAGCTGCGAGCTCACCATCCCTCGCATTTCCCAGTATTCTGGACCAGCGCGAACGGCGCGCCGCTCGAGTCTTGTGGTGAGTGCTAATTCAGCCAGCGCGGCTTCTCTCACGTCCAGGCGGTCCGAGTCCTCATCCGTTCCGCCTTTCACTCAGCACCATCCCGAATGTCCAGCCCCCCACCCCCACCCATGGAGTCGTCCCCTGCTCCCAGCGATCCCGGCGACTTCACCGGCTACCAACACATACTCGCAGATTATACACACCAGGACTTCCCAGACCTCTCATCGCGCCGCTTCGCTCCAGAAACCGCCCGATCAATTTCTCAGGCTCTAACTCTGGACGCTGGCTTGAGCGCCTCAAAGGCACTTGCTATTGTCACGGTCGCAGTCGGACGCGTTCTCGGTGCTTACTGCGGTTGCACGGACGTCCTGCTTGCGGTCGTAGATCCTCAAGAAGCCGCACTGCGCCCGGTCAGAGTCACTTGGGGCGAGGGACAAACTTGGTCGACGGCCGTGGATGGAGTAGCGCATGCACTTGCAGATGAGAATTGGCCTCGCGTCTCCTCCGAGTCCCTTCGTGTCTCCCTGGCTCTCTCTCCGAAGCAGTCGCCTTGTCTGGCATTGCTTGGCACCTATCCACTTTGCTTTCCCCACCTAAGCGACGATTTTCCTGTAACTGTGACTGTCGATCGCGATAATGCTGCACTTTCCGTCACGGCCTCCGAACGCGCTTGCCATCCATCGCAATCCAAGCTGCTTGCTTCTCAGGTGGACGCGCTGGTCGCAAGCGCGTTCTCCGAACCCCGCGGCCCACTCGCCATTCTCCCACCTCTAGCCGTCGAACTGCTCTCTTCCTATGACAGACATTCCTTCGAAGAGTGCAGCCGCATTTATGCGCCCGTACGCCCGGCGAATTTCGCTACAGACCACCTGCGCCTACAAGCAATCCAGCGGCCCGACGGTGTCGCCGTCCGCTGGTACGCGGAGTTATCTACCGACGGGCCTGGCGATTCATCCATTCCAGAATCCATTACTTACGCTGAACTCGACCGCAAAGTTGACAAGATCGCTGTCTGGTTGCAGAGTCTAGGATTAGAAAAGGGTAACACCGTCGCTGTCTGTATGAAGCGAGATATCTGGTTCCACATTGCGTTACTGGGTATACTCAGGGCAGGCGGTTGTTATGTCCCGGTAGGTGCCTCGTGGTTTTATTCATCGCGGACAGCGGCTGATGTTTACATAGATAGATGCCGAGCTCCCGATCGAAAGGCAGCAATTCATCGCGAGAGACTCTCAGGCTCGCCACATCCTATCTTCGTCCGAGCTACCATGTTTTGCGTCTCTAGGCGATACCGCTATAGATATCAAGGATCCTTCAGTGCAAGTTGCGATCAGCCTGCAGAATGTGGGGGCGATCAGTGAACCAGACCCCGATGATGCATCGTATATATTGTATACATCTGGTAAGGTAATCAGTGAACTATGCTAGGAGCTGCGAATCTCACTTTAGTTCAGGAACAACAGGCACACCGAAGGGGTGCATCCTCACGCAGCGAGGTCTCACTGAGGCAGTGTGGGCCTTGAGCGGAATCTGCGCCCAAGTCAAACTGGACAACCCTGGTGAAGGCAATTATCTCTCAATCGCTTGTACGTAAACAACAGCGATATGTTCAACCAGCAAGATATCTGACGTAGCTCGTTTCTTTTAGCTGTAGCGTTTGACGTACATCTCGCAGAGATATTTGTCCCTCTTGCTCTCGGTGTTCCGATTCTGTCTGCACCCAGAGCCTTGCTTCTAGAAGATTTGCCGTACTACATCAGCAACCTACACGTATCGCATGTTGGTATCGTTCCTAGCCTCATAGAGGCCACTATGGGGGCTGTGCAAGAAGATGAGAAGTCTGGACATGGATCAAGCCTTCGGTATATCGGTAGTGGAGGTGAGAAGATGAGCGACGCAGTGAGTGCCTTGCTTCTCCCGCATAGATATCGGGCCTTAAGTGGTACTCGTAGATCCTTGACAAGTGGGCTTCACATCCGACCATCCGGTTGGCCAATTTCTACGGGTACGTCATGCACGCCAAATGGGCTTATATGCTCTCCACTTATTCTGAGGCGTAGTCCGAGTGAGGTCACTATCGGATGTGCGGCTCGGATTATGGATAAAGACACCCCGCGAGCGAACATCGGCCACACATTCGCGAACGTAGGAGCATATGTTGTCGACGAGAACATGAACGTCCTTCTCCGTGGAAGTACTGGGGAGCTTGTCGTCGAAGGCCCTTTGGTCGGGCGTGGCTACGTCGGCAGGCCCGACCTCACACAGAAAGTCTTCCTCCAATTTCCCGACGATGGCACCAAGCGTTGGGCGTACCGAACTGGCGATCTCGTGCGCATGATGCCTGACGCGACGCTTGAAATCATTGGGCGGATCGACACGCAAATCAAGCTTCGTGGCGTCCGAATCGAATCAGAGGGCATATCGTCGATTCTGCGGGACGCCGTCGCCCCCAAGCGCAACCTCGATGCCATAACTATACTGGCCAAGCATCCTGCTATCGGAATCGATCAACTCGTCTCGTTTATCGCATGGGACACTACCGTCCCTATCGCCACCCGCAAGGGCGGGAAGCCGATACTGGCGGTGCTTCCTGACGGTCTCCTGCCGCAACTCAGAAACGTGTGCGACCAGGAGCTAGCAAGCTATATGCGCCCTAGTCACATTATTCCTTTGCGCTTCATCCCGCTGAGTTCGAACGGGAAGGCAGATGCAAAAATTCTCTCCGCGTTCTTCCTCGACCTGAAGCTCGAAACGTTGACGGAGCTGATGTCCAGTGGACGGTCCTCCCGCTCGTTGGAGCGTGGGAATCGACGAGAGTTCACGCATGTTGAGCGCCGAATCCTGGATGGGTTGAAGGCACACGTCAAGGTCCCTGTCGACGCCCTCAATCCGCATACGAACATCTTTGAATGCGGGATGGACTCCTTGGCTATCGCGCGGTTCGCCGGAGAACTCAGGAAGAATTTTCGTGTTCAAGTATCCCCTGCGCAGATTATGCAGCGCCCAGAGATCGGGGATATTGCTATGCTCATAGAAAACAGTTCTCGCTCTGCTGTTCCCTTGGCCGGCTTGTCGCCGCTCGAACACTCTGTCCAAGCTTTGGCGAAGGAAGTAGAGGGCGTGTACCCTTCGCGCTCTATCGAGTGTTTGTTACCTTCCTTCCCTGTGCAAGAGGGTGTACTGTATCGCTCAGTGAACTCGCCGTCGATGTACGTACAACATGTCCTATTACGGCTATCCCCTAACGCCGCCGTACCCGGCTTGCAAGAGGCATGGGTTGAACTCGTTGAACAGCACGAGATGCTTCGGTACGTCTCATGGGTCATGGAAAAACACACCGAATACTCATGACCTTCATTATCTACCAGCACTGTGTTCCACTTCGGAAGAGATCTGGTCCAAGTTGTCCTCGCGGCTGCATCCATCAAGCTACATTTTGGGGGCAAAGAGGTTCAAGCTGCCGACGAATCTGCCTTTCTTCAGTACTTCGCCAATGGAGAGGCATCTGCAATCGCACGTGAACTGAACTTGAACATCTCGAAGGCTCCGCCCGTGCGCATATCCTTCTTCGTGGCACCGGCTTTTGAAACGACATATATGGTGTTATCCATTCATCACGCCCTCTACGACGGTATCTCACTCCCCGTTCTTCTCCGAGACCTCGAGCGTGCCTACTCGAGGAAGCAGCAGCTTCCGCATGCCACTCTACACTCGATCCTCGAACCGATCCTCGCGATTGATCAGACGGCGGGGCGCCAGTTTTGGACGGGCTATCTGAAGGACTTCCAGTGGCACGAGCTGCTAAACAAGTCTTCCTCCGCTCATCACGCGGACGTCACCTCCATCTCTTTCAAACGGTCATTGTCGGAGTTACAGACCAAAGCATCTTCGCGCCAGATCACTCTACAGGCGCTCCTGATGTCGGCCTATGGCTACCTGCTTGGGCAGCGCTTGTATGACAGCAATGATGTTGTGTTCGGGGTGCGATCATCACTTGTCGATCGCTTCGAGGGAGGACCTGAGTACTGACGTCTTATAGGTCATCCGTTCTGGCCGAGCTTTGTCGGTAGACGACATCGACACTACCATCTGTCCGATGATAACCGTCCTCCCAGCTCGAGTACGTTACAATGACGCTCCGAAGGTCCTCCACACAGTTCAACACGATATAGCGCGAAGCAGCGAATTCGAACACATCCCCCTTAGTCGGATACAGAATTGGATTCCCGAGAGCACTGGTTCGCTGTTCGACACGCTGTTCTCGGTGTCGTTCAAGGAGCGTGATTCAAGCAATTTGTGGAGCGTTGTTGAAAGTCAGAACCCAGAACCAGACGTGAGACGTCTACTCGTACTACACCACACATTTGCTGACAAACCATGCAGTACATCCTTGCGGTCGAAGTCGTTCTTGCCCCTCAAGAAGACCAAGCTATCGCACACGCTGCCTTTACAACGGCAGACATCTCGCCTGATGTGGTTCATGAGATCCTCGGCCGTCTCGAAGAGACAGCCGTACTTATGGCCGACAGCAATGATTGGGCTCTCCCGATGTCCAATGAAAGAGACCCACGCCCTACGCTTCGGAATGCTCTGTTGAACGGCCACCTCATCGATGACTCGCGTATGGACATCGAGGTCGACCAGGATGTGGTTGCACAAATCTGCGAAATCGCCGCCCTTTTCTTGCGAATTGACCTTGACTTGATCACTGGGGATACGTCTCTGCTCTCTCTCGGGCTGGATTCAATCAAGTCTGTCGGACTAAGCCGGAAGTTCCTGGGTGGCGGACTGAAGCTATCCTCTGCCGACATCATGAGGTTCTCGACCCCTCGGCGGCTTGCCACACACGCTCAACTCGCGAAGACGTCAGCGCCGTCGGACCGAGAGCGCATAGTGTCGTCGTTTAATGCAGAGCGTGACAAGATAATTGGGGCAAGCGATATAGCTCAGTTTAAGCTCGCCTCGAACGATGATATCAGTATATTCCCGACGACAACGTTGCAAGCGGGGATGCTGTCACAGGTAGGTGGAAGTGTGCTCTTCACGGACGGGAGCAACGACTGATTTCATCTCTAGACCGTCAGTTCCCATGGCCGCTTATATGTGCACCTCTTCCCGTTACGCCTCAACAGCGGCGTTGACATAGACCGACTCCACAAAGCATGGGAGAAGACAGTCGAGACGTTCGATATTCTACGGACCTCTTTCCACTTCCTGGCCGGACCTGGTGTGTGGGCGCAGGCCATACACTCGATGCACGCGCTCCGTTGGTCAGAGGACGTACATGAAGTTGGGAAGAACCTCGTGGAATCATTGAACCCGTACATCAATGTTGCGGACGAGAGCGAGTACTTCCAAGAACCACCCATCTTCATTCACTACCTCAGGGCGGCAACTCCGGACGATGCAGACCACCTTGTTCTTGTCTTACATCACGCCCTGTACGACGGTCTTTCGATCGCGAAGTTACTTGTTACCGTTGAACAGCTCTACAACGGTGGCGACATCCCTACTCCCGTCCGATACCATGGACTTCTACCCTCGCTGCTGTGGCAGGAGAAGAGCGGGACCGACTTCTGGTTGGACTATCTGCAAGGCCTGAATCATGCACCCATTCCGAAGAAGCCTCCTGTCAACTCTTCGCCCGCCGTACACCAAGTTACGTTGCCGATCACGCTACCTTTAGAAGACATCCTGAGGGCAAGCCGATCAGCGGAAATTACCCCGCAATGCATCGGGCAAGCAGCATTCGCTAAGCTACTTGCGATTGTGACCCAATCCTCGGACGTCGTCTTCGGACGCGTCGTCTCTGGTCGTGACGTACTTGGCGCGGAGGATGTCATTGGGCCAATGCTTGTAAGTCCTTCTATACGTTTGTATAAGCATCAACTCTGAGGACTATACAGAATACCGTGCCCTGTCGTGTCACCTTCGACACCGGTATGTCCAACAAGACGTTGCTTAAGACACTACACGAGTCGAATATTGCGAGCATGGCTTGGCAACACGCCTCTCTACGGGCTCTCCAACGTCGACTCGGGATTACCAATTTGTGGGACAGCATTTTTGTCTTCCAGCCGAAGCAGGAGTCTTTGGAATCTGAGTCATGTCGTCTCTGGAACTTTGACCCAAGTGACACGCAGGATATCAGCATCCATGTGAGTCTTTCAAGTAGTTCGCGTGTGCGCATATTAACATTGCTTGTTAGTATCCTTTAAATCTAGAGCTCCACGAAGAAAACTCCAGATATGTCGTGCAAGCCGCGTGCGCCTCAAATGTCGCCGATGCGCAAGGGCTGGCGAGTCTAGCAGAGCGTTATGCCACGTTGTTATCCGATATCGTGCACCACCTTGATGGTCCTTGTTCCTCGGGCTTACCTGACCTTCCAACTTCTTACTCCGGTGACCGTATGACGCCTCGCCCGCCGATTGAGGCCGTTCCTCAGGGATGGGACGCTCGATTAGCCCCATTCCGCGACATTGTGTCCGCCGTGACCAGGGTCCCTCTCTCGAAAATACAGACGACCACGCCTCTTGCCACGCTCGGTATTGACTCTATCACGGCTGTGCAACTCGTGGCTAACGCTCGCCGTGTCGGATTTCGCCTGGCATCATCCGACGTCGTGCAAAGCCAGACAATTGGTGACCTGCTTCAGAAGCTCAAGGATGCCAAACCTCTGGCGAAGAGCGGTAGCAATCGCGTTACCGTTCCTATCGACATCCCTCGCGAGAGTTGGCCAGCGCTCATGTCACTCAATCCCATATCAGTGGAGAAGATCGTTCCTGTATCGCCTGGCATGGAGTGGATGATAGGCATGTGGCAGCGCAGTGGGGGGTCACGCTTTCAGCACGCCTTCGGCTATCGGCTTCCTACCACTGTCGATTCTGCAAAGTTGGAGATAGCGTGGGGTAAGCTGATTCAGAGGCATGCGATACTTCGCTCGACGTTCGTCTATGATGCCGATAAAACCGCTCCCCGAGCGGTGGTGTTCAAGTCCGAGCAAATGAAGTCCAGCTGGACCTTGGAAGCCTTGGAAGAATCGGATAACGATCGCCCCCTCGTCGAGCAGCGCATGAAGGAGCTTGTGTCCTGCCCGTCACCTATCTCCCACCCCGTCACACACGCGCTCTTGCTCCGTTCGAGCCGTTCGGTGTACCTCCTCCTTCACCTGCATCACTTCCAGTACGACGCATGGAGCTTGCAACTCTTGGCTGACGATCTTACACGTCTTTACTCGGGGAAAGCCCCCGAGAGCTCGAATGACCTGGACGGTTTCCTTCGCTTCACCGAAACGAACCCCGAGATGGAGAAGGAACAGGAGACCTATTGGAAGGCGATCTTCGCGGAGAAAGACGCGCCCACATTATTTCCATCCCTTCCCACCCCCCCAGATGTGCAGGCACGCGGCGTCTACACCGACAGTACAGCGCTCTGTGACGCTGCTGGTCTAGAGCAACGTGCACGAGATCTGGCTGTCTCCCTCCAAAGTGTGTTCCTGGCATGTTGGACACGAGTTCAGAACAATTACGCTGGGTCCGACTGCGCTGCGTTTTCGTTGTGGCATTCTGGGAGGACCGGAGATCTCCACGGCCTAGAGCGGCTCGCCGTTCCCTGTATCAACGTCTTGCCTTATACCGTGTCTATTCCGCGTCGCACCAGTGATCTTGCCCTGGCTCGGCGTATTCAAGGTGACCTGCAAGGACGGTCTGCGGTTATCGAGCAGAGTCGCCTGGTGAAGGTACACGAATGGGCTGGTGTTACTGGGAGACCGCTGTCAAATGTGTTTGTCAACATCATCAAGGTTGCACCGGACGTGGAGAAGGACGGCGCACCGATGCTCGAGCCTATGGATGTACGTGTTTCCTCGTTGTTGCTTTCATGATGCTTACATGCTCTTTCAGGTGCCTTATTATATACCCCAGACACCGTCTAAAGCTACCCCAGAGATGACTAAGATGCACATCACTGAGCTCGTTCAAGTCGGTTAACATTGCCATTTATCCTTTATCGCTGTGTTCATCTGAATTTGTTACAGGATGATGTCATGGTTGATATCGTGGTCCTTGAGAAGACAGATACAGTGGCAATGTCTATCGAATTCGCGACGACAGTGTTGGACTCCAGTGCTGCAAGGTCTTTGGTAGAACAATGGGTGTCACTAGTAACGAATTGTCTCGCCGGAAAGTGACGTGATCGAAGAAGCATATAGTGTACATTATCTGCCCTTGGTATCTTGTATCCTTTGCGTCAATCAGCATTCCCTACCCATCCTAGCTACCTTCAAGCAGTCCTCTGCTAGACCATCTAACCAAATCACTTCCACGCCCGCATCTTTCAGCTTCTTCGCCCCCTCGCAATTGACGAAATCGTTAGGCTCTCCGACACCTATAAAGCATCGCTTGATGCGCGCCGCGATAACCGCATCTGCACATGGTGCCAAGCCGGAAGTGCGGACTGAGCACGGCTCCATGGTTGTATACATATCCGCCTGGGCGAGAAGGGTGTCGATGTCTATGGGGTGGGGGGCATCTGGGAAAAGCGCTTTGAGCTGGTCATCGGACAACAATCGGGCTTTGGCCAGGGCATTGGCTTCAGCGTGAGTGTTGCCCGGGAGCTCGCGGGAGTAACCACGAGATACGATCGTGGGTGTCGAGGCGGTGGGTGGGTATGTCGCGGTCAGAACACATCCGACGCAGAATGCAGTAGCCGATGGAGTGCATTTACGGGCCTCGTCGAGAGCGAGGCGAAGATATTTCATGGTGATGACTGATAGTGAGCAGGTAGCACGACGGTAGTGGACAACTTTATCACACAGAGTACGCTTACTAGTATCATCATGTATTTACATTGTGTAGTAAGCCCTTATCATTATGCTTCGCGCGAGTATTGACCGAAGTATGGATCTTTGTGGTCACATGTTACTAAATGCAATTGTAGCAGTAGCCTTCAAGCGTGACGAATGGACTCCGATAATCACAAGATGTCAAATATTGGTTTCCCGATTGGATCTCATATTTGTCAGCGTGAATTAGGCCAGAAAGGACAGACCACTGTTCGGCCTTAGCGTCCACCGGCCTTTGGTCCATCCTACTTGTCTTCACCATGTCTTCTCCAGTCGGTAATCCCGAGCATGCGCCTCGAAATGACGAAGACGACCCGATGCAGGGAAGTGGGCAGGAAGAGGAGGAAGGCGATGAGATAGCTCCCGCTGGCGCGTCTGACGATAGCTCAGAGGAGCCAGAGGACGATGAAGAAGAGGAGAGGAGGATCCGAGAGGGCTTCATTGTGGACGAGGACGAAGAAGAGGAAGAGGAAGATGTAGAGGTCAAGAAGAAGCACAAACCAAAGCGCCACAGGAAGTCACACCGTCGATCCCGTATGTACTGTCCAACGCAGAGTGCCGCCCACACTAACATCTCGCATGCGCAGGCGACGAGGAGGAAGATGCACTTGATGAAGATGACCTTGAGCTGTTGGAGGAGAACACTGGAGCCTCCTTCTCTCGTCGGCTCACGCGAATCCGGCCAGGACGAGAAATCGAAAGCCGCGCACCTTCCTCATCCAAGCCTCGAGCCGTAGTTGAGTCCTCGGACGAAGACCTCGACAATGATGAATTCCCTCGCGTACAAGATATTCATAATATCTGGGATGACGAGCGAATGGCTGTTGGTCGGGACGACGACGATGTGGATATGGACGACATGGACAACTTCATCGAATACGAGGACGAGGACGAGGCTAGTGGAGCTATGGACGAGAATGAACGCGAGGAGAAACGGAGGGAGAGGCGACGTTTAGAGAAAGCTAGGCGTAGGGCCTTTGGTTCACGTCCTGAACTTGCTGGGATCGACCAAGGGTGAGTATCTTTGATTGACCCTTGGACTAACAGCTCACCCTTGGGCTGACAACTAATCGGTTTTAAGGGCCTGGGAAGAGATACACGAGGTATTCGGCGATGGCCACGACTATGACTGGGCACTTGGAGACGACGAGGAGACGAATTTTGAGGAGGAACGCGCGAAACCTGAGATGAAATATCAGGACGTACGTCAAGTGCCCGTTCGATTTCAGACAAGTGCTCACATATGTCCAGGTCTTCGAGCCGTCAGAAATCCGCGCGAGGATGTTGACGGAAGATGACGACCTCATCAGGGCCCAAGATATCCCTGAGCGGCTGCAGCTGGCTACATCATCTCTCTCGCCCTCTGCCACACTGTCAATACACAAGGCCTTGGGCGAAAACGATCTCGACGACGCAGCGTCCTGGGTCATAACTCGACTATCAGGCCGAAAAGAGCGCGAGTTTTTCCGTGGCGATGGGCAGTACCACCATCTGCTTTCCGACTTGGTGCAGGCCATCACATGTGCCCTCCGATACCTCTTCGTCTCGGAATTCGAGGTACCCTACGTTTGGACGCACAAGCGGGACTATATCTCCTACTTCGACCCTTCGAATCCTCGCGCGCCAGTTGAGCTGCTTTCCCTCGATGATTTATGGCGGCTGTACGTTGTCGGTCAGAAATACCGTTCTTTGTTGGAACGGCGTGCTGCCTTGGACGCCCTGTATGCGCGATTCGGCGTCTCTGATGACTACTTCGAGAACGAGGTGCGGAAACGGGTAGAGACGGCTGAAATGTCCGCAGACGCTATTGAATGGCTCGGTATGAAGTACCGCGAAGAAAAGAAGAACAAATTTGATGTCCATTTCCACGATGACGAGGAGCAGAGCGAAGTTCGTAAACACAAGATGCCGAGCCGAGTCTCTGCCTACGAGCTGGCGAAGAAAACCGTTGTTTCTAAGCTTGCGGATGTAGGTTCTGCCATGTGTTAGAATTCAAATCAACTGACATCATGCGACAGGGATATGGCATCAAACCTCATGAGGTTGTGCTGAATTTCATCTCGGATCACAACACGCACTTCGTTGAGGAGCAGGAGCTGAACCCCCTGGCCTATGCTGAGCAATTCGCTGACCCAGATGTTACACGGGCCCAGCCTGCGGACGAGCTTCTTGCACGAGCGCGGATGATCATCGCCACCGAGCTTGGGAAGGATCCATTGCTTCGTCAAGAGATGCGGAATACTTTCAAGTCGAACGCTTTGGTTTCAGTATCTCCTACAGAGCGTGGCATCACGAAGATCGACGAACAACATCCCTACTTCGTGAGTGCACTCACTATCTAAAATAGACTGTTGCTCATCCATTGCCCCTCAGAATTTCAAGTACTTACTCCATAAAAACGCCGGGGATATGCTTCAGTCGCCTCAATTCCTCAATATCTTGGCTGCAGAATCGGACCATTTAGTCACGGTGTCTATCACGCTGCGACCAGAGGCCAAGGCGAAGTTCGAGCGCAAGCTCAACGATGCCTTCGCTTCAGACAGCTTCAGCGATACCGCTCGTGCCTGGAATGAGGAGCGCTCCCGCGTGATACAGGAGGCACTAGAACAGCACCTCCTTCCCATTGGTGTCAAATGGACGCGCGAGTGGATCAGAGAGGAGGTCGAAGACTACCTTGCGAAGCAGTGTGCCCAAAGTCTTCGAGAGGTACATATTAAATCATTCATCCAGACCAATCGCTTACGATCCCATAGCGAATCGATGTCGCGCCGTACACGCCTCCGGGGATGAAGCGAGGGGATAGCCCCAGCGTGATGGCTATGTCATGGGGTAAAGGCGATCCGCACAAAGACTCAATAGCTATCGTGTTTCTGGACGATGCAGGTCGGCTGCGAGAACACACCAAGCTTGACAACCTTGTCAACACTGAGAACCAGGACGAGTTTATGGATATGATCAAGCGGCGACGACCTGACGTCATCACGGTTGGTGGCTTCAGCATCGCCACCACTAAACTCGTACGACGGATCAAGGAGCTACTTGACGGAGCTAAGAACAGTGGCGATCGTTCTGCCGAGGTCCCGAACACGCCTGTGATTTATGTCCATGATGAAGTTGCTCGAATCTACCAACACAGCCATCGAGCAGAGGAGGAGTTCAGCGCCCTCAGCCCTCTTGGGAAGTACTGCGTAGGTCTGGCACGGTACGCGCAGAGCCCACTCAACGAATATGCGGCGCTAGGCTCCGATATCACTGCAATAGCCTTTGAGGACGAGTTCCAGCAGTTGGTGAGTTAGATTGCACGTTTCAACAAATATTAGCTCATTGTACATACTCAGGTTCCGAAGGAGAAGTTGCTCACCGCTCTCGAACGCGTACTCGTCGACGCAGTCAACAGGGTCGGTGTCGACATCAATCGTGCCGTAACCGACGCCTACTACCAGCACTTGCTGCGGTTTGTCTGCGGCCTTGGTCCCCGCAAGGCTCAGGTTCTGATCAAGAAAATCGCGTCTATGGTATGTTACTCCATTTGATGTACGCACCCTGCTCTGAGGTATCCTTCTCAGGGTGGCAACCTCGTCAACCGAGACCAGTTCATCAAGAATGGCCTCCTGACTACGAAGATCTTCCTTAATGCTGCTGGTTTTCTGCGTATCGTCCAAGACTCAGAGCCGAAACCCGCGAAAAATCGTCACGGCGAGGATATAGACGTTCCCGATCCGCTGGACAGTACTCGAGTTCATCCCGAGGACTACGAGCTGGCCCGCAAGATGGCTACCGACGCTCTCGAACTCGACGAGGAAGATATACACGACGAGCATCCCTCCCATGTAGTTGCTGTGATCATGCAGGACGACGACAACGTCAAGAAGCTTGATGACCTCAACTTGGACGACTTCGCTGTGAACATGTTTGTGGCGAACAACGACAAGAAGCGGCACACGCTCAACGTGATCCGCTCTGAACTGCTTGATCCTTTTGGAGAGCGACGTCCAGATTTCATCGTGCCCGACGATTGGGAAGTCCTCACGATGCTTACCGGCGAAACCAGGCGAACACTGCACGTTGGAATCATCGTTTCGGTGCAGGCTGCGCGGGTCAAGGATAACTTCGTCATCGTTCGTCTTGACTCTGGTATCGAGGGAATGATCACCAAGCGCTACCTCACCGACGAAGGGCTGTCCCCTGCGCAGGTGGTCAAGCCCGGACAGACGATCTCCGGCGTGATCATCGATGTCAAATTGGACCTCTCTGCGGACCAGTTTAGCGTTGAACTTTCCACCCGCGAAAGCGATGTCAGCTCTGGCGACAACCAATTCCGCCGAATCAAGCCCGACGACTGTTGGGATCACGCCCAGCATGAGCGCGACAAGGAAATGCAGGCACGCAAGAAGCGGGCTGAGGTGGACAGGACGCGACGGGTCATCAAGCACCCAAACTTCCACAATTTCAATTCGCAGCAGGCTGAACAGTACCTTGAGAAGCAACAGCGCGGCGACGTTGTTATCCGTCCATCGTCCAAGGGTTCGAGTCACCTCGCGGTGACATGGAAAGTAGATGAGAAGCTGTATCAGCACATCGGTATGTGACTAGTCGCATACGAGGGGGAATCATGTTCGCCAACCGCACACGCTATAGATGTTATGGAACTCAACGCCGATCCCAGCGGTCAAGCGGCTGGGTCGAAGTTTATCGTGGATGGCACACTGCAGTTTTCTGATCTGGATGAGCTGATCGTCAACCATGTCCAAGCAATGGCAAGAAAGGTGGAAGAGTTGATGGTGCATGAGAAGTACAAGCCTGGAACAGAGGATGATCTTCGTGAGTGTATTTCTAGTCACAGTTGTGCTCGCGGCTAACATAGTGTCCGTGCAGATCTCTTCCTGCGGAATTTCGTCGCCGCCAACCCTTCCAAGAGTGCTTACGGCTTCACGCTCAATCGCAAGCGGCCGGGACACTTCAATCTCTGCTACCTCGCCAACAAGAACTCTACTGTCCAAACTTGGGTATGTTTCTTGCATGTATACCTATGAGATCAACCTCTGAAGAGTCTGCAGCCTGTCCGAGTCACACCACATGGCTACTACCTGTTCGACACGCCGGCTGCAGGTGTCCCAGAACTCTGTGATGCCTTCAAAGTCAGGTATGTGTCAACGCGTAGCCCCTGCATACGTCGTATGCTGATGTATAAATAGGCAAAAGTCTATGTCTCTTGGCGGCGGTCTTGGCGGCGGGCCCGGAGGCAAGACACCATATGGCGCGCGCACGCCTGCAGCGCGAACGCCTGCGCCTGGACACACTACTCCAGGACACATGTCCGCACGCCAAGTGGGCCGCACGCCCAACCCATATGGCGGCGCGTCAACACATCCCAGCGTGTCCGCGCCCGGCGGGGGCTTGCCTCAGACCGGGTATAGCGGCATGTCGCAGTATGGCGGGCCACAATACGGTGGGCCTGCAGCGGGCTTCCAGACGCCCTCGTTCCAACAACCTGGACCGTCCGGCTTCGGGCAACCGCCCGCGCCGGCCGGTATACACCCGTCGCGCGCAGCGATGATTCAGGGGAATAGCTGGCCCAACGGGTTCTGAGGTCAAGGTGGTGGACTGGTAGACCCGCATCCGTGTGCACGTGCATTGGGACAATCCTCTTGTTATCTATCGATCTCTCGCCCTCATACATTATAACAGATCATGCTACCGGCTGTAATACATTGTATACTATTCGCGAATGAAGGAAAACGGCCGCTTGGCATTGTTGTGCTACATCACGAAGTTCTTGGATGGCATTGATCTGGAGACATGCAGCGGTGCCTGTAGAGTATGAGTCGGGCAGGTAACGTAATTCTGCTACCAAGTCAGATGCTGCCCGTGAAATCGTACGGACCAGACATGACATCCAAAAACCTCGAATTAGTTCTCCAGCAGGATCTTTACATCCAGAAGTATCTCCTCAAGCCCCGGGACGTACGACACCTCTAGCCGACAGCGTATCATAAAGTCTTCATAACATGCGGCAATTCGCGTCTTGACAAATGCGAGAGGCGGCGTGAGCTCCAACGGTGTGCGTGGCCACAGGGTCTCATCGATTGTGCATGGTTTGCCCGTGGCGAGCCGCAGCGCATGCCGGATCATCCGCCAAAACGTTGCCCAACTGACAAAGAATTCAGTCAGACACCGAGCATACTACTCAGATGGTGTGCGGCGGGCCGGATTATACATACTTCCAGCCCGCGTCCTTCTCGACAACGTCTTGCACAATCGCGACCCACTCCTGCTGCCACTGTGTCTCGGGGGCGTCGCCCTGGGAGAGCAGCTCTTGGACATCTTCGAGCGCGCACTCGACCTCGTCGACCTTTGCGCATATGGAGGCGTAGAGCGAGGGGAGATTGACTGCGTTGCACCAGTTGTGATTGATGGAGATGCAGTCCGTGAGGTTCTCCACCTGGTGATACCACCCGCTTGGCCTAGGCCATGAATAGATCAGCAATTCGCGTGGGGAGTGCGTGGGTTCACCCACACGAAGATCGTCTCCCCCGTGTTCTGCTCGACGACAATGGGGCGTGCCTGCGAAAACGAGGGGTATGTCTGTGGGTCGACATCCCGCACATCGAATGCGGTCTCCTCGTGCGCCTCGCCCCCTCGGCGGAAGAGGAGCGGGGTCTGCTCTGGCGGAAAGAGCCACCACCGCTTGCGCCCGCAGACGTTTGTCGACCACGAGTACGAGGTGTAGACGTCGCGGTGCAGTGGCGTGAACGTCCCCATGGTCCCGACGTAGACGAACCGGAAATCATCGTCCGTGTGCGCCGAGTAATACGCGTTCATCCAGTCGTCGCGAAAGACGTCCGGGGTGACGTAGAATTCGCTGTGAGACGAGGTTTGGAAGGCACCCGTAGCAGAAGTACGCGCGAGATGCCAGTCTTTCACGTAAAGAGATTGGCCCTGCCCTGTTTCCCACAACGAGACGACGTCCCGGAAGAGCATCTTCTCGCGTCGTTGGTCGCTGAAGTCGCGCGTGGCACAATCAGCCACCGTGACATCAAGGTGACCATAGTCAGCCTTGATTTTCCCCCAAGCGATAGTCCCCTCATCCGATCTCCAACGGGCATATGCTTGCCACGAGGCTATGAGGGACGGTCCGATGACAACGGGTAGATTGGGCAGCAGGTAGTTCTCCAAAAATTCGCTGTAGGATGGTGGGGTGTCGAGCCTGCCACATTTGGCCTGCATACCACCTGATGAGACATAGTTCATCAAAACAGGCGGGCAGGGGAAGCATAGAAAGGCTGACCAGATGACCGAGGGAAATGATGGAAGCTGGCGTTGAGTGGCAGAGGGCGATAGCTTCTGATCCTAACATTGGCAAACAGCACGATGCGCCCGTTTGGGGTGTGACGTCAGACTTGCGTTGTGGCTGCATGGAGGAACTTGAACACGTTGCCGTGCGCAGCTCCCAAGTTCTCTTGTGCTGCGTCTACAATCAACGACACAGTGCTTGTGTTCTTTCTACCAACCAGTCTCCAGAATGGCTTCAGAAATTGAGCTGGAAGACTTGTCGAAGCGCTCCCAAGCTAAAGTCGATCACACGCCGCGACCAGACACAAATTATCCCGTGGTGGAGGACGGCGTGATCTTTGCATGGGCATGGGCATCAGCAGCAATGTGCGTCTGCCACCCCCCTTCTTGGGTTACTCTTCATCTCATTGTATGCTTCGTAGCCTCTTCGTGCTCTCCATGCCCTTGGTACTATCTCCGAGGCTACTTCTGTTTTTGGCGGAAACGAGCACCGAACGGAGGGCCGCCCTTACGCCCCTCGAGTCGTTCATGGCCCTTCACACAGGGATTCTGCTCTTTGCCATATCTCTCGCGCTTGTATTCAACGTATGTCTTTGGTTTGACTTCCCACGCGTCCTAAACTAAGCCGTTGGACTAGATCTCGTCAGACCCCATGGAGGTCACAGCGAAACACGCGGCACCCGGGCATCCTCTTCTAGCGCCTCTATCTTATGCCTGTCTTCTCACCTCGTTTCTGGCATACAACACCCAGTCCGTAGGTCCGTTGTCATTCGTTGTGTTCCTCGGCTCAGGCACCATTGGACTCTGGGGACTCTGGGCGGTGAGTTCCTCTGGCGTTCCAAGGATGATTGCAATTGATACTCATCTGACTATAGATCCTGTTTTCAGGTTCTGCGTATATTTCTCGCAAAACCGGCGCAGACAAGCGAACATCGCGGTTTCTGTTTGGGAACAAAGCAGCAGCATCCGTGCAGAAAAAGCAATGGAAAAGAGAGCAGGAAGCACGCAAGAATCTGTGAACTTGACATTGTCCATGCCGATGTGCAATGTATGATAAATGTTAAGGTCGCCTATCAGTGCGAGTGTGAATTAATTTGAAAATACGGCGTATGTTCGGCGGTGCGGACCGAAGCGCATAATATTGATGGCGGGGGAAGGATCCGCATTGCGTCAGGGCGCTTGCGGATGGCTGCACATGGCTACGAGTGTCGAGAGACACCTCAGCCGTGCTCTCAGTCTCACCCACCCGCAGCTATAGGCCCAGCGTCCGACCCTCTTCTCTTCTCGCCATCATGCCAGAGAACGGCGAGACCGCACCTCTTCTCGGGGAGAATGTCCCAAACCTCGCGCGCACCCCCAACTTCAATGGCGACGCTGCTACTGACCGCGTTCGACGTGCCGCAACCGTTCGCGCGGTCACCTATGGCGTCCTAACCACATTGTTTGTCGTCGCGCTCGTCCTCATGCTTTCTACGTGGGACAAGCTATCTGGCGCAATTGGTCGGCTTCCGAAGGATCCGCACAAGGCAGCTCTGGTTGTCCTGCAGAAGTCGCCTATCATCGTGAGCGTCGCATCATTGGTGTACATTTGACTTGACTCTGAAACCCTCACTAGGATGGCCATATCGGTAAGCAAACGTCCTTAACCCGCATGCTCTATCCTGACGTCCTGTGTGCATCTAGATCTTCCCATCCTCGTTCGTTCCCTCTATGGAAACAACGTTTCTGCTGTGGACTTGGCGAAGCCCTTCAAGGGACATCTCGATATTCCCCGCCTGCAGGAGGGCAAAGTCGGAGGCTTCTTTTGGTCCGTATACGTTGACTGCCCGGGGCCTGAAGAAGGCGATGACTATCTGAACGCGACATGGCGTGTCCGGTACGTCAGAGCCCCGTGTGCACACGTTCACCCCAAGGCTAAGGAATACACATTATAGCGATACATTAGAGCAGATTGACGTCGCGAAGCTCCTTATCAACAAGTACCCTGATGTGAGTCGACTCTCCCACACAATTGCCTTCTATATCCTGACACCTTATACAGACCTTCAGCTTGTCGCTTACGTCCAAGGACGTCAAGACCTCCATCAGTCGCGGCAAGATTGCAAGCTTGCTCGGCGTTGAAGGGTACACCATTTCCGGAACTCGTCTCTGTACCAACTCAGCTAATCATTTTGCAGCGGGCATCAACTTGGAAACTCTCTACAAGTCCTCCGCCAGTACCACGAGCTCGGCGTGCGCTACGTGACGCTCACACATGCCTGCCACAACGCGTTCGCGGACTCGTGCGGTATTCAACCCGGGCTCGAACCGCGCTGGGGTGGCCTCTCCGACTTCGGCTACTCGCTCATCGACGAGATGAACCGCCTTGGCGTGCTCGTCGACCTCAGCCACACCTCGGACAATACTGCCCGGCAGGCGCTGCAGTACTCCAAGGCCCCTGTTATCTGGTCGCATTCGTCCGCGCGTGCGGTGCACGACGTGCCTCGCAATGTACCTGACGATGTGCTCAAGTTGATTGGGACCGGCTCGAACCAAACCGACGCGGTGGTCATGGTCAACTTTGCGCCCTTCTTCGTCGCGCCTCCTGGCAAGGCTGATCTCAAAGCCGTCGCCGACCATGTCGACCATATCGCCAAGATTGCGGGCAAAAAACAGTATGAAACTTGCCTTATGACCTTGACAGGACACGACGATACTGACGGTGACTTTTTAGCGTCGGGTTAGGCAGCGACTACGACGGCATCCCTGCAGGTCCCGTCGGTCTTGAGGACGTCTCCAAGTACCCAGACCTGGTACGTGACATGTTTATTGGCTTATCAGGCTGCTAGCTGAATAAGAGCTCTTGATTAGGTTGCCGAGCTGTACGCGCGCGGATGGAACGCGTTCGAGCTTGCCGGGTTGACCGGAGGAAACCTACTCCGTATCCTCGAGGGTGCGGAGCGCGTCGCGTGGGAGCTGCAGCGGTCCGGAGCACACCCCGTCATGGCGCGATACGACAAGAGGACTGACTTGTAATGGGCGTGCTGGAAATGTAAATCAAAACGTTTGAGGTGTAGTTGGCTTTCTATCTTGTGCTACTTTCTCAGGATGTGTGCTATCTTCTCGTTTGCGCTCGACACGACGCGCCTCTCTGTCTACAGTCTCCCCACATACAAACGTACGTCATTTCGAAATGTGCTATCGGGGCCCAGGTAGCCCTTTCTCTTCCAGTGGCAGGTCCGAGACAGGCTCTAAACCCTTGGGCCGCTCCACGTCTGCAGGCTCTGGCTTCTCGCTCTCACTATCGCTCGATCTGACCCGCTGCACCAGGATGACAAGCCCCGGATACATGTTCTAAAGGCATTCGTAAGACTACCGAATCTGATGCATGATCTTCGTGCTGGGAACGTACCATGAAGGGGATGAGAAGCGCATCTCCCGCGGAGATCATCGCGTACTTCAATGGTGGTCGTGCTATAGGCCACTCGGTTGCATACGCCTGGCGGAACATTCGCCATCCCTGTCCCCGTGCAGGATACACAATAAGCGTCGGCCACGTGTTACGAAGGCGAGGGCACCACGCACTATGTACACGGCGGCAGATGGAACGTACACAACGACCAGCCGACGCCAGAATTCAGTCTGGATGCGCAGGAGCCTTCCGATCGCACCCCGTGTTTCCCTGTCAGAGCACGTTTGCTGAGTAAGGAGATATCCATCCGAGCCCAAGCGATGGACGATGAGGGGGACGCACCATATGTCGCGGACGACGAGCAGCGTCGCCATCGTGCGCGCGAAGCCGAGCAGCCGGGCCGTAGATGCGTCCAGGGCGCGGGGGTTGAAGGTTCCGCATTTTCCCCTGATGGGCGTGTATGTGGGCGTTGAGTAGAGATCAGGCCAGCAGGTGTCCCTAACGTGCTTCACCGCGGATCCTGGATGGATGATCTTACAATGAGCAAGAGTTACCGGACAAGACGCGAAAGCGGGTTGCGTACCACACGCGGCGAGGAAGGGCGCGCAGAGGAGAACAATCGATATTGCCCGGATCCAGAACTGCTTCTGGCGGATATGCGAGAAGGCGACGCATCCCACTAGCACGGCGACGTGCATAATATGCTACCAAAGGAACATACATGTCTCGCATGGGCAAGACAGACAAGCACGACAGTGAGAAAGGCTTACATCTGTGGCCGTCAGCGCAGTACCGATACACCCATGGCCCGTGTATGCCGGTTGTCTATCCAGCTTGGATGGAGTGTATGCATTTTTGCATTCGGACTCGTTGGGGACGTCGGTGCAGGCTTGAATCAAAATACTGCGCGCGAGATCACCAGAGGAATATATCTCCGTGGCCAAGACCCCGTACGCCTCGATGAGCCTCGAGACTACCCCCAGCCACACAGTGAAGCTCGTCACGAAGCTGGAGAGGACGATAAGGAGGACGGTAGTGGCTAGGCCATCCCGATACTTTCTCGAGCTAAGGTGGATTCAGTCCAGATACGAGGGACGAGGGTGGACACTGTTCAGACCCACATGACCGTATATAGCACTGCTGAGGCAATGACTGTGTATATCCCTGTGGAGGAAGCGGTTGAGTTATTGACACCTCGAGACCAAAGACAGATATAGCCTGGTGAAAATACCTAGTGCTAATGTGTACGTCACCGTGTCTATGATGGTGGTCCTGACGCCTAACCACTGTCGGTCCAAATTTGAGGTGTGGGTCAGACCGTATAGTTTTACGACTTTGCGGATGTGAGCCAGCGCTGCGGCCAGTGGTGTTGTAGCCCCCTCTGAATCCATTGTGACACAGTAGTAGGGCGACGTTTGGAGAGCTCAAAGGATGGAAGTTGACTGTTGCGCAACTGGAGAAGGGCCCGAAGTTTTATGCCAGCCTGCCTCGCGACCGTGACCAGGCTTTCGGTACTTATCCTTCTTTGCTACTAGCACTGATATTGATGATCATCAGGCCGTGTGAGAATAATCAGGGCGCGGCATGGAGACAAAGTACATGAATCAAACCGTCGAGATCTCAATGGGAATGTCACAAGACGGTGTACTGCGAAAGCGCTAGCTGCGAACACTTCCGCGACTCATTATGTGCCGCGCGGTACCGAGAAATGAAACTTGAAGCAATATATTTACCTTACTCGACGTCTGTGCCGACGAAGACACCGCCCGAGGCTATGCTGCAATCAGAAATACGCTGCGCGATATCAGATATTATACTCAGCCCAACCACATCCAGTGTTTGACCTTCTATTACGTTATTCAGGGTCGGGGTGTAGTCTCGATGCACAAACGTGATGCCAGCGCTGTAAACGCATATTACCTGAGGTGCTGCAAGGTACATGCCAAAATCGAGTGAATACCTCTGGGACCTTAAGAAATAGGGAGCAATTTCTCATCACCAACTCCCGTGTCACTGCGAATGGGCGGTGGACTGAAAGACGGGGCAGTCTCTGCTGTGCCAGGCTTCTCCGCAGCCATAGGTATAACTGTGCCTTCATCACCTACTTCGTTGTCTGCGATTTTCTGAACCAGGAAGGCAAGACCGGGGTATATGTCCTGGAGCACTTTATGAGCTACGGAAGGGGAATTTGGTCGGAACGCACCATGAGGGGGACCAGGATGGCATTGCCAAAGGAGAAGAAGGCGTGCTGAAAAACGGGCCATCCCGACTCCTCTTCTTCGTATGCATCACAGAGCCTTCGCCATGCCTGCATGCATATAGTCAATGTCCGAAGGAACACGGCGACAACGGGACACTCGCCTCGTTTACGCAGACGGGGACAATGAATGTGACCCCCAGCCAGTAAAGCCAGCGATTTCGGATGGTGGCATCGCGCAATTGCTCCACGTACATGCTTCGAGCTTCCCTACAATGCCAAGCCGTCGGTGCTGAGGGAAACGAGGGTGATCCTTGTAATGACCTACCAGACGTACGAGGCTACCAAGATTAGGGACATTATGCGTGTGAGCATGGTCAATCGCGCAGTCGCGTCATCTAGATCCTGGGGATCAGACACGGTCCATTCCTGCGCGACTCTAACACCGTCAGGTAGAACAGGGTGCGCTGGCCAGCAGACACTTTTCACATGCATGATTGCAGACGCTACCAAACGTTGAGCCCTACGCAAGACGCATGGGTGGTGGAGGAAGCACCATACCACACGCCGCCAAAAATGGTAGAAAGACGAGAGCACCCATGAGCTTCGGCCCCGTCCTCAATGGCCTTCTGACGAGGAGATAGACAGAGATGCAGCCACACAGCGCGGCGACCTGCAGGATTGCCTATGCCGAGCAGACGGTCAACTCTAAAGCTCTAATAATAGACGGAGGACGACTTACATCGGTAGCGATCAATGCAGTACAAACACAGCCATGATTTGTGTAAAGCGGGATGTGGCTTATGGGAGGATCGAAGCAAAGTTCAAAGTCGTCAATGCAGGTGGCAAACCCGTCGACCTGGCTACCGATGTCGTCGGCGGCGGTCCCCAACATGGCGTGGTCATGTGCGATCTTGGACAGCGCCGCAAGCCATACCGTCCATGTCGATATGCAGTCTGGCAGGATGGAAAGGAGGATGATTGCCGCTGTGCCGCCTCTCCATTTCTTCGATCTAAGTTGCAGTGGTCAGCACAAGCGGTGAAATTCAATCATTTAGACGACTCACATGACAGTATACAGTGTCCCGACTGCGATGGACGTGAAAAGGCCTGCATAACGTGATAAGCGTGTGCTGGCTGGAGTCCTAAGAGACAACGTGTGATACCTAAGGCGAGGGTACGCGCCACCGTGTCTATAACGCTGTTCCGGACTTCATACCAGTGCGCGTTCAAGTCGAAGATGCGAACTCGAGTCGCCAGTGCTAGGTCAGACAGTTGGGCTGACACTTCGGCGGAAGTGAGGTCCAGTCCTTCCCCATAGTCCATCAGAGCCAATGTGTGGTGTAAGTACGAGATAGAGACTCAGCGACGGATGCCACAGAGGGGTGTTGGCCTCACTATATATCATTTGATGGTCACAATATCGCTGCGGGCCTAGCCCCCTGGTGCCTACTTCTGCTAGTAGTACATTTTGGCCACTACGCCCTATTGCGCATCAGCCACTTGCAGGCTTAGCGTACAAATTTGAGAGAGAAACTTCAATCTGATTCGGTGGTCTCACGTGGGAAATTAAGAATGTTGTACAACGAAAGTCTGGCCATAGGGGTTAGGTACTGGGTCATAAAATAAATGAGTTGGGTGGTGGTACAACAACGGTAGTAAGAGATCTAGATCTAGATGCATGTCAAGATTAGAACAAATGCTTAACCTCATGAACGAAGACGGTCTTGGTATTTTCCCCGTGCCAGCCCCGGTTACTACTCGCGCTGACGAGAAATCGAGCGGCAGGGTCCACCACTAACGAATGGATGTGAGACTACTTCATGCGACGGATTGACGTGTGCACATACGCATTTGAGAGACAAATCCACCATGGTGCCCGGGAATGATTTTGAATTGAACGCCGCTCTTCAGCTTTCCGTAGACATCAGGTTCTCCGGCCTCAGATACATTCCATAGACGAATGTTATCCGTGGACGCGCTATTCATGCCAGTGAGGGTTTAAGCGACGAAGGTGCGTCATCGACTTACCATGCGAGGTGTCGACTATCCGGAAAGGCTACCACACAGGATACCACTCCTGAACTAGCCGGGTTGCGCAGCGTCTTCCAGATCTTAGGCGTACCAGAGGCTGCACGACCAGTTTGTCGAACGTCGTAAATCTCTACGGTTCCATTCCGGCGGCCGGCATATATCTGACTTCCGTCTGCAGACCAGCAGGCCTTATGAGGGGTATAAGTCTGTGCAATAGGCATAGGTAAGCACGAACAAGACGCACGGACATGCACCAAGGTGGCGTCTTCTCGCTCATCCATAACCGCCCCACCCCTTTGCCTGGTGTTTGAACTCTTCTGTCCCAGAGAATCACCTGGCCATCAACGTGCGCAGTCATGAGTAAATCAGGAGAGAAGGTGACATATGTTGTGGGATCAAGGATTGGCGGTGCCCCTTTGGGCGCAATCGCTCCTCGCCCCATACTCTGGCCGTGGGACTGCTGGTGACCGGATGCGCGGCTATGCGAAGGCTTATTGCCGTCCCCGTCCCCATCCGCATCTGGTTCGTCGAATAAAGGATCGTATGAGCCTTCGGACCTCGCATCATCCTCTTGTTTTAAAGAATGCCCTCCGACGTCATTCGGTGGCGGCACGGCAGCCTCATACGATTGCGAATGCTCTTCCCGTGGTCCTCTCATAGGCACTGTGAACTCGCTCCCGGGAGTGATGGTGCCCCACTGGCTCTGCATAGGATTCGCGTTGAGGGGTCGTACGGCTATCGCGGCGAGCTGTGCGCCATGAGCTGAGAATCGCCGGGCGATATGCCCAGTGTTCAAGTCCCAATGCTGGTTTGTATCGTCAGTGTCGCTTTGAGGTTTGACGAGATTGAACCGTTACAATAGCTTCCCCATCCCAGCCAGCACTGAAGAATCCTTTCTCGTCGTGCTGCAAAGCCAATGCGGACACGGGCCCTCGGTGCGCATGCATGACATGGCATAACTGGCCTGGACTATGTCGTACCGTACACAGGGAGATGTGACCTTGCTGAACCCATGTCGTCAGCTACGCCAACACAATGCGTAGACATAACACGACTTACGTCCGTGCCTGCAAGGGCCCACAAAGCATCCGATTGCATAGCAAGGCTATATACGGGGTAGAGTGACGGCTCTCCCGCGACAGTACCGTCCGGGTTGAGTGTCGGTATCGCGTTCTCCCACCAGCATCGAATTTGTCCTGCTTTCATGATACCTTCAATGACCCCGCAGTGCTGTCTCTGGGGGGCGGTCAAGAACACCTTGCCATTCACGGCAGCAAACAGGTCGTAATCGCGGATGTAGCCATCGTCAGACCCAGTGATAAGATGTGTCATGCACGTGGACGAGGCGAGAGCATGAGTTGCACATGGATGGGGGATGGCGCAGATAGCCTCAACAGTGAAGGATCTTGGCCACTTAATTCCGGACAAAATTCTGGTCCGGCGAAGCTGAGCTGGGGAAGGGGGCCGTTTCTCTACCTGTGGTTGGGGAGCTGAAGCGCATAATTAGCTTCGTGTATATGTCATTATAGGTGTACCCACCATCTATCGCTACAGGGGACTCAGTTACAGGAGAGAGCGGCTTCTTAGGAGATGTGGCTTCCTGCATGGTCTGTGTGAGGACTCGCTCAAGATCCTTGTGGGCATGAGCATCCTCCTCGTCCGCGTCGTCGTCATCTGAGCCCCCATCCGAGGTTTCAGAGTCGGTGTCCTACCAAGACGAACTGTAAGTCCTATGAGAGGACGAGCAATGGACGGAGCTCACCTCCTCTCCCTCAGTGCCTTCTGCAGCAGCCGCAGCCGCAAGATCTCCTTCTAACGCATCGAGGATATCCTCATCGATGTCTTCGTCTCCCTCGGACGCGTTATCAAAGTCAAGGTCGTCATAGTCTTCTTCCGAGTCGCTCGCCATGGTTGTTGTAAGGTTGAACGCGAGCCATGTGTGTGCTCGAAGTCAAGTGACTGCTATAACGGACGCGAAGTCCCACTTCCGAATCCCATAGCCACAGTGACACTCGGCTCGCTCACATCCTCCACCATGGTCTTGGCCGATCTTGGCCGCAAACTCAACGCCGCCCTTTCGTCTCTCAATCGGGCACCTGTTATAGACGACAAGGTCACCCTGGACGTCTGTTACCTGCAGAGCCTTCTTCTCATGGCTGTTACTTGCAGGTTCTCGATGCCTTGCTTAAGGAAGTGTGCGCTGCTCTTCTGGAATCCGACGTAAATGTCAAACTCGTCGCGCAACTACGACAAAAGGTCAAGGCGAAGGTGAAAGCAGCGCTGGAGGTGGGCGCAGATAAGGGAAAGGAGCAGAATCGAAGATATGTTGTCCAGAAGGTCAGATCCATTCCTCGAGACTTGTCACCCCCCAGCCCAGAATTTCAATCAGGCAATCTTCGACGAACTTGTGCTCCTCGTTGATCCGGGAGTGGAACCTTACAAACCGAAGAAGGGCCAGTCCAATGTGATCATGGCTGTTGGCTTGCAGGTGCGATCTATACGTCACGGATTCTTTGCTCCGGTACCTACCTTCGTAAACGATAGGGTAATGGTAAAACGACAACATGCACCAAGCTCGCTGTCTACTACCAAAAACGCGGCTTCAAGTCCTGCATCGTCTGCGCCGATACTTTTCGTGCTGGTGCTTTCGACCAAACTCGCCAGTCAGCAACGAAAGCTAAGGTCGCGTACTTTGGGTCGTACACTGAGACGGATCCCGTTACGATCGCGGCGCAAGGTGTTGCGAAGTTCAAGAAGGAGCGTTTCGATGTCATCATTGTCGACACTTCCGGTCGGCACAAGCAAGAGTCCGAACTCTTCCAAGAAATGGTACAAATTGGGGATGCTGTGAAACCCAACATGACTGTAATGATTCTGGACGCTAGCATAGGTACGGTTTCCTTGGTTGCTTTGTTACAAACCATTTATGTCACTTCCAGGTCAGGCTGCCGAAGCGCAAGCCCATGCGTTCAAAGAGAGCGCCAACTTCGGTGCTATCATCGTCACGAAGATGGATGGCCATGCGAAGGGTGGAGGAGCTATATCTGCGTACGTGCGGCCCGCTCCTTGCGTCTGTTGGAGGCTCAAAGATTTCCAGTGTTGCCGCAACGAAGACACCAATCATCTTCCTGGGCGTTGGCGAACACCTCCACGATCTAGACAAGTTCTCCCCTCAACCGTTCATTTCCAAACTCCTTGGTATGGGTGATGTGCAAGGACTTGTAGAGCACATGCAGGATATGGCAACACAGAATCCGGACAAGCAGAAGGAAATGGCCAAGAAGCTAGAGGAAGGCAAACTCAGCATACGAGATTGGCGCGAACAGATCCAAAATGTCATGAACATGTGCGCGCTCTTCCTACATCCCACGAATGCATACTGATTCGTGACACAAGGGGGCCGCTCTCTAAGATCGCCTCGATGATACCAGGTCTACCTCAGGATATCCTTCAAGGTTCGGACGAGGAGGGCTCGATACGCATGAAGCGGATGATCTACATCACCGACAGCATGACCGCCACCGAGCTCGACTCAGACGGATCACCGTTCATGGAGTGGGGCAAGGATGGCAAGCCAACCGGCCTTACTTGGCGAGTCACGCGAGTCGCGCGGGGAAGTGGTACGAGCGTGCGCGAAGTCGAGGACTTACTTTGTCAATACCGCATGATGGCAAACATGGCAAAGCAAGCCGGCGGCAAGAACGGCTGGCTTCAAACCATGCAGAAGATGCAAGCAGCTGCTGGCGGTCGCGGTCGCGGGGCCAACGGCATGCCCACACCGGCACAGATCCAGGCAATGCAGGTGCGTGCAGTATATAGGTCAAACATCACATACTCTAATAGTTTCCTATACTATACAGCGTGCGATGCCGCCAGGTATGCTTCAGCAGCTTCAAAGACAGATGCGCGGCGGTGGCGGCATGCAAGAGATGATGAAGGCCATGATGCAAGGCCAAGGTGGGGATCAAATCGACATGGAAGAGATGCAGCGTAAGTACCGTATTCGTCGCATCTATCATCAGTAATGTTGCTGAGCAGCCATTCAGGTATGATGCAGCAGATGGGTGGCGGGCTCGGCGGACTCGGTGGCCTCGGTGGGTTGGGCGGTGCGGGCGGAGGTATGCCTAACATGGGTGATATGTTCAAGATGATGGGCATGGGCGGAATGGGTCGTGGTCGGTGACCGGCTTTGCTTGTGAGTTAGATCACTCAGTTCAGGACTAGCTGTAAGACCCTTGTAATTATAGGCGCGCCAGTTTGTAGCATAATGACTGCTCTTACGAATTAGGGTAACATCCGATTTGTTCTTCTCCGGAAAGAAGCAGACGTTCCGATATGGAGACGGAACAAACAATGGGGGTTTGCGTTTTCACTTTCGGCGCTATAATCGGAAGGGGGAGGCACCGCGCCCAAAAATGTGAGTTGTAGATTACTGACGTTCCACGAAATCGTCTTGCTGAATGATGTCAAGATATCCATCTTTAATCAAAGCATCTAATCAGCTTCAGGATGAGACGACGTGCATTCAACTTGGCATCGAATGGTTTGCATTCAATCCGTCATTCGTGTCGGATCGAGCCCAAGTTTATAGCGCAGGCTCTTCTACCTCTACTATCAAACATGAGGTTCATCATCGCGTTGCACCTTTTCTACAATCCAACGACCCGCAAAAAGGTCGCACCTCGTGGACACCTCACTTACATCAAGATTTACCAGATAAATGGGTTCGAACACATCCAGAGACGTTGGTGGGTGAGTGATGGACAGATAGATCTAGTAGTCCTGACCTGCCTTTATATAGCCCAACATGCAACGGCCTTTGGTGAATCGATAACTCCCGCCCCAACTTATGTGTGGGCCAACTTCATAGCGCTGAACTATCGGTGCGTCAGCATCCTTTGGAAACACCGACACAAACCTTACACAAACACAATGTTCGATGCTTATCAGAACAATCTTGGGCGATGTCAACACACATGACGTGGCGACCCCAAATGCTGCGAAATGTGTGCCCACTCGCCACCGACGATATCGAGTGTCCCATCTTAACCAATATCGACATGTCCACTACCATTCTCCACACCGACAGTCAGTTCTCTTCCCTTCAATCTGCGACAGGTTCAACCACGGCGACCCTGGTGTAAGTTCCAAGAAAAGTGGGGCAAATTATTGCTAACAGCAGAGGTAGCACAGCGTCCCTGTCCACCCATACCTCCATTTTCACGTCACCGCCTATTGTACCACCTACGCATGCGCCTGATAGTGCTGGCGGGCCATCGGCGAGCGGATTTGTGCAGCCGCACTCAGCGGTACCGATGTCCCATGTCCAAGCAGGGCTTCCCACTCCACTCCCTAGCAATGCACTGACGCAACAGCATGCGCTTAACACACCACCTAGCTTTTCCACATATTCATATTCCTCAACGACGAGCTCCGACTCGGATACGATCGAGATCCACTCATTCAACACTGATACCATAGCTGCCTCAGCCAGCAGCCAGCCCATGACCGTCGGTACTTCTGCCTCGCCGCAAACTACGGCAGGAGTTCCGCCCAGCTCTGAAGGCCCGCTTCCTCCCCATCACCTTTCAACACCTGTCATCGTAGCCCTCGTCCTCTTGCTGGCCCTGGGAATACCGGCCGCTATCGCCGCGCTTCTCTTCCAAGCCCGCAGGCGACGCGTTCGAGCTCGTCAGCATGCTGCTTCACTGCACCTGCACACCGATCCTGGGAGTGGTAAAGAAAGCCGATCCACAGAGCCTCACGCCCCCACGCTCCTCCCCTTGCCTTCCCCTCGGGGCACAGCGGCCCACGCCGGTACACCATCCCCCTCTGCCAATGCTGCCGCCCTCGACGTGGCAAGCAGGGCCACATCCCCCTCCCTCTCTCCCTCGCCTCAATCGACCGCGCCCCCTGCGTACCCAAGCAACACGCCCCCTCCCACACGCGTCATCGACACCCCCACAGCGGCCGCCTCCCCCCATCCGCTCAAGCCACCGATGCCCGTCGACAAACCGCAGCCCGCCAGCGCGGACCACCCCCCCGCCGACCCCAGCGGGGCGACGCAGCCCGGCTCTGCCCACCCGAACGCGCGCGGCGGTGGGGAGCGGCTCGTGCACCTCCGGCTCGCCGTCCCGCTCGCCCTCGCGCAACGCGTGCGAGAGCTGGTGGCAGGCGCGCTCCCGCCGCCCTCGCAGCAGCAGCAGCAGCAGCAGCAGCGGCAGACCCGCCCCGAGCCCCAGTGGCACGGCGACGGCGACTCGGCGGACAGCCACACTTTCGAGCCGCTGCCTGCGTACGAACCGCGCCGAGGCTGACGGCGGTGGGTGCGCGCGGGGGAAGGGGAGGGGCGGGGGGCGTTGGAGGTGGTACGGCCCTACTACCCTACTATATAGCTGTATAATAGTCTCGGAAAGCTTCGCGCACACACTCGCATCGATACCCCTACTATACACTTCTTTATAATATCAGCAGCTCCTCCCCTACGAATACGAATTCTTGCGATCGTGCACCCACCTCTTGTTCCGCGGGCGAAGGCCCCTGTGGTTGCGTCGGATGTAGTATGACACGCTGAACGAGATACCGATACGCATGCCCACTCGAGCATGTGTTATACAAGCAGGCTGTGCGATTGCGCTGTAGTCGATCTTTTTGCAGAGACCACAACGCCAACCTCGACGCAAGAGTCCGAGGCCTGAAGCCTGCATAGAGCAACCATCATGGATCATCATTGACGTGGACGCCGCAACGAGCACGAATCCCACGAGTATATCTGCAGTGATGACACCTCTCTGTTCCTAATCGTACGCACAAAGCAACGACCGCAACGACACCCTGTCCGCACACAAGTACGCGCACGGAGCGAAACAGAAGAGCAAAGAGAGAGAGGAGGAGGAGGACGAGGGGGGGAGGACGAGAGGGACGTCGGTGGTGGAGAAGGGGGGTGGAATATAGGGGTGGTGGTACGGGGGGAAAAGCTACAACATGGCTAACAAAACAACAACGCGACGACTCTCTCTCCTTTACTTGGCCTCCTCCTTGACGTTCGGGCTCTGCGTGAACTCGTGGAGGACCGCGAGCGCCTCGTTCACCTTCGAGTTCATGGCGTCGGGGGCCTCGAGCAGGTGCAACAGCTCCGTGTTGTCCATCTCGAGCAGCATACCGGTGATCTTGCCCGCGAGCTCGGGCTGGAAGCTGTGGAAAGTGCGTCAGCATCTGCTTCTCCGGTACACAGCACACGGGTACTTACGCAACGATCTTCATGTAGATGACCTCGCCGAGCATCTGCTTCTGCTCCATGGGAGAAGCGTTGGCGAGCGCAGCCGCAGTGATGGACGGCACCTCGCCAGGGATTGCACCTGGCGCAGGCTGGCCGGCGGGAGTCGCACCGCCACGAAGGGGTTGCTGGGCGCGGCTGGGCGCAGGTCCACGAGCGGCGGGAGACTGCGCGCCAGCCGGGGGAGGAGGGCGGCTGGCAGGGGCACCCTGGGGACCGACGGGGCGAGGAGCTGCGCCGTTGGCAGCAGGGGCGCTGGGGTCGGTAGGAGGGGGAGCACGACCAGCCTGAGGGGGGCGAGGGGCGCGAGGGTAGCCAGGCATACCGCCGTAGGCCTGGGGAGGGGCCTGGCCGTAAGGTGCAGGGAGAGGCATACCAGGAACCTGGCCGTTGGGAGCGTAGCGAGGGCGAGGGGGGAGCATTCCAGGCTGGCCATAGCCCATCATGCTACGGCCACCAGGGGGAGGGTAGGCACCAGGGCCAGGAGGGTAGTACATGGATGGGCCGTTCAAGTACCCGCTGGGGATGCCCGTGGCAGCGGCCTGCTGCATGCGGATCTGGTTACGCTGGGCGATCTGGCTCTCCAGCTGCTGACGGCGGACCTCACGACGCTGAGCGAGCGAAACGTAAAGCGGCTTGGAGCCAATCATCTTGTTGTTCATGTCAGCGACGGCCTTGGTGGCCTCGTCAGGGGAGGAGAAGCAGACGAAGCCGAAGCCCTTGGACGTGCCCTTCTCATCACGCATGACCTTCGCGCTGGTGATGGCGCCGAAGGGCTCAAACTCCTGGCGGAGGCGTTCGTCGTCGATATCGTCCTCCAGGTTCTTGATGTACAGATTGACGCCCTGGTACTTGCTCATCTTCTCCATCTTGGCCTGCTCGTAAGAGCGACGGAGCTCCTCCTCGCGCTCAGCCTTCTTCTGAGCACGAGCGACGAAGATCTTCCTCGTGCGGATCTCAATGTCGTGAAGTCCCTCGACGGCCGCCGCGGCCTCCTCGTGAGTCTCGAAGTTGACGAAGCCGAAGCCACGGCTTCTGCCCTCGTCATCAACCTGGAGGACGGCGGAAGTGATCTTGCCGAAGGGTTCGAACAACTGGAGGAATTCGTCCTGGTTGACATCAGGATCGAGGTTCTTGACGTAGATGTTGGTGAACTGAGACTTCATCTCCTCGATCTTGGACTGACGCTCCTATAGATACGGGTCAGTGGCACGTACCAGTCGGGAAGTGATGACGAAGGCTTACCTTGCGGGAGATGTGGTGGCCGACGTAAACCTTCTTGTCGTTGAGCAACATGCCGTTGACAGCCTTGATAGCAGTCTCGGCAGCCTCGGCGGTCTCGTAGTGGACGAAACCGTAGCCCTTAGAGCGACCGTGCTCGTCGGTGGCGACCTTGCACGAAAGGACGTTGCCGAAAGCGGCGAAGGTGTCGTGAAGAGCCTGGTCGACGTATGTGAGTGATCCGGTCTCAAGACGCGGAACAAGCGCGATACCTTGTTGTCGATCTGCTCGTCGAGGTTCTTGATGAAGATGTTGCCCTGGCCGGTCTTGCGGAGGGCGGGGTCGCGCTGGGACCACATGATACGGCTGCGCATACATCAGACCAACGCGCGCGCCACCTAGACCGACGCGCAGACGTACCAGGCACGGCCCTTGATCAAGGAGTAGTTGAGCTGCTCCAGAGCGCGCTCACCTGTGTCGCGATCAGCATGCCAGGTCACCGAATTTCCCTGAGCGACCTGCACGTACCGTCCGCGGCGTTGAGGTAGTTTACATAGGCGTACCCGAGCGAGCGACGGGTGACTGCGTCGCGGCAGACACGAATGCTGCGGTCCCGGAATTGAGTCGATCTGTGCCCCGATAAGACACGCCGCCGGGCAACTCACCTGGCCACAGGCCCAATCATGTTGAAAATCTCGAAGAGCATCGCCTCCGTGACGGTCGGGTCGAGCTCACCAACGTAGAGCGAGGCGGAGGGGGCGGCGGCGGTCTGCGGGGGCGGGTTGTACGTCACGGGAACCGGAGCAGGCTGAAGAGCAGCCTCGACATGGGGCGCGGGGACGGCCTCCTGGGTAGGTGCAACTGCGGGTGCGGCGGACATTGTTTTTTCTGATATGGTGTGGGGTCGTTACTGCTTTGTGGACTTTTCTGCGACTGCAAACGCAAGACGAAGATGAGCGATCATGTCGCAGCTGCTTCCAATTAGCATCCACACGCACACAGGAGGCGACAGAGCAACTGCTTTTTGGATTTTTTAGGTATAGGGGATTTTTTCAATATATGACCTGTGGCGCGAACAAGAACGACGGTGAGCACGGCGAGGACGACAGGAGAGCAGCATCAGCGAGACAGACCTTCAATGATGGGGTTGAAGGAAAAGCTGAGCGCGGCGCGGGCTGCGCCCTATGAAGGGAAATGATTGAAACTCCGCCCAATCGTACCCGGCGCTTATGCCACACATGGCACAAAAGGTGTTCCACGCACAATGGGCATGCTTGGGCCACGCCGTAGCACGCTCATCTTCTGACACACTATTGTATCAAAGCGACATGGTTTACGACAACGCTAATTCGGATCAACACCAGGTGGTATTTGGGGGAGCACAGACATGCGTAAGTCACAACAAGATACCGATGTCCGCAAACAGCATAAGGTTAATATCGTTACGCCAGGCGCACAGAACGTCATCCCCGGGTGAAGTATGCCTTTGCCCCGTGTGTGGCAAGTTCCGTCTTCGCCTGCGAGGAACAAGGGTTAGCGTGAGATGAATGCATGTGAAACGGACATAAAGCACCTTCTCGACAGAATGTCCGGCCGCTTTGTGGTGAGCCCAGATCTGAAGCATGGCAGGGAGGTTATGGACCTGCGGCTAGGGAACGTGCGTTTAAACGTACCAGGCGGTAATAGTACGCCAATCCGACGCCCTGCACAACCCATCCTACCGTGGCGACGGTGCCGACAATGGCAGAGGGGAGGGAGGGCTTGCCGAAGGCTTGAATGGTCTGAATGAGACCGGCCGAGCCGGTACTGTACAGAGATGAGCGAGGGCCTGGTATAGGTATGGTGATAGGTACCTTGGGATTCCGATGATCCTACGAGAATATGTCAATCAGGACACCCACCTCAAGCACGGCTCGCACTCACATGTAGACTGAGAACAGGAGATGGAAACCTCCAAAGAAGAAATAGAGGTCTGATCAGCAGCATTAGCAAGCGGATTTCCCAAGACACGGCTGATGGCCTACAGTAGTAGAGGGCTTGTTCCTGTATGAGAACGTCAGCAAGAGTTTGTATACTTTGTTGCCCATGAGCAGTCACTCCCTACCTTCATGTAACCATTATAGATTGGTCTTCAAGTGCGTGTTAATGAGGTACGTGAAGGGTGGGAGATGTAGACCTACCGGTACCATAGCAAGAAGGACAATGGGGTGATGAATATCAGGTAGCTGTGACCATGTGAACATTCATGAAAAGAAGGTGGAAGTCGACAGCTTCGGTGCGTACCCAATGCTTGAACCGAGGTCACTACCGCCGTTGGAGGACCCCGACGCAAGGATGCAAATGCATGCCACTAGGTTCACCACGAGGGTTCCAGCGAGGACCAGCCAGAGCTGATAGAGCCGCGTGATGATGGGTTGCGAGGCTTGGGGGATCTCATCTCGAATAGAGTGGAAGATGAGGGGGAAGACTGCGATGCGTGGCAGCGACAGGTGCTTGAGACTGCTGTGATTGATCAGGGCGAAGGAGGAGAGACCTACATGGCGGCCAGTTGTTACGGCCGTTCCTTCGAATGTGTTCTTGCTTCTGCGCAAGCTCCTGCTCTCTCCGCTGGAGATCTAATTCTCGTTGTCTTATTTCTTCCAGTTTCGCGGCATGGTTGGAGGACTGGGCATCGGTGGGGTCCTCAAAGGGGTTCGCGTCGAGGGAGTGCGTGGAAGCAAACGGATTTTCGTTAGGATAATCTGGTCAAGCCGGGCTCATGAGAGGACAGCCAGGTACGGTTTGAGAGTGAGGCATACTCATGAGGGATTACAGCGTGCAAGAGGTATATATGTATGATGGGCGGAGGAGAGGCGAGGGATGCTGCGCGTAGGGCGGGTAGCGCCGTGCCATTGCTCGCGTCGTGGTTTGTTCCGGTTCTCAAGATCTCACATTGCTGACAGTCGAAGAACACCAGCTGCTCTTACGCGACCATGGGGGACTATGTCGGTGCTCGGGCTCGGGTCTAAGGATTTGTTTCTACGGCTACATCTGGGCGCATAGGGCGATTCCCAACTTGTGGCGACTACTGGGAAGAGTGCGGAGTCGCTCGCTAGGAGGCTGCACTTGGCGTTAATGGGCACCGACATCCCTCAAAGTTGTGTTCTATTCTCGGACGGCAGCACTCTTGGAATCTGAATGATGTCAGGGAGGATGCAGATGCGTGGCGACGTTGCTCGGGGCGGCGCGGTTCGGGGCTTCTGAGCGAGCGGACGGGCTGTTGCTGCCAGACGTCGGGGCAGGGCAAACACTGGAACGGGCGGGTCGGTGCCTGTGATGGCAATGCTGCGCCAGTCGGGGTACTGGACATGGATATGGATTACGGACGCCGGCGTTGATAGTCCGCTGGGAAATGGACAGCCCGGGCGGGTTGGGAGGCAACGTGGCGCTTGGGGGCCGTCACCGTCACCGTCACCGTAGGCCATGCATCACTCCTGGGGCGCTGCGGATCCGAGACGAGTAACTGCGCAGCGCCGTTCTGGCTCTGGCTCTTGCTCTGGCAGCCCGTGTCTGAAAACGTCCGTGCGCCGACCGTCGAGCGTGCGCAAGTACTCCCAATCGGCATGGCACACGGCGAAATTAATATTGGGGCCCGAATCGATACAGGCCTCGAGCAGAAAACGAGGGTGGGAGTCCTCTGGGATCGAGCAATTATTAATTCCAGTGTCACTCAGTGTGGACACAGCGCGAGCGTCTGCGGCGAACGCCGGCAGGCGCGATATTAAAAGCAAGGACATTGTTTTTTGAACCGTTCCTCGTTCACCTCACGGTTTTCATCACCCCCCCTTCCCGACCCTTCCCCTCGCCCTTAAAGCGTGCCCGTTGACGGTCAGTCCCTCCCCCCGCCCATCTTACGTCCCCAGCGTCCTGACAAGCTCGCTTCCGCCCCTCCAGCAGTCGCTCTCTTAACCCCCCCTTCTTTCCCTACCCCCACTCCTTGCTTCCTCGCGTCAACCCTCCCCTTTCCCCCTCACACCCCCACTTGCACACCATGCACTTCCTCTCCCTTGCTTCCCTCGCTCTCGCTGTCTCTGGCGCTTCCGCCATTGTCATCCCTCGCGGCCATGTCCACCATTCGCGCCATGCCGCCGAGAAGCCCGCTACCTACGCCGAGGGCTACCTCGAGGTCTGTACGTCTCCCCCCCTCATCTGTACTGGCTTGTTTACCCTTCTGGCAGAAATACGCGACCTACCACACTCGGTATCTCGCCCTCGACTGCGAGAACGAGCACGGCAAGCCCTTCTTTGACAAGTGCTGCCACCCCATGCTCGTAAGGATTTCCTCTATTCAACACGTAGATCCACCATCTGATCTCCGCAACAGGCCACGGAGACGCTCGCAAAGAATCGCGCCCCCGAGTGCAATCCTGCGAACCGCGTCTCGTCCTCTGTCTCTACCGTGTCTCACTCTTCCACCGCCTCGTCTGCCCATCCCACCGCTTCTCAGATCTTGAGCACCAGCGGTGACGACGATGAGGACTGTGATGACGACGATGACGAGCCGACCTCGACTGCCCCTGCTGCCGCGCCTGCGGCAACCTCTGACGATGACGATGAGGATTGCGATGATGAGGACGATGAGCCGTCCAGCTCTGTTGCGCAGCCCACTACGCACGCCTCGTCAACCCACACTTCTTCGTCTCAGGCGCCTGCTACTACCTCTCAAGCGCCTGCCACCACGTCTCAGGCGCCTGCCACCACGCATGTGTCTTCCACCCCTGTGCCCAAGACGACTCAGACGCCATCTGCCACTCCTTCGTCTACGCACGCACCGTCCTCCACCAAGGCAGCTCCCGCTCCGTTGGCTTCATCCAGCTCTGCTGACTCCAACAACGGTCCCTTCACCGGACAGTAAGTGCCAAGATGTCTGTCTTTACTTATGCAAGACGCTTATCCTGGTCCTCGTTTGCAGCGCTACGTTCTACTACCAGAATGACCAAGCTGGTGCTTGCGGCGCCAAGAACCCTGACACAGCTTTCATCGCTGCTATGCGTAAGTCTGCGTATCTTACCCGCGTGTGTAGCTGCTAATGCTCGTCCAGAAACTGAGCGGTACGGTGACCTTGGTGCAAAGTCGTCCCTCTGCGGCAAGCAGGTGAAGATCACCAACACCAAGAACAACAAGTCGGTTACAGTCACCATTGCCGATGCATGCCCTACCTGCGACACCGGCAACGACATCGACTTGTCCTCGGGTGCCTTCACTCAAATCGCCACCAAGGACGAGGGCGAGGTTCCCAGTAAGTGGTTTGTAGGGTAACTGCGAACAATTCTAATCCACTGTTCAGTCACTTGGGAATTCATCTAAAGGGCACGCGCAACGCGGGGCTCTCTTACATTCCGTTTTACTCAGGTCTCTGTTCTGTTTTCCTCTTTTATTGCTCTCGGTCCGGGGCCAGCCCCCCTCTCCCTGCATAGCGTACCGTCTGGCTTTGATGACTGCGAAGAGTTGATACGAACCTGACGACCCCGGTGGCGGATGAATCGCACTCTCGCTGCTCATCATCACGATACGCTATGTGGCTCTGCACCTTCACCCATTCCTGTGGAAGCTTTATTAGCTGTTGTCTGGTGCATATAGCTGCCTTATACTTAAAGTTATCGCGTCATGCGCTTTGCTCGTTCATATATTTTTGTCTGCAATCCTCGTTGAATGTCTAAGTGTGCACATGTGGAACAGACGACGAAGATGGTCGAGCGCGATCCGGACGACGGTGCAAACAGCGCGATCGAGATCTGTCTACGACAAACGTGACGGTGACGTCGACGGAAGTGCACCGATCTCTGCCGACTGGCCACGAGCATATACATAACTTGAACTTGGACCACGTCCAGACCAATGCCCCAGCCTGAGCCGGGTCTCTACCTGTAGCCGTCACTTCACCTCTACCATCTAATCATGCACCCCGCTGCGGTCCAAAAGATCCTGGTCATTGGCGGCAATGGCTTCGTAGGTGCGCCTGCCGTGCAGCTGGCCCCGGTGGCAGACTCACGAACGCCACGCAGGCTCTGCGGTTTGCAGAACCGCACTCGCGCGCGGGATGCAGGTAGCCAGCGTCAGGTGCGTCTCTGCGCCTGTCTCCTCGAACCGCCGCCGTTGACAGCAAACACGAACACGCCCCCTCGACGCAGCTCGTCCGGCAGGGCCTGGAAGACGCCAAAAGGACACACGCCCGCCTGGGTGGACAAAGTGTGCTCGCGTCCCCCCTCAGCCCCGCACAGCGCACACGCTCACGACACCCCCCCCCCTCCCATTCGTATAGGTCGAGTGGCACAAGGGCGACGCGCTGAAGCCGGAGACGTACGCGCACCTCCTGCCCGGCACAACCGCGGTCGTGCACACGATCGGGACGCTGTTCGAGAAGTCGGGGTACAAGAGCGCGCTGAAGGACGGCAGCGTGCCGCGCTTGGCGAGCGCGCTCGCCGGGCGCATGGCAGGTGGCGGAGCGTCGGGGAACCCGCTCGAGCGGGAGGAGAAGCGGCGGAAGGGCACCTATGCCTTGATCAACCGTGACACTGGTGCGTGGCGGGCTGCGCCTTGCGCTCTGCGTCTGGTGGTCGAAGGGTTGCTTACTGCTCGTCTGACCGCACGCCCGTCCGTCCGCCATCCTCGCCGTGGACGTCCTCGCACCCCCCGTCCGGTTTGGGCACCGTTCACGACGCAGCGCTGACCGTATGCGAGGCGTTCGTCAACTCGAAGCCGCAGGTCGAGCTGGACGGCCCCCGCGCGTTCATCTACCTTTCCGCAGAAGACTGCGGGCGACCGGTGATCCCTGCCGGATACATCGAGACGAAGCGCGAGGCAGAGGCGGGGATCGAGCGCATGACGGCCGCGAACCCAAACTTCCGCGGGGTGTACATCAGACCATGTACGTCGCCCCACTCTCGCCCCCCCTCCCCCGTCCCGAACAGCAGAAAGAGACGGCGAGCTGACGCGTCCGCCCGCACCCAAGCTCTCATATACCATCCGCACCTCCGGCCGATGATCTCGCCCGTCGCGGCGCTGCTCGACCTCTTGGCGACGATGAACGCCAAGGCCCCCTCGGGCTTCCCCACGCCCGCGGAGGTGCTGCACAAGCTAGGCAGGATGCTCGCGCGCCCTGAGCGAGCGGACCTCACGCTAGACTCGTCGTTGGACGCGTTCGCGCGCATGCTCACGATCCCGCCGATCCACGTCGACCACGTCGCGGAGGCGGTGTGCGTCGCGGCGGACAGCGCGCGGGCGGACGTGCGCGGGGCGTATGGGGTCGCGGAGATGCGGGAGCTCATCGGGTGGTCGCAGAAGGGCGAGAGGCGCTTATAGATCCTATACCGTTTTATAATACAGCACAAATCTTTTCGGCATTTCCCCATATTGCCGAGTATCTAGACGATTGAAACCCACCTGAGGCCATGCAGGCTGTGCCCTTTTGGGGGATAAATGTCCTTACGTTGAATGGAAACGGGAAAACCAGCTTATGAAAGTGCGCGCGAGGGGCATTAGCCTGTATTCCGGTCCGAAACAGGCTAGGAATATGCTCTTGTTTCGGACCCGAGACAGGCTGAGAACTCGGACGATGTAGAACAACGCACCACGCTAACGTGGTATGTTAGACGTTTCTAACAATAATTCCGGACCCGAACCAGTCTGGTCACAGGAGAACAATATGATTCCGGCGCTATTCTTCGCCTGTTCAGGACCGGAATATGGGCCAATGCCCCTCGTGGCGTTTAACTTTTTTTTTTTCGGAGGGCCCCCACGAGGGTCGTTTCCTACAGCGCAACCATATCAGCGAGTTCACGTGACTCTTGGTATAGGACATCTGAAGCGCTTGTGCGGGGGTCCTGCCGCGGTGCATTCTTCAAAAGCTTAGTGGGCTCTGTGTATATATGTTGAGTGTGGCGGTATCGGTGGCCTGACGGCCGAGCTGGGTGTCGCAGGGCGTTGGATGTAGTTTTGTTCAACGCGCTCTCCTCCTAGAATAGCCAGCTTGAGGCGGAGTATTTGGGCGACGGGCGTCCACCACTCCGCATGAGCGTTGTTGATCTGAGCCCCCCAACCTTGATCCTGCGAGAGTGCGCCGTCCCGTGTCTTCTGGGCTAGCACTTTGACTCGAGCCGTCTTCTTTGTCATTCAGTCGTCCGGGGTGTATTTCCCACATGATGACGAGCTGGAGAACGGTGAGGCTTGGGTCTGGGCGGGTTTAGAGTGGTGGTTGATTCGATACAGCGTCGCAAGTACGTGGTACATGCTGCTACTCGGTGAGCTGGTCGCAACGACCTCGTATTAGACGTAGCGCAACCGTCCAGGCGCGCCTCGGCGAAGACTGGAATGGAGTGGACCGACAAATGTATGGATGGGGCAGGGGGGTAGGGGCGCCTGGGAAAGGACGATCGCGTGACGGGGAGCCGAGGCGCAAGACGTTGGGGAGCCGGCAGCAGCCTCTCCATCCCCTGCTCAAAAGATAGGAGGCCGCGGTTTCCCCCGCCCCCGCTCCCGCTCCCGCTCCTCCTCAGCCTCCTCCTCCTGCGTTTCTCTCCCACTCCTCGCCCCGCCCGCGCCCTCCGGAGAACGTCGTTGGGAAGGTGATCGATTCGCACAGAGAGAGAGAGAGGACCCGTAGGATCAGACGTGCCCTTCCCCCCCTTCCCCCACACGCTCCTCGGCATCGCCAGCCAATTGGGAGCGGCGCCCCCAAGCCCTGTCGAATTCCGTGCGCGCGTGCACCTCCAAGCTGCAAGGTTCCTGCCTGCGAGCCTCACTCACAGAGCACCGCTAGTCTAGTCCCCTGCAAAACGTTCACCCCCCGCACACGAGCGATAACCCGACAGAAAAAACGTCCTCATGTCGTCACTAGTCGCGGGCCCGCTCTCGTCCCTCGTCGGCCTCCGAGCCAGCCCGTCCGCCGCCTCGCGGCTCTTCACCGCTGCAGCTGCGGCGCCGTCATCGTCGTCATCGTGGATGTCCCCGCACGCCGGTCCTTCGAGCGTGCGGAGGTGCACGGGGGCGCGGCGGGGGATCAGCCAGTCGGCGGCCCCGCAGAAGGCGCTGCCGTTCGCGCTGAGCACGACGCGTGCGGAGACGGCGGCGCCCGCGCAGGACGTGCCGGGCGCGGGGCGGATGTTGCGGATGATCATGTTCGGTGCGTATTATGATTCGGGGTCGGGGCTCGGAGCGCGCCGTCGACCGTCCGGGGGTGTGGAAGTGTGTCGTGGTCGCGTGCTGACGCGGAAAAACGGTGCGGGCGTGTGCAGGAAAACCTGGGGCGGGCAAGGGGACGCTCTCGGCGCGGCTGGTGAAGAAGTACGATATCGTGTCGATGTCGACCGGGGACCTCCTCCGGCAACATATAGTGGAGAAGTGCGTGGTGCTTCCTATGCTAGACGCGGGACGGACGTTCACGCATCGTTGTCAATTTCCTTTGAAGGACCGAGGTGGGCCTGCTTGCCGAGTCGATCGTCGCGTCGGGCGGTCTTCTGCCGGACGACGTCGTGCTCAAGGTTGTGACAAGCAAGCTCGACGCGCTGCAAAATAGAGTGAGCATCCACGGCGTCGGCTGCTAAGCGTGCTTCGTATGCTCAGACACCTTCTGATGCAGCATTGGATACTGGACGGCTTCCCGAGGACGCTCGGGCAAGGCAAGCTTCTTGACGAACACCTCACGTAAGCGTTCTTCCGCTCAGGACCGGGGGGAGCAACACGCTGAACGCCGCGCGCCCCGCAGAACAAAGGCCATGCCGCTGAGCCTCGTGGTGAACCTCGACGTGCCGGACAGCGTCATCCTGAGCCGCATCTCGGACCGCTGGGTGCACCTGCCCTCGGGGCGCGTGTACAACCTGTCGTACAACCCGCCCAAGGTGGCGGGACACGACGACGAGACGGGCGAACCGCTCGCCAAGCGTCCGGACGACAACCCTGTGCGTTTTTTTTCTTTTGCTTTGCTTCGCATCTCCCCCCCCCCCCCCCCCCCACACACACACACACCCGAACCGCCCACGCTCACACACGAGCGGCTCCACAGGAAATCTTCGCGCGGCGGCTGGAGCAGTTCTACGCCTCGACCTCGCCGCTGCTCGCGCACTACGGCGCACAGGCGGCGAGCACGGCGTCGGGCGCGACGCGGCTCGTGACGCTCTCGGGCTCGACGTCGGACGAGATCTGGCCGCAGCTCGAGGGCGTCATCCGTGCGCATTTCCCGGCGGTGCGTGAGCGACAGGAGGCGAAGCGACGGCACAGCCTATCTGACGCGGTACTCGCGCAGCGCGAGCAGGAGAGGCGGGAGAAGGGAAAGGCGGGCGCCGTTCTCCAGCGTGCTTGAGTTGGAGTGGGGGTCCGCCGATGGTCGCTGGGGTGTTTCTGCTCGAGGATGCCGGTCACGATTGTTTACGTGCTTATGGGTTTGTGTTGCTGTATACCTACCTTCGTTCTACTAGTCCCGCGCTGTTGATTAGAATCGTTGCGGACGTTTCTGGACTGCTCGTGCGATCATACAACAAGTTCGATAGGTCACACAACATACACGGAAAGAGGCGCTTGTGTCTATTGTCACCTGAGAGCGTACCTGTGACATCGGTCAGGTCAGAAACGTCGAGAATGCAAAGAATACGGACATTTTGACGGTATACAGGCCCTCCGGAAAGCCGAGCTGTATCTGTTCGTGGACGATCTGCAAGCCGGCCTCTGCAAACGCCTCCTTCCACGCAAGGTCCGATCTGCACACTCGCACATCAGTCAAAATTCACGCTCACCGCAGCGCCGCGTCACCCAAACGAAACGAAAATAGAAACCGCGAACGGACCTGGTCAAGCTCGAATCGCTCTCATCGAACACCGCGCGGGGCCCGCCGTCGTCCGAGCACAGATTCTCCTTCACCACGACCAAGCCCCTGGCAGGATCCCTCAAGGCCGCCTTGCACCGGACGAAGAAGGCGACGAGGTCCGGGTCGCTGAGCGCGCCCAGACACCACTGGCACATCACCAGGTCGAAGCCCGAGTCGAGGTCCCCATCGGGGCCGGGGTCGGGGTCGGCGCCCGCGCCCGCGTGCGCGCGGTAGCCAACCCGGCCGAGCACGCGCGCGGTGCCCCCCGCGGAGGGCCGGGCGGGGTCGAAGTCCTGGAGGGTGGCGCGGACGAAGGTGACGCTGGTGCGGCGGTCGCGGATGCCCTTCCACGGCACGGCCATCGGGTTCTCGTCGAGCGCGATGGAGGCAGAGGGGGAGGCCTCGCTCGCGCGCCCGCGGCGGAGGGCCTCGGCGACGAAGGGCTGGGCGGGCTCGACGAGGAGGACGTCGGAGAAGAGGTGGAGGAGGACGTCTGAGGTGACGCGGCCGACGCCTGCGCCGATGTCGAGGGCGCGGGTGCGGCGGGGCGATGCGGGAGGGGCGAGGGGCCGGATGGCGGAGGGGACGGTGGAGAGGTGTGGGAGGAGGTAGAGGAGGAACTGGCGGGTGCCTAGGGCGTCGATCCGGGGGAGGGACTGTCGTGGAAGGATAATAATATTTATCAGGATGAGGTAGAGAATAGTGGTCTGAGAGGGATACCCCGTTGCCAAAGCCGCCTGCAGACGAGTATGAATATCAGTAGTGATATTGAGGCTGAGGGGGAGGGGCACACCGAGGACGCCGTCGTAGCTGGCGGGCTGCGACTCCCAGTACTTGATGCCCTCCTCCACATCGGGCAAGGGCAGAACACCGTCCGAGGCCATCGCTGCGACAGAGTCAAAGCTAGAGGACAAGGTCAGTATGCTCCCGATCGACGCGTGACCAGCAGCGGCAGCGGCGTGACCCGCTGTGACAGACGCGTCTGTGGCGCACTGAACGATGTACTGCTCTCTCTGCACGACGGCGACGATGGCCTCGCTCGACGACATCTGGGACATCCCCGCAGAACCCGCCTCCGCTCCCGCTCCCTCCGCCCGCAATCCCCCGTCTTCCCCCGCCCCCCTCAGCGCCGCCCTCCCTCCTCTCGCCCCCTCTTCCTCGACTCCGACTCCGATGACGACGGCCAGACCGCACCCGCGTCCCGCTACGCGTCCAAGTCCACCTCCAAGAACGCAGAAATCGACGCCTTCTTTGCCGACCTCGATGACGATCCCGACACCCACTTCCAGGACCTCGCCCCGTCCCTCGACCTCGCTGCCCTCAAGCGCCAGGCAAACGCGAAGCTCGCCCTTACCCCGCACCAGATCCTGCCGAGCAGCTCCCCACCCCGCGATTTGGGCGACGAGCGCCCGGGTCCAAAGGCGCGCCAGGGCGACAGGAGGGACAAGGACCGTGACGAGCCAATCACGAAGAGGAAGAAACGGCCCCGGCTCGACGAGGCCCGTCTTGTGGGTCCCGATGGCTTCCCCGCGCTCGTGAAACAGACCAAGGATTTCAGACCGAAAGGCAAGGGACATGAAGTGCGTCGCTTCTCTCCCAATCTACAACAGGCGCAGCATGCTCATGATATCGCTCTAGTTGCAAGACTTGAACAGGCTCATGAACGTGTACCAGTTCTGGGCACACAAGCTCTATCCGAACACCCAGTTCTCAGACACCGTGGAGCGCGTCGAGAAGCTCTGCCACTCCAAACGCATGAACGTCTGTACTACTTCCCTTCCACGCATGACCCCGCTCACACCATCCCCCTCGACGCAGGTCGCGCTGAGCGTCTGGCGAGACGAAGCCAAGGGCCTCATCCACGGGCAAAAGATCCCCGGCGCCGACGACGACCCGCTCTTCTCCGACGAGAACAGCGACGCCGAGAACGACGTCGCGCCCCGCGCGGCGGACGGCCCGCGGAGCGCGACGCACGAGCCCGAGACGAGCGTGCCCGTCGCCACCGACAACGAGCGGGGCTCCTCTCCGGGGCGCAGCCTCCCGCCGTCCTCGCCGTCCTCGGGCACGTCGTCGCTCGGCGCGCTCGACGATGACTTTGACATTGACGCGATGATCCGCGAGGACGAGGCCGTCCGCGCTGCGGCGCCCGCCCCCGCCACTACACAAATGACCGCCGCCGCCGCCGCCGCCACCTCTACTAGCAGGTATGGCGTGCCGAAGGATGGTGCGGGAGCAGATGACGACGAGGACGCGGCGATGTGGGATGCGGTGATGGACGACTTCCCCGCCGAGCCGTACGTCCCGCCACAACCCCGACCCCAACCGCCCGCCACGGGGGTGACAGCCGGTGCGGCGGCGGAGGACGAGATGGACGAGGACATGTGGGACGTGGTGCGCGAGATGGAAGCTGAGCCGGCTGCTGGGTTGACTGGGACGGCTGCCTCGCTGCCTTCAGCGGGGTCTGGCGGTGCCGGAGGGTCCCCTCCCGAGCCTGGTCCGTCGGAGGAGGAGGAGGAGGAGGCAGGCTCACCAGCGGGCGCTGCTGCCAGTGTGGCGGGCGTCGACCCCTCCCGGAAGGCGTCGAACGCCGAGGGATGGGACGAGATGTACGCATAGCACGTGTGCGCGGTCGTCATTTATTCCATGGACTGGCCGTGCTCTATCGTCGCCTCTTCGCGTTCTGGGACCTGAAGCTGAAGGCATCCTCCTCCTCCTCCTCTCTTCTTGAATGGCGCCGCCGCAGCCACGCCCAGCGGGTCTTTGCGAAACGCAATGGTCTGGACCGTGCACTGGCAAGGCGACCCGCCGTCGAGGGGGCAGAAGGCAAACCTGTTGGAAACAACAGGTTATGAGCCCTGACCCCGCGCGATGTTCGAACGCCCGACACGGCGCGTACGCCGTCTCCCCACCGCTAGCCGCCGTGTGCCCGCCGACCGTCGGGTCGACGTGGACCGTCGAACTACCCGAGCGCTCCCTTTTACCACTTATTGGTTGTTACATGCTGCCTGTAGTGTTCGTTCCGGACATCGTACTCGGCGAATGATGTAGCCGCGTCATGCGTGCCCATCTTTGAATCAAGGACGAAGCGACATGGTAGTAGCTACTGACAAGGCAAACTCGGAGGGGGGCTCGGTATGATACACGGGTAGGTCATCAGGACGACTCGTCACGTACGCGAAAAAGACAGTCTGGTAATGGTAATGGTGAATGGTGGTACGTAGTAGGAAGTGTAGCCAAGCATAGCACTGAAGTAGGATAGCAAGCAGAAGGAACCAATTGGGGCAGCAGAGCGGCCGGGCGGGGGGTACGTATAGTATCGTATGTGGTATATATACAAGCGCGAGACAGGAGAGCAAAGCACGAACACGAATATGTTTCTTTTCCAAGAAGGAACGACGGCGCTGACGGCGACGGACGACACTCTCGCAACGATCGCGAGGCTCGAGCGACTGCGAGGTCGGACCATCCCAGTCCTTTTCTGCAACACATCCGGAAACACGACGCGTTCATGCCCAGCGGCCACCCTCCGACTCGAACTTGAGGAGACCCTTGATGACCCCGAGCCTCGAGCGGTACCTGCGGCGGAGCATGGCGAGGAGGACCTGTGTCCGATGCACCGGGCCAGTCAGCACGCCCCTCGGCACGCCCGTCCTTTCGATGCGGCGACGACTTACCAGCGCGACCTCAGCGAGCTTGAGCGCCGCAGGGGTCGTCTCGGGCGGGACATGTCCGGCCTGTGGCGCAGGCTCGACCTCCGCCCCAGTCAGGGACTCGTCTTCGTACAGCAAGGCGGCAGCGGCGGCGGCGGCGTCGTCGTCGTCCGGGGCCTCCACGCAAATGCGTGCCTGGGGCTGCTGTGCGCGACGGCCACGCGTTATTACTGGGGCCGCCCACCAGCCCGTCTCGGCAGAAAACGATATGCACATACCGTTTGAGCGACGGGCTCCTCCGCCCCCCACGCGGCCTCCTCCTCGTAGCGGCTCTCCAGGGGTTCCTGCGTCGTGCGCGATCGTCTGTACGCGTGCGAGTTGGCTGGAAGGAGGGGCACTTACCGTGAGTCGCTCGCGGCATGCCACACGGCCGCATCGGGGGTATGGGTGGTAGCGTCCGACGTACGACGCGCGGTACGCTGGCAGCCGCAGGGAAGGCGGGCTGCGGGGCTTGGGGGCGGATAAGACGGACGCGATGGAGGGATAAGGAGGATCGACGCGCGGCATGTAGAATTATATTGCGGTGGGCGATGAGCAGTGTAAAAACGACGACGACGACGGCGAAAGAAGAAAGCGAGGAGAGGGGGAGGGATGGCGCAAGGCGGGTGGATGGATGGGTAGTGAGCAGAGCGAGAGCAGGGTGGGAATAGGTGTGGAAGGGAGAAGAAAAAAGTCCCGCCCTTAAAACGAGGAGAGGACGCGAGGGAGCGCAACTCTCCAGGCGCGACCCTGCCGATGGCGAACTTCCGTGAGCTTTGCTGATGCGACTTTAACCCCGCTCTTCCTGACTCAACGTACCCGTCGCTCACACGATTTTACCCCCTGCCCTCCGCCGTATTCATGCTTCCCGCTGTCAACGACGCCACCTGACCTGTGAAGCTGTCCCTATGGATGAGATGTTCAGCTGAGCATGAGGTATGTGGGGGGATTCGCGCAAGCTATATATGGAAGGGTGTTCAAAGCCCCGCCGTTGTGGCGTAGAGGCGAAAGAGACAGGCTCCTCGCAAGACGAATACACCACGCTGGTTGCATTAACGCAGTAGCATTTCGTTCATTTCATGCGTCTATCCATCAACCGACATGTGTCATAAGAGTGCGAGAGTGGACACGTCTTCCTCGCCCTGCCGACAGTATCCCGCATCGATGAGTGAACGTCCCCAATTTGAAAGATGTGACCAAATCTCGGTCTCCAAATATGTGCGTAGATATCTTACACATTCTCAAGAACTATGCAGATTCAGGAGCAGCGTATGCACCGCGATTGCACGCCCCACGAGAGGCCTACCGTCTTCCAGTCCCCATCCTAGGGACAAAGGAAGACGTCACATATTTGGTGACAATGTCACCGGCGCCTAAGTGGACGGAAGATGTGGCGATAAGCCTGGGTGAGCATCTTAACCACCAACATCCTCCATGCAAGCAACACTTTGTGTGCTGATGATACTTGTCCGATGTCTGCCTCAAATCATCGATCGCCTCAAGGCGTGTGTGCCCCAAATATCAACATGGCCAACCGAGGGTTCAAGAAGAAATATCAAAGCAGAAGACGAAAAGGCATACGACGTACTGCCGAGCCTGCGTGATTTCGGTGTGCTCGAAGGAAGAAGATGACAACATGCCGTCGAATGCATGGGGACGAGGACAACGTCCTGCACGCGTACTCCAAAGGGAAAGAAGACGTACCATGCACCCCAGTGCGCCCAACGCCGTGGGATCGCCCGACCTCTTCAAGGCCACGGCGTGCATAATGCGCACATTTGCCCCCGTGTGGTCGGTGAGAATGTACCGCGTGATGGAAAAGTCGCCCGCAAACGCATCCCGACCGGGAGCAGCATGACGGGTTGGTCGCATACGACCAGCTGGTGATGTTGGGATTTGAGGGCAAGACACAACACTTCCAGAAAATACCAATCTTGCGAGTTCCCAGCGGTCTGGCGGTGAACGTCAAGAGGGAAGAAGACAGAGCAAGCCACCGACAAATTTGTCGGTCACCCGCCGAGATACTTCAGGCATTGATGCTGCATGGAGACGACAATGGGCGTTGTGTGGGCGTGAGCGCACGATGTGCATGCCCCTATCCAGCCATCGATGAGCGAGAGGAGGTGTCGAGAGGCTGGCAATGAATACCGCAAGAGGCGAGAGCAAAGAGCAAAGAATGGGAGAGCCTCGCGTGGTGGATTGGATCGACTCCCGGTCGCCGCGGGAATCGGATTCGAACCAAAACGCCCGCCTCCGTCCGCCTCCCGGCCCAGTAGTCTGAGTCTCAGCCACCCGCTGCCTGCCTCTCCATCCACCCGCCATGTCCCCCACCCTCCAGCCTGCTCTCCCCGACTATTCCCCCAACCCCGGCCACACTCCTGGACCCTTTCGCGACCAGCCCACCCAGCCCCTTCTCAAGCACGCATACACCCGTCTGCTTGCCAGAGATACCAGCCGCCTTTTACGTCCTCAGACTGGAGTCTTCCCTTCATTGCTGCTTTTCGCTCCTCACACCGCCAACAATTCTCTGCTATCTCAGTCTCAACGGCCTCTCTCGCTCAAAATCCCATCATGCAAGCTCTTATCCACGCCGAAGATACATACATCCCCCAAGCTGACCACGCCTTCGATGGCCAGCCTCCCCTCGATATACCTCGACAACCGCCTGGTCAGCCTCCTGCTCTTCCTCCTCATCCCGTCAGCCCAAGATCATACTGCCGTAGTCTTCGACCCCTCCCCCTACGCCCTGTGCAACCTTGACCACATACCATTCAAAGCCACCAATCGTCCGGTCCTCTGCCATCAACTCCCCGACCCGATCTCACCGCCCTCCATCTCACCACCACCCTCCCTTGGGGCACATGTCACATCCATCAACACTCATATGCGTCGCTGCGCCGCGCAAAAGGAGAACTTGCCCCGGGATGTGCCCCACTCGCTACGGCGCTGTCTCGCTCCGACCTCAGGCTCTTCCCCATCTGCACAAAGTAAAAGGAAGACGGAAACTGGCAATCGACACGGGCAAACATAGCGGGTAATGTCGGAGTCGCAACGAGGTACATCCCCCCCAAAGTATACTGCTCTCGAAGATCAATGGCCGCCCTTGCCGATCTCCCTAAGCACCGGTATGTAGTCACCACTTCCCTAGCACACTGCGCTATTCCTTCGGTTCGAAAGACGAAGATGAAGGCCTGCGGCTCGATTGAATGCCATCGATGCCTGTAACAATCATAGGAAGCACCACCACGAGCAGACGAAACCCTCTCCTGCGCAATGCATATCCATTTCATACCGCACGGGACCGTGGCTCCCCGAGGCCGCTCACACGGACTGTCAATGAAGAAACGACGCAGCATGGAACACGGGACACAAACAAGGGACACACACGAGCAGCGCGCCGATCCGCACCTATATGTGCATATATGTATCCCCGGGGAACCGAGAATGGGCAAACCCACCACTCCAATGCATCCCTGGCGGCAATGTATCCCAGCAAGAGGACGTGATCTTGATTCATGAAGAACGTACACACGTCGGCTTCCGCCGTCTCCCCGAATCGGCGCGAGATTCGGGCTCCACATCTATTCGGGGAGACGGCGGAAGCTGTGGTTGTTCGGAGCCGCAAAGGGTCAAAGTGCTGTGGTGCCACAGCTCTGCTGCTACGCGTCGCTAGCCAGTCGCCCGCCCTCGCCGGCGCCCCTCTTCCGCCGCAATAACGACAGGAGGGGTGCGCGACCGGGAGCTGGGTGACGAACGCGGGTGGTGCACGCGACTCACCGAACGATTGCGCCCCAGAGCCGCACGCTCTGACAACGCGCGAGATACTGGAAGTCTTATTTTGCCATATGCAGCAGCAGAGCCGCTACAGGATGCAAATCGACGTATCGGTCCCCCTGCGGACGGGATCGGGCGAGCGTGCGCGAGTGATTGGAAAGGGCGTGCAACAATGAAATTGCGCTGGACGTCTTGAGTATCATCAGTTTTGTCAAGATACGCCAGCCGAGGACGCGCGAAGAAGACAGTACGAACCCGTTTGCTTCTCGGACGTCTCGGCGCCTGGAAACGCTCGCAAACACCAAGGTGCAACCTTGTGGGTATCATACCCGGGTGTTGGGCGATGGACGCGGAGCGCTGAGCGAGAGCCACGATGGCGTGAACGAGGGCCAAGTAAAGATCCCGCAAGACTACGGATGTAGCGCTGCGTTGCGCCTCCAACCCACGGCGAGTCGCGTCAGACTATACAACGCTGTATTGACTACGCAATATCATATCTTGCACTCTTCAGGGAGACTTGGAATGTCCCCCCAAAAGCAACGGGCCCCTGCGCACGTACAATTCAATGGTTTTTTCATAACATCCAACGAGCGAGGCCACGGCGTTCCGCCGGTATGTACAAGATCAGGCAGGCGACAGACGATCGACGACTCTAGCTATGATACAACGAGGGTGAGGGTGATATATCTACAAGACGAACGGGGGCTATTCAAAAAGTCGCGGTAACGTAGACCAAAGGTGATGAGAGAGTATGACCAAAATATGACTGTACGGTTGGACGTTTTTGATGACAAGTGATGGAACGAGACGACGGATGCGCAGGAGCACGGAAGCGAGAGGCGTAAAGCTAGACGCCGCTCTAGTACGGGGAGCACGACGATTCAGGATGGCTGTCACACGACGACGTGATGCAAGAAGGATACAAGAAGTCTGCGGGATTTCGCGATGTCTGAGTTTTGCGTAGGGAGGACTTGGCGAGGATTTGCGGCATCCGTGGGGGGGCCGGACTCAGGCACCCTTGAGGTGCTCGGCTTTGAGGAAGCTCTTCACCGCCTGGAGCGTGAGGTATCGGCGCCGCAGACCCATGAACACCTCCTGTTGCTGCTGAATGGCTGTCGAGAACGAGAAAAGGGCCGGAGGACAACTCACGGTCAACGTGTCGACGAGCTTGCTGCGGCTCAGCTCCATCTTCGAGTCGATGGACGGTTGGACGATCTGATGCTCATGCCTAACATCGTCGACCGAATGGGCGGTGTCGATAGCGGCGTTGGGGCCGCCGTCGCGATCTGTGATGAGCTGCTGTTGTCGTCGAGCGGTTGAGATGTCAAGGGCGCGGAACATTGCGAACAGTGACGACACGTACAGGCTCTTCGTCGATCTCCTTCTCCTCCCACAGCGGCGCTTCCACATAGCGATAGTCCACCGTGTTCTGCGAGACGCGCTCGACGAGGATCGGCAGGGTGGGATGTACCGGGAGACGTACCATCAAGCGATCCTGGCAGTGCCCAGGGACAACCCTGGCATACGGGTGGTACCTTCCCACATGAGCAGCACGGTAGGCGGGGAGGCGGGATGTCGGGGGGTTGCGAGGTTGAGGGGCGGTCAGCACAAGAGTGAACGATGGGTAGGCAGGATCAACGCGAGGCATGATTATATTGCAGAATATAGAACGTGTAGACAGCAGACGAAACTGGGACAGCGAGCGCGTTGAGATGTAACAAAAGAAGGGGTTGTGCGGATGAGGGGGTGGACGAAGGAGTGTGAGGGGGGAGGGGCGAAGAGCGAGGGGATGTGAATGTCCCCAGAACGAGATTAAGTAGGCGGACTTGTGGTCAGAAGAGCGTCGGGACCCTGAAAATGCGCACCTCTAACCTGGCTCGCTTGCTGCCACTCGTGTCAACGCCCTCTCGTGTCCATCGAACCCCATCCGACCACGCGCCCTCCGTTTTCCGGCTTCAGTGCGATCCTCTCGCGAATGCCTGAGGCGCATGTTCATCAAGTTTGTACTATTATCGGCCAACGTGAAAGAGTATCCGCACAGTACGAAGGACGACAGTATGAATGGAGCTGGCGGTAAGAGGACGAGTCCGTCGCCACTCGCTTCTCCATTGGGCGGCATTACTCAACGACCGTGCATATGCCTCGTAATAGCTGTGATTCACATTCAATTCAGGAGATCCAGGTTCTAAGGCCAATGCTATGTGCGCATGCGGCCTCAGGCCTGCTGGACGCCAGGCATCTGGCGATGCGCGGGCTGCACGCAAGTGCCCGGCCAGCAAGTCAGCAAGTGAGACACCGCCATAATTCCCCCATGGTATGTCTCGCCCATTCATGCGCAGTATATAGGGCATGACGCGACCTGTTGTGAAATGACCAGCCCACCAAAAAAACGGCGACAGCTCTCTTCCATCCTAGGTGTCTGAGAACCGGTGACACGCGTGACTCTGTCACGGGCGCTCAAAGTGGAGGATGACGGTGATCGAAAGGGTGAGGCTCTCAACCACCACCATCTTCCACGCAAGGGCATGGTGAACGCTAAAACTTTTTACTGTTTGCCTCAACCATTGGTATGTTTCAAGAATGCAAGTGTGTGTGCACAAGACTGCTTCAAGCGATACAATCCAAGTGGGAGTCAAGAGACAAGTTCTTCAAGCCCGAGTGACATGGCGATGCCCGCCCAGTGTGCCTTCAACACGTCAAACATGCCCAGAAGTAGAGGGCAGCGACAGCGACGGCGTGCATCCCAACGTGAAGAAGAATAAAAGAGAACGCACCGCAAACGAATAGTGTGACCCCTTGGGCATGGCCTCCCCTGGATGGCCCTCCACCAGATGTCAAGAACTGCGTGGACAAGTAGGCCGAGTTTGAATCATGAACGTGTGCGCAGAGAGAACAACATGACCGAGTGGCCTATCCCGGCTGTTCGGTGGTGTTGACCTCAACGCTCAACGTTGCCAGAGGATCTGTCAGAGAGCACGAATGTCGAGGGAGAACCCTTGTCGGCGCGATTGAACCAGCATTGTGCAGAAGAGCAGGTCAAGGTCGAAGGGCGAATATCAAGGCCGTTGTGAGGGAGTCTGCCCGCTTGCCCGGGGAGATGGTGCCGCCAGATCGTATTTTGGACGAAGTGGTCGCTGCGAGAAGGCAGGAGCAGACGGACGAGCAAGACGACGACGGGAGGCGGAAAGCAAGACCAGGGCACGAGGAATCGGAGATGGGGGACAATGGGGGATCGGTTCGACTCGCGACTCGCGACTCGCGTCCAGAGTCCGCTCGATCGATCCTCTGTCCAAAGTCCGACAGTCGCCCTCGCCCTCCTCCTCCCCGATCTCCGCGACAGCCACCGCTCTCTTTCCCTCCTCGTTCTCCCTGGACCTTGGTTTTTTGCCCACTCTCTTGACCTCAGCGTCGACCCACGGCTCACCTCCCGCCCCAGGTTTTCCACTTCGTTCGTCCAGCCGCGCGAGTCGCCCCTATCTTGCCCCTCAATGGTTCAGTACAGCCGCTCCGTTTCGTCCACAACCAGCCGCTAGTTCACTCTCGTCCTCATCTTGGCCTTCCCGACATTGACTTACAAAAACACCTTCCCCGATGACCTTCCACCACAAACGCCATCCCATCACACATACCCCTCATTCAGCCCTCCCCCCGCACACTTTCTCATCGCTCCAACAGCCACTCTCCTCAACGGTATGAGCTCATCGCGCACGAACCCCGAATGGCCATTCCTCTCCCCAAGAAAATGTGCCAGGGATCAACGTTGTTCTTTCAACACACAAACAAGCCCATAACCACCATCTTGTGCACTCTTTTCGGCGACTGTAATTGAGGCAGACGGATCGAGGGATCATATTCGCTGTACGTGTACCTTCAAATCTCCCCGAATGACACTCGTACTCCCCCACGGTATTACATATTACAACAGCCTTGCGACGCAATCATGACTTCTCTGACACCATCTCGGTCGTATTTGCCCTTGTCCTTCCGCTCGGAACAGAGGATCGCCCCCGAAATCTCGCACTGGCTACTTCCGTTCTCCCCGATGTTGCGTCTCCACGTTGCCGGCTCCGGATAGCCCATTTTTACCTAGGCGTTGTGCAATGAGCTTGTCTCCTTGGACATCGGCGTGCACGCGGAGAAGTATGCATCTGACATCGGCAATAATTGTTTCTTGGCATACATGCCTACTTTATCCCAGAATCGATGTTCTTCTTACATTAATATACGCTTGCTTGATCCTCCGTGCAGTTTGAGAACATACCGCATTCCAGCCGTTGCTGACGCGGGTTCCCACATCAATGTCTAAATGCCAGCCCATGTTCACGTCGCGACGTTATATAACCACCATTGTTAGCCACCCCCCGCACGGTCAGCCCGGTCCGATATACTCGGGATTCGACGCGAGCGTCCCTCTTTCCGCAACCACGACCACGAGCACCTCCGACTGGCCGCAGCCCTCAATGTCTTCCCTCACCCAGCTCCGCACTTACGCCACGATGAACCCGACCGCGATCCCAGACTCCATCCGTCTCTGCCACAGCGCGACGTCGGTGACGATCCACGACAAGTTCCCAAAGGGCCTGTACCACGCGCTCGTGCTCCCGCTCGTCCGCCCGCCGTTGCGCGCGACACAGCTCGCCTCCCTCCGCGCGCTGTTCACGACGCTCCCGCGCGCACAAGCAGAAACGGTCCTGAACGACCTGCGGCGCGACGCGCAGGAGGCGACGCGGCTCATCCAGGAGGACATGGTGCGCACGCAGGGCTTCAAGTGGGACGTCCTCGCGGGCTTCCACGCGCTGCCTTCCGTGGAGTGCGTGCTCTGTCTGTGCTCCCCTTGCGACCGGGACCGCATGGCTGACGCGCGCGGAGGAGGGCGGGTCAGCCCGCCCCCGCCCTTTCTTTTATTTTATTTCGTCTGCTCCTTTTTTCTTATTTGACACAGACACCTGCACTTGCACCTCGTCTCGAGCGAGTTCTTGGGCGAGTACTTCAAGAAGAAGAAGCACAACAACTCGTTCCACCCGCGGATGGGCTTCTTCCTGCCCCTCGACGAGGTCCTGCGTTGGTTCGACGCGGACATCGAGCCCTCCTGGTTCGCCTCGGTCCGTCCTCCCCCTCCCGGAACCCACTTCCCGTTCCACTGGTGTGACGGCAAACTGCTGACGTGCGCTCACAGAAAGCGAAGATGGAGAGCAAGGATTACGCGCCGATCCTCAAGGCGGACATGCTCTGCCCGCACTGCGATGCGGTGTACAAGACCATGCCGAAGTTGAAGCTGCACCTCGCGGAGGTGTTTGCCGAACTCAAGGACAAGAACAAGAATGATGCCCCGAGGAAAACTGGTGGTGCACCGCAGGCAGTCAAAGGTTTCCAGTCGGACGACCAGGATGTCCCATCTACCGCGCAGGCTACTGCCGTATCTGACACCCCGAACGCGAGTGCTAGGAGTCAGCAGGGCTGCGATACGCAAGATGGCCCAGGATCTGGGAACCGCTTGAAGCGCAAGCATGAAGAGTCTCCAGAGCGTTCGAAAGATGTTTCTGCCCCTGAATCGACGCCTGCAAAGAAGCAGCAAGTAAAGGCCGCAGGGTCAAGTTCCCCATGAACCTTTTCCCCTCCACACCGGAGCCGCAGAAACCCCCATCGCTTGCTGTCTTTATTTCCTCGCTTTCGCGCACCGCTATACAAATGTACAGTACTGTTACACGCTCGACGATTTTGTTTCTCCCCGCGGCCGGAGGGATTTGTACAACACCCGAAATGCGCCCAGCGTCCGTACCGTTCCTCAAAGTTTGTGTTCCAGTTTGCTACACAATTCTTCATGCAGTGGGGGCCGCCGCCGCCGCCGCTTCTGTCTTCTGTGCCTCCAACTTGGCTTTGCGGTTGCGCTCAGAGGAGAGACGGATCGCGTATGTCAGCTCGTACGTTTTGCATGCGTCTGTTCGAGATCGCAGTCAGTGAGTCCCTGACGATCCCTTCCTCTAGGGCTGCGACACACCTTCGAACGAGCTGAGGATCGTGGCGGTGTCGGGGTCCTCCTCGATATCCTCGATGTTGTCGATCAGGACGGAGATCTTTCCGAGCGCAGATGTCAGTGGGGCCGTGTGGGTGTTATATGATAGTGCAGACTGACCTCGGAGAAGAAGGGGTCATCGTCGGGGAACGTGTGCATTTCCTCGAGATCACTACCGGGTCGGCGGATGTATAGCACGGGCTGGACGTAGGGGTTCACGAGCCTAGCCGTGCATCAGCAGTGAAGAATACCAAGGCCTGTACATCCGTGACTCACTTGAGCTGGTATCCGTCGGCGTAAACCTCGAGCTCGCAGCTATAGTTGTGGCCCTGGAGCGCGACGAGATGGGTGAAGCTGCCGACCGCGCCGCTGTCGTACTTCCAGGTCGCAGCCGTGACACGCGGGATCCTGTTCTCGGGCGGGATCGCGGTCTCGTCGACCTGCATCTTCGAGAGGTGGCCCGCGTTCTCGTCCCACTCGAGCGAGTGGGCGTTCACGCTCGCCATGTCGACCTCGCCGCCAAAGTAGCGCGAGAGGTCGCAAAAGTGCGTGCCCTGCTCGACGATCGGGCCCGCGCTCTTGGACTTGTCCCACCAGTCGGGCTTCGCGATCGCCTCGTACGCGGTCGCGTAGCGCGCGATGGTGGCCATGACGGTCAGGTTGTTGTCCTCGATGAGCTGCTTCATCATCTGGACCGCCTTGAGGTAGCGGAGCATGTACCCGACGGAGCAGAGCGTGCCGCTCGCGGCGATCTTCTGCGCGACCGCGAACGCCTCCGGGATCTCGCCCGCGGGGCCCGTCGCGGCGGGCTTCTCGATGAACATCGCGACGCCGGGGAAGAACTTCATGATCTGCGACTCGATGTCGCGCCCCGGCTGGAGCGTGCCGCGGAACATGGGCGGCGAGCCGACGATGACCGCGCGCGGCATGTCCTTCTTGGACATGTTGCGCACAAAGTCCTCGAGCGTCTTGAACACGCGCGTGTTCTCGTACGCCGAGCGCACGAACGTCTCGCACTTCTTGGCGAGGACCGCCGTCGCGCGCTCGATGGCGGGGTCGATGAGCGCGACGACCTTCAGGCGCGGGCCGAGCTTGCTGGGGGCAGGTGAGCGGGCGCGGGGCGCGGGATGGCGGCGGCGGCGGCGGCGGGGGGGACGTACTGTTCGAAGCGGAAGGAGTGGTTCCACGGGCCCTCGTCCGAGCCTGCGCGTAGATGATGCGAGCGGAGTGTCAGCGCGCGTGCTGGGAGAGGGGATGCACGTCGCGCGTACCGAACATGATGTTGCCCGCGCCGACGAAGAGGACGTTGAAGTCCTCGGTGCCGCCGATGTGGGACGCCCTGGCGGCAGACGCAGGTGCAGACGCAGACGCAGACGCAGATCAGGGTCTGGCTGTCACGGCGATCTCTCGGACGCGAACGTCCACGCACCTGTCCATGGGCACGAGCCTGGAGGGATCGATGGACGGCCTGCGGGAGGATGCGCCGGACTGACGCCTCTGAATGGAGGTGGGGGAGTCGAGCACGGAGGGGCGGCGACTGCCCGAGAGGCCAGAGGGACGGCGAGACATGGTGGTGGTGGTGGTGGTGGTGTGGGAGGAGGGGGTGGGGTGGAGACGATAAGAGGGAGGAATATATAACCGCAGGAAGAGGCGGGGTCGAGGCGGGGACGATGAGGTTGGGTGAGCAGAGGAAGAGGCTGGCGGGGGATTAGCAGCACAAACGGGGGTGTGGAGTACAAGCTGCGATCGAATCAGTCCGCCTCCTGGTCCTCGCCGCCATCGATGCCTCAAAAGCTGGGGCACACGCCTACATCATCTGCGCCTTCCTGGACACCGCACATCCTCACGGGGACAGCGAAAGAAGGGCGAAGCTGCGAAGGAGCGCACATGAAAGCAAAGATGAGAGACAGCGTGCGGCCCCAGTGGTGGTATCGTTTGTACAAGTACACTAGCTATCCTATGTATGTTCCGACCCAGTCCCCTCCATCCTCCCATTTGGCATTCCGAATCCAAGTCTCTGTCCAGCCTGAGCGCGACCATCAATCGAGCCGTGACGCGCCATCGTCCGGGCGCGCGAACCCAAAGCCGTCACTCAGCCTAATGAGTGCTCCCCGAGCCCGCCTCTCGCTGACCCGCCCCCCCGCTCCCGCCGCCGTACTGGCCCTGCCCGCCGCGCTGCGCCTGCGCCCGTGCGAGCTCCTGCTGCCTGCGCTCCGCCGCCTCCAGCCGCTCCGTCATCGCCCGCAGCTCCGCCTTCAGCTTTTCGTTCTGCTCCGTGAGCCGCATCACGTTGCTCGCCCGCTTTTGCACCTTGTCCAGCCTGCACGGACTGCGTGAGCATACACCGTCCGTCGAACACGCGTCCCGAATGAGGGGTAGTGGGGGGGAGGGACACCGGGAGCGGGAGCGGGAGCTGGATCTGAACGTGCACCGCCTGCCCTTCACCGCGTGTTCCCCGCAAGACGGTCCAAAGGGGGCGGGGGGGGGGGGGGGGGATGGGGGAGGCTAAAGCGGCGGACAGGCCCCCGCCGCCCCAACCCACGACGCAAACGCAAAACGAACGAGCACTCACTCGGGACCGGGCTGCTGCCCCGCCGCCGCCTCCGCCACGGACGGCTCGGCGACGGCAAGAATCGAGTTGAAGTCGATGGTCAGATCGAGGTCCGCCTCGGGCAGCTCGACGTCCAGCCGCGCCGGACTCGACGGCAGCCGCGGGATCTGGAACGCGTCCTGGAACGCCGCCCCGTCCGACTCGTCGCCGCCGCCGCCGGACGCGTGGCTCATGTGCGAGCGGGCGAGCGAGCGCAGAGAGTCGCGCGACGGCTGCTTCCTGCACGCCGTACGCTGGTCAGTCGGCGGCAGGAGGCGGGCGGGCGGGGGGCGGACGTACTGGGGCTGGGGGTTCCGAGGGTCGAGGTGTCTTGGGATGCTGCTCATGGTGGTGGTAGTGGTGGTGGTGGTGGTGTTGCTGTATGCTCGTGTAGGTGTAGTTCAGTCGCACAGCGGCAGACAGCTGGCGGGCAGTGTATGCGCACGACGCGTAGCGGCGGCGGTGGACCTATAGCCCCAAGAATTGAAGTGGAGGTGGGGACTTGGGACGGGCCTACGGTGCTGGGTGGAAGGAGGGTGGCAGGACTCTGCGATGAACTGATCAACCAATTGGGCTGGCATGGAACCGAATCACGTCGTCCCTCTACTCCGGCCGGCCGAGCTCCGTGCAATTGTACGTATCCTGCGGCAACGCAGCCCCAACGTGCTCGCAATATGTGAATCCTCGTCCACGATCCGGACCATGCACAATACAACGGCCTACACTGCATCGCAAATACCTCACCTTGTTTCAACCGTAGCATCTCCACGATCGGCACGCGCTCTGATCCGCTCGCTCCAATCCAGGTCGAAATAATCTATTATGTACGCAGTACTTCGTCAATGGGGCAACGGGGACGCTCGAGGAAACGTGGAAGGAAAACGTGAGGGGCGTGTAATAAGTAGCAGAGCGCGAGATGGTGAGACACATTCGGGAGAAGATGTGGGGAGAGACGTGCACGGCTACATGGTGAGGCATGATCGATCATGAGGGTACTGGGTACAACGACAGCGTAACAGAGCGGCGAGCAGGGTAAGGAGGATCGTCCGTCAGGAGGATGGAATAGACAGCCAGGGGGAGGGTTAAAGGGGATGTGTGAGGGAGTAAGGTATTCTGCTACACATGCATGGAGGGGGGGACGACAGCGCACCTGCGCGCGGACTACAACACTAAGTGAGTGATAAGACTACGGGGAACCAGACAGAGGATCGGAAGCAGGCATGATGGTACTCGAGGGGAGCTGGCGTCGGCACATTGGGGTAATCGCAGCAACAGAGAGATCGCGAGGTATCGAAAGGGAAAGAAGGATGTCGCAGAGGGAAGAACATGAAAGCAGGGGAAGAGCAGGGGAGACGACAGAGGATTCGCGTCTCTACGTCACCTCGAGCACAGAGGTCTCCAAGACACGGAACTGCGTCGTATCTTTGCTAAGCTCTGACCACCCAACACGGTCGCGCCAATTTGCCTGGTTCGCCTCCTTCTCGCCTGCACCCGCGAAGAGGCCGAGCTCGTCATCTGTCAACCCGCGGAACATCAAGAACAGCCGGGTAAAGACGCAGTTCTCGACCGTGACCGAGATGTCGATGGCCGCAGCGATCTTCTGCGGCGGAAGGAAGCGATACGCGATGTTGCGATGCGCAGCGAAAGCTGATATGTTGTTGCTGGGGAGGCGCGTTGGCAACAAGGAAGGGACAGGCAAGTGAGCACAGACTTACTTGATGAAGGTCGTTCGCGCGAACAGTGACATCCCAAGCTGATCGAGCACGCGCATGAGATGCGGTACGAAATCTTGGTACGACATGGCAAAGCCATTGCGAGGCGAAATGAACTCCTGCGGATCCAGCATGCCTGGTTCGGGTCTGCCATTCACGATTAGCTCCCTGTCATGAACGTATCTTTAAATGCACTTACATCGCTTCGTAATATAGCGACGTAGCCGTCATCTGCGTCTCGAAATGCTCGACTGCACCGCCGGGGTGCACGCGAAGAAAGTACTTGACTTTGTTCTCATTGACGTGTTCAGCGGGCGGCCAGCTGACCCCCATCTGCCAATACGGCGAGAAAGTAAGATAAACATCGAGATACTGTCGCTGGGGAGCCAGGATGCCCAGATGGCACCGCGCGGTGGCGGGCTTCGCGGCGACGGCAAGCTTGTTGATGATTCGTGAGTCAACGATGAGGTCCGTAGACATATTTTCCGTATTTTGGAGCCGGGTGCCCGAAAAGTCCATCTTGTGAGTATCTCCATCATGCACGATGTCAAGCTTGCCCCAGAACGAGCCGTCCACGGTCGTCCCATCGTCCATGCGAGCCATGTCCAGCTCATCGGATGAGATGGTCGTGTCCAGCGCGACATGTTGCCCAGGAGAGAGCTCCAGACTGAATATCGCTGGCATTTCTAGCACCGGCGGCGGCCTAGAAGGCTGTCAGCGTCAGTACTGCCGCGCGCTGTGCAGTAATGAAAGATACACACGGAGGCGGCCTGTAATGTATTGGAGGGGTGTGTCAGACCAAGCATAGCTGTGCGTGGACCAGATGGCTTACGGAGGTTCATCTGGGGGAGGCGGGCTATCACAGACCACCTCCACTCGCAGGCCTTGCACACCCATGATAGCGATTTGATACGAGTCCTCGCTCGTCAACTGTGTGATCTGCGTTGGAAGGACGCCTCCGATAGTAACGGAGTACGTACATATATATGGGGGCCCGCCACGAGACGCTGTGGTAGCTGGGATGAGTGTCATGACAGCTTTGGGGTTCAGAAGATACATACCGCTGCTGGAAGCGATGCATATTCTATGGGGACACGCAGACTGATCGGAATGTCTGGCGGAGGCTTGATCCAATCTCGCGCGAGGGACTCAAGTTCCTGCGCAATACATGGTGAGACTATGTTATTGTACCACCGATTGATGTAACTCACTATGAACGAAGGGGGCAGCTGGAAACGGACACTGTTAACGGGAATCAGGGTGGGGGATGCACTGGACGCCACTTGCCATGCGGACAGTCTCCATCTCCTCGAATGCGAGGGTGAGGAGACGTTGGCGGGTGAGGGCCAGCTGAGCCTGCCTATCGCGCAGCATGTCGGCATCCTTGTTGCCCTTTGGGCTCTTGAAGCGGCCCCAGAACCCTTGGGGGAGGCTCGCGTTCGAGGCGCTATCGGAGAAAGAGATGATCAGATCGGGGTTGTGTTTGTGCAAGAAATGAAGGCACGTACGCTGGCGAGAGCAGCATAATGAAAGCGGGAGGAGGGGAAGGAGGAGGCGGGGGATGGCACGGTCGGAGAAGAGGGCGGTAAGAAGGAGTATGGCGCGCAAAGGGAGTCAGCGGAGGACTTGAAAAGGAGGGCGAGGACAGAACACGAGGCGGGGGACACGAGGCGGCGGCACACGAGGCAGAGGAAGATTGAACGAAAGGGGACGAAAGAAAGAGTAGAGCACCGATTGAGACAGATAAGTTGGCGATGCTGATGGATTGCGTATGGAATCGTATTGATATTCCCCACTCTCCTACTACTTAGTAGAACTGGCATACAGATGAAGCAAAGGGCGCAATAGGCGCTGGCGGTGGCCATGATCTCATGGCGCGTGCGGGCGTCTCGGGGATGCGTCCGAACCCGTTCCGGTCCAACGCGCTTTCTTCCTCCTTGCTCTCCGCCGCCAGCCAGCCATGCTTCGCTCTGCCCTCTCCGCCCAGCTCAGAACTGTCGCCGCACCTCCCAGTGCACGCTCGTTTGTATCCACCGTTCTCCTTACCAAGGCCTGGGAGAACGAGACCGTCAATGAACTCCGGAAAGAGGCCCGCAAGCGCGGTCTCCCCGCGTCAGTAGCTGTCTTCCCTACCGTCCCCTCATGCACTCATCCCGGTCACATTTAGCGGCGGGAACAAGGCCACCCTGATCACCCGCCTCCGGGATGCCGACAGGAAGAGCGCCCTGTCCTCAGAGCCCGTGTCGGTCGCACCGCAGGTCCGCCATGCCTCCACAGTCGACTCTCCGACGGAAGTACCTGGTGTACCGTCGTCCGCAGACCCGGTTCACCCTAAATACAACATGGACATTCAGCTGCCCAATGTTGCTATCCCCGAGCCCCAGGCCCCCACTCCTATTGTACGATTCCTCCTTCTCCATCCATCCGCACGCACTGACCCGATTGTGACCCCCAGCCGTTCCTGCCCGACTTTTGGGATTCTTCCAAGGTCAAGCGCGCAGCCGTGCCCCGCGAGCTGGAGCCTCCCCTCAAGCCAAAGGTCATCACCGTCGCAGGCGAAGCTACACATCACGGCGGCGGCCCCTCGCACAATCTCTACGCACCTAGCTCTTCCTCTTCGTCCACGTCCACCCCGCCAAAGGTGCCCAAATCTGCTCTCGGACAGCTCGCGGCGTCTTGGGCACACGATCTCAGCCTCCCTACGACCTTCAAGGTCCCCACGGTCTCCATGTCCGAGTACGATATCGCGCAGAAGACGGAGACGTCTGGCGGACAGGGTAGGACCTACTCTCGGACACTCGACCAGGACGAAAAGACGGGGGTCTGGGTGATCCTCGGTCTCTTCGCCAGCTCGTGGATTGCTGCCGGCTACTTTGCGCCCGTGTCAGAATGGGCGCACAAGGCAGAGGCGAAGGTGCAGGACGTCGAGGACAAGTCTGCGGCTAAAAAGCACTAGCTGCAGTTGACGTGGACTAGACATTTAGATACCACGTACCACATAGCTATCTATAATGTTTCCGCCCCCCCCTGTCTATAATATGCCCTACGACACTCTTTCGTTCAGTCGCGTGCCCCTCAAACGACATGCAGGAAACCTTCGAAGTTTGAAGACTAGCCTAGGCCAGAAATCTGTATACGATCGTACGTGACAAGCGCCCTGCAGCTCTTCCGGGAACGACCATGGTCAGGCTCCCGCTCTCCGTCTCTCCCTCCGCTTTGCCCAAGACATCGACACCTGGCGTCCGTAATTTCCACGTCTCTGCCTCACGAAAGCACCTCGTAGGCCCGCCCGACCCGATCTCGCACCTCCGCCCCGTCGTGTACGACGATGCGCCCCCGCCCGTCGCCCAGCGCGTGCCCCATCCGTACTCCCTAGGGGAGTTCACGGGCAACACGCGCGAGTACCAGTGGAAGATGCAGCGGCAGGAGCTCGACGCGTTCAACCACGCCTTCTGGCTCGACGTGAGTCGCACGCTCTTCTCTCTCCCCCTGCCCTTGCCCTCCCCGCGTGCTGCGCCATGCCCATGTCCGTCGCGCCGCGCTTCGCCCCGCACAGTACCCGTGCCCATACACACGGACGCTCCACTCACGTCGTCCGCCCACAGAGCAACAGCCGGTTCTACGCCGCCAAAGAGGCCGTCCTGCAGAGCCTCCCGGAGACTGCGGGGGGCGCGGAACAGCGCGAGCACGCGCTCTCTGCGTTCTACGTCCGCTGGGTCGCGCAGGAACGCACGCGGCTGGACGCGTACAACGTGGAGTGGCGCAGGCGGAACTGGTCGACGATCCTCCTTGGGGCGCGCGTGCGGTACCAGGAACTGGTGTCGCGGGTCACGCACCCGTTCCGGCGGGAACAACGGGATGGCTGATTCTACCCAGAGTGTATGTATGTTACGGTATACATGGCGTCCATGGCCCTGGCCGGTCACCGCGGGACGAGCAAGCAGCACGACGCAACGTTGCAAAGAGTACAACACGACTCGACATGGTACATTTTTGATACGGAGCAGGAACCGGGCGACATACTAGGAGCCCCTCGGCAGACCCTCATCCGCGTTCACGAGCTCCTCCATGCTCTGGTATATGCCCTCGAGGTCGAGATCCTGCAGCGTCCGGCTGTCGCGCTGGTAGTCGCGCGCGATCGCAGCCGCCTCTTCAGGCGACATGCTCGGCCAGCGCAGCGCGAGCTCGTCCTCCGCCGGCACGTCGAGTGCCTCCGCGGGCGTGAGTTTGTAGCCCTCTGGCCGGGAGCGCTTGTGCGCGACAGCCTGGAGTGCGGCGTACAGCGCGGTGCTGCGCAGACGCTGGTTGAGCTCCTCGTCGGACACGCCCGTTGTTTGGCGGATGAGGTTCCAGCTGCAAGTCCGCAGGAGATGAGGGGCTGGACGACGTGGGGATGTGTGCGGGCACTTACTCGTCGTGAATGTAGATCCTACGCCAGACGTTCTTGAACACACTCAGTCGCCGCGCGCTCGGGATGTTCTGAGGGCGTGGTATCAGTCCAGTCTCGTAGGAGGAGGCGCAGAACACTGCCGTACCTCAGCACGCGCAAGGAGGTGCAATGAGGTGGTATAGTCTTCGACCTTGCCATAGTTATCCTTCAGGCTCAAGATCTCGGCCATGTCTTCGACCGAAAGGGCCTTCCCTAGGAGTAGCTGCCGGACCAAAAATTTGAAGACCTGCGTGGACGGTTAGTCTTCGTGTATTGCACTGTACCCTAGGCGACGTACGTTGTAGAGCGCTCTGCGATTACCGAGGTTGCTGGCCTTTATCTGCGTGATCGTCTCGACCTGCATCTCGAGCGACTGTCGCGCACGAACTGACGCCAGCGCAGACTTGAGGTCCTCGATCAGCGTGTCGTGCACGCTCACGAAGTCTAAGCCGTCGTGGAAGGCTGCAGTGTCGTGTTAGCACAATGCGGGCCCTGTTTGTATTGCGGACATACCGTCGATGACGTCTTGGTTGATTGCCTTACCCCCGTCATGCAGCTGCGCAAGGTGCGCCAGCTTTCCCATACTGAGCATGAGCTGGAGGACAATGCATGAGTGACTGCAGGACAGAGACGTCTGATACTCCTACGTGTTTCGAAACTAGCTCTGGCACGTGCTCTGCTTCAGCGAGTAACGCTTGAGATGCCAGCGCATAGCGACTCCGTCCCAGGTCGTGGATCCATGAGATGCCTGGTTGGGCATGCTCGGCAAAGAACGTGTCCAGGTATTCGCTGTGGTCTTGGGCGAACATTGTACGCAGCTCACCTGTACGAAAAAAGGGGTATGTAAGCCCATCTGCCGGAAAGGGAATGTAGTATTCATACCATGCTCGATGTACCACTGGTAGAGCTCTGTCGTGAACGCCTCCTTGAACTTTTCTACGTACGTCTCTATGCGTGCCGCATTGGGGTTCTCTTCGGGAGGGAACACCTTGCCCTTATGGCAGAGCGAAGCCAAGCTCCGGAAGTCGTGGTAGTCTTCCGCAAGTTTGAATGCCTCGTTGGCGAACCCATTACGCCCTGCAGACGTCAGTCAACCGGAAGATGCGAGGTCGACGTATCATCGAACTTACTGAGCACCTCCAGAACTTCAGGTCGAAGCTGACGGAACCTATCTTCCAGCTGGGATCGGTCCCTCTCGATACCCGAGTCACCCGCCGCGATAGGACTACATCACTTTCAGCCGCGCGCTCGGGGTATCTTCTACGGGACAGTCTGACCTTGCTAGCCAGTCAAGGCGTTCTTGAATGCACCGAAACAGACACGCCGCAAGTTCAGGTAGCTGCTGCCTTGGCACCTTCTTGATGTCCGCTGCTTCTGAGTCACCAGACGGTGCTTCAACCAGCTGCGCCGTCAAGTTGAACAGCTCGTTCACGATGTCGATCACCTCTGGCTGGCTGGTCCACGGGTCAAACATGGGCAGGACGATGCCATAGACACCCTTGTTGTACTCGCGATAGCTATGCGCGGATTGAAGGATCGTCTGTTACGACATTGTCGTTGAGTAGATGATTGATGCAGAGATATCGAATGACTTACCAGAACGATCTGGTTTGCTTGAGGTACAGTCTCTGCCAGCTTGCCTCCCATCTGGGATGATGAGCGTCGGACGAGTTCCGCCGCCTGGGGAAGGAGCCCCCCGAGATCCCTCACACGTAATCTCAGGAATGCACGTAGACAATCTTCATGATGGCCCTCCCCAAGCGCGTTCATGTACCGGTAGACAGCTTCGTGCAGTATGTCGTCTGTGTTCCCTGAGCTGTGCAGAAGTCAGCATATAGCACGTTTGAAGCGATCATTTCGTACCGAAGAGAGTCGTTATGACGCAGCCACAGCTGGTCTGCGGCGTAGAGTTTCTCAGCATCCGCCGCCAGTGTTTGCCTGCTTCTTTGGGACATCTACCAAGGTGCTCCTGAGCCAGAGTTGTGCGGCAGGAGAACAGTGAACATACCTTCGTCAAAGCAGAGTTATCGTTGATGAATTTGATGAGGAAGCTTAGTCTATCCTTCCGCCCGGTCATTTGGGTATGTAGGTCATGGTGCGCACGAACGACTTCAGTATCTGGAGTAACGATGAGGAATCTACATCACATGTTCCGGCACAGAGATGTTCACTTACCGGACTCGAGAATGGCGTCGCTGAGTTGCTCTGCACCAGACATCAGTGCTTCTTCGTCAATCTCAGGAGGAAAGCTGAAATGCAGTGGGTTCTAGTAACCGTCAGCTTGCGGAATGTAGTACATTGTATCACGCATTCTGACCTCTGGCACAGAACCATACAATATCGCCTTGGTCATTGTAGACTTGATGAGGTTGGCTCGGCCAGTCCTGCATAGGAAGTGAGACATGGGCCAAAGAATGTGTCGAATCAAACGTACTCGGGATGAAATTTGGCGACCTCGACAAGGTCAATAGCCGTCTTCATCATCGTTGCGGCTGTCAGGACCAGGAATTCACTCTCCCCTTGCACAACCCCGACACCCAGAGTGCGATCCATGGCAGACTTGAGCTCCAATCGATCCATATACTCATTCTCTGTGCATTCCGGTCGTATAAGCGACTGCAAGAAGATCCTCGAACAGTCCGTACCTTGGGCGCAGATAGTCACAGCGTCGCCAAACTGAATGGCGATCGACCTTCCCGGGACAATGACCTGGAGCCTAGGGTGCATCGGTGCGCCTGAGCTAGAAGTCTATGACGTGAAACGCTGTCAGCGTAGGCACACACGCGGGAAGATATGGCTTGGTTGCTCACGCTCTGATATGGCACCGCCTGCACTTTCGCCACGGTGAAAGCACCAGGAAGGTGTCGCAGGTAGACAATCGCGTACACACGCCGAGGATGCGTCGCGAGGTCGAGGTCGGTCGACGTGCTCTCTTCGTCTTGTCCTGCCCAAGAGACCAGCATTACCATATCATCAGACCTGCATCGCAAGATGTCATAAATCAGCCGTGCGCTGCAGCTTCAGAAACAGGATATTATGACAAACTCTTGCAGCTTGAGGTCTAGCAATTCAAGGTCCAGCTCCACATCACTCTCTGGCGCGCCAGGGAAGTGCTCTCGCACCGCCGTGCGGGTTCGTTCGCCAATGTCTTCCTCGATCTCCAACGTCTCCCAGCCCTCGATGGACATATTCCACTGTTGTAGTCTCAGGTCGACCAGGGCCCAGACCAACCTGCCAGTAGCCCCACGGGCTAATTCTTCAACCGCAACCGCGCTTATGAACCCAGGTTGCGGCTGCTGTTCGGGACCGGACCAAAAGCTCGGGAGGAGTCGTGAAAGTGATGATTGTGGACGACCGAACGGGTGGAAGGACAGATGGTATTTTCCGCCTGAAGAAGTCACCACCAACCGGAAAAGTCTGCCGGCAGTCGTCGACGCGATGAAGGTTTGTGACTGGTGAAGGATAGTCAGTTCTCTCCGGAGGGACGCTTTGAGCGGTATGCGGATGTCTTACGTCTGCTCTGACAAGGTTTGTGACGTTCTCGCTTTGCGCAAGTGGTAAAAGGGAGGATGAGAAGTTGTCGCCCCCGGCGAGACCCATACCGATGCTATCCCAGAAGCGTACTTGACCTATGTTCGAACAGACGATGAGGCCAGGTTCGCGCTGTAGACCGAAGGGGACGAGGGCATGAAACGGGGTGGCCATGGGTGGAGGGTCGGCCTCCCTGGGACAACTGAAGATATAGCAGGTCGGGGTGCCGGTCAAGGCCTTCGAAGCACGGATGGTATAAACGGTCGGGCCAACATCCACACAGAATACCACTAACCTGGCTATACTTCCACACGAAACAGGTGCGCAAGGATGCTACCACTGCGAAACCGGTCAAGGTATCAACGTCACCCGTGTACGCATCCCTGTAAAAGTCTACAGAAGATAAATAAGCAGGAAAAAAGACGCAATGCATTAGTGCGTACCAGCATTGCGCAACGCCTGCTTGACTTCTAGCGGGAGCTGCGCATAGAACGTGACGGTCATCTCTTTTGACTTGGAGAACACGGTGTCTGCTCGCAGCCCGCGCTCGAACACTTCGGACGAGTCGTCGTCGACGTCCATCCCGGAGCCTGACAAAATGGATTCATCGTCTCGGACTGCCGCCAATTTCCCAGCACCTCGCGCAGGGGTGGAGAAGCGCGATTGTGGCTGCGTGCTCCCGGCGCGGGTTCGTCTTGCAGGGCCCTGTCTCGGAGGCGAGGGAGACATGCCGATGGATGAATAGCGCGTCGTGCGGCGCGGGTGGGGGGAGAAGGTCGCCATAGTCGACGAGAGCGAGCGCGCCACCGAAGAAGAGAGCGATCAAGCTGTGGTGCGGCCGGTGAGTGCAGAAGGCGGAGAGACTGAGAGCACCCAGAGGCGCGTCGAACTCACAACGCGTCTACTGCCCTCGGAAACTGCCGAACTCCTTCTTCCGCTGCCCTCATCATCATGCTCGGCGTCGAAGGCTACGGCAGCGACAGCGACAATGCCAGCGACAACGACACCGCGCGCCCTACTCCTTCTAATGCGCCGGGCTCATCTTTCGCTACCAAACTCCCTGCGCCGGCCAAAAAGTCAACCTTCTCGCTCCCGCCACCGGCCTCCTCATCCACAACATCCTCAGGGCTTTCTCTACCCCCACCCAAGACAAAGAAGAAGAAGATCGCGATAGGTCTCCCCAGTCTGACCAAGGGTGACGACGGTGATGGCTCCGACGCGGACGACCGACCCCCTGCGAAGAAGGCACGGCTAGAATCTGGTGCGGGCGCCTCCGGTCTACTGTCAATGCTGCCTGCCCCCAAAAACAAAGCACCCATAGCTTCCGCACAGGAGAGGGTACTAGGGGGAGGTCGAGGTCAGGGATTGGTGTTCAGGACCGCTCACAGTGCTGCACCAAGCAGGACAGCAAAGGTCGAGGATGCGGAGGACGTAGAGGAGGACGAGACAGAGCCGCGCGATACGCTCGATTCGGGCCACTCAGCTATCCTCGAGGAGAAGGTAGAAAAACGGGAGGCGATACCGTTCATGCCCACGTCCGTAAAACGGGGGAAAGCCAACATATCTGTCGAAGAGAAGCACTCCGTACCACTATCACGACCGGCGCCGCCCTCTGCTCCCGCGGTAGACTTCTTCTCGCTAGGTGAGTCCATACGCCGTTCTCGACATTGTTTGCGGAACTATCTTGACATCGCGTCAGGTTCAACACCCTCAGCGTCGTCCCGAGTGTCCTCCATATTGCCATCACTATCTGCCGCACCTCCCATCGCTGCACAACCTGCCGCTCACGTCCCCTCTGCTGCGCCTCAGGTCCAAGACTTCACCCCACCAGAACCGACTGCTACAGACCCATACCCAGGGTACTACCTCCTGCCGTCAGGGCAATGGGCGGCGTACGACCCCGCGTACTACAAGAAACACTACGATAAATGGAAACGCGAGTACGACGCACACGTGCGGGCGCTGGAGAAGGGCAAGGTCAAGGGGTTCGAGGGCGCAGAGGGCGCAGAGGAGGTGAACGCGCTCAAGGAGATGGAGAAGGCGAAGGTGGAGATCCAGGAGCGCGAAGAGAGGAAGGCCCTGACTACTGCTCCGGATGCCGTGCCAGAGGCCCCGAAGATGAACATCAAGGTATGGGTCTGTCTGCTAGTCTCGCGGTGCTTGGCTGACCATGTCATAGGGCGCTGCGCTGGGAGGCAGGGCTCGGACAAGGCACCAGCTGTCTACGCTACTCACAGAGGCGTACCAGAACCGCGAGGCATTGGAAGAGCAGATCGCGCAAGGTCGGCGCAATCGCAAGGAGGCTGGAAACAAATATGGTGGGTTCCCCATGCCAGATGTAGTTTTGAACGGAATGTGTCTCATCATGAAACGCAGGCTTCTGAGATCGGTTTGCTTCCAAATTTCCTGGGACATTTGCTATGACAGTGATGCTCTTGTTTGATATCAAGCCATATATTCCAAACAGCATGCGGAGATATTATGACAGTTCCTATGTAATACAAGTGTAGAATACGCGACAGATGGTAGAGGACTGGGCAGGAACCTTTCACTTTTGGCTCGACGAGAACTCTGCAAGAAGCGTAAGTTACGAATTGTACAGCAGGACTAGTCGACGCACTGGTGACAGACTTCGTGCCCTCAGAGATCGCGTGTTTGGCCAGCTCACCCGGAAGGATGAGCCGCACGGCGGTCTGAATCTCGCGCGAGGAGATGGTTGACTTCTTCGCATGCGAGGAAAGCTCTGTCGTGAACGAATGAGCAAGTACTCGAATAGCAAAGCCAATATGACTCACTGGAAGCCTCCGTCGCGATACGCTCGAAGATGTCGTTGACGAAGGAGTTGAGGATGGCCATGGCCTTGTTCGAGATACCCGTGTCGGGGTGGACCTGCTTGAGGACTGCACCACACCAAACACATCAACCCCTATTAATCAAGGCCCGAAAGCAAGCACGTACCCTTGTAGACGTAGCTGCTCCAAGTCTCCTTGCGGACCTTCTTGCGCTTCTTCTTCTCTCCGTCAGCGCCCGCACCAGACGACGTTGACTTTGCTGCGGTCTTCTTCGCCTTGGCCTCCGTCTTCACGGGGGCCTTCTGCGCCGTGGAAGCGGGCGCCTTGGATGCAGATGAAGCAGGCTACATCGCGCGTTCAGTTCATATTCCACCTTGTGGCTGGCAAGCGGGGCAATGATTACCTTGGGGGCCATTGGGGACGGTCTATCAATTTGGATCAGCATGCAACCAACATCAAAGCGTTCGTGCACCATTCAGCTCACCTAAATTGAGGTTGAAGTGAGGCGAGGGTGGTGGTGGGCGAAGGAAAGAGTGTGTGAGGTCGATTTCACTCGTGTCGAAGACTATAAGGGTTTCAACAAGGTCACGTGCAGACGCGTCTGCTTGTAGCCCTTTTCAGCCACACTCGCGTAGACGCGTAGACGCCCAGGCATGGACGCATCACGATCGGGATCGACGACAAGCGCCAGGGTCCTTTGTCTGTACACCTCGGAGTTGTGCAGCAGTTTGCGCTGAGCTGCCCAAAACGCTCTGTACATACGGGTCAACTGACATTTTTGCCATTGTTCTCAAAGGTACATATACACGGGGCTCATCCTTTGGTCAGCTTTATTTCTCCCGTCATCCCCACTACCTTCGTCGACGTCTCTTCCGCCCACACGACCACCGTCTCCTTGTCTGTTTGGGCACCGCAGATTCTCACTGGCCGGTTAACCACAAGTGGGTTTATAGCGCGGTATTCGAAAGACTTGAATGCAGATCCTGGGAACTGCAAAGCTGTAACATCCAGGAGCATCAAGGCGGTCAAAGGACCATGGACAAGCCTCTCTGCATTCCGATGAGCGCGTTGGTGGTCAAGCAACTCAAGAGGAGATGACGCACCAGGATACCCTTCGGAGTTCTGCGCATAGTCCCTGTCAAGGTGGATATAATGCCCATTGAAGGTGAGTGCAGAGAACCGGAAAAGAGTCGTCGGGGAAGGGAGGTATTCGAACGTGAATTCCGGGATAGGCAAGCCGTTCACTACGCCGTGCCGTCGTAGTCAGCACTTCGCTCGATGCTCCCCGCGCTGCTCCCCCGGAAGACACGGAAGGACTGACCCTCTCTCGCGACCCTCCTATTCCCGGATATGGGGAGGTAGACGTGAGCGCGCTCCTCTTCGATGCATACCTCTGCACTGTCCGGCTTGCTGTACTCGATCTTCTGGGACACGAACACCATCGGCGTCCCCTTCTCGAACCCCTTCTTGGCCACTGCGCCGATTGTCGCGCGGGCGGTAGCCTTGTCGCCTACGCTCAACGGCCGCTTCCATTCTATTCGCCCGCCCGCCCACATCCGCCGCGTGAACGGCTCAGGCGGGCAGAAGTCGGTGTCCGTCCCATCCGGTCGTAGCGCCCGCTGAGGGTTCCGGGGATGGAAGAAGGCGAGATGGTGGCCATAGCACAGGGGGGCGCCGTCCTGGGGCGGCGCAAACGGACGCACTGACCCGTCGCGCGTGGGAAGGGTGATGTAAAGGTCTGCCAAGTGTTCTGGCCGAATGGTGTCGTGCAGGGCCAGGGAGTTGGCGGCTTTGATCCAGCTGTCGAGCGCGGCGACCTCGCGTGCGGACGGCGGTGGCGATGGGGGTGGAGACGAGTAGTGACGTCCGGCAGGAACGCGCTGCACAAGGCCAGGACGGCCTGAGAGCGCGAGAACGGCGAGAGCGCGGCGGTGCGCGGCTGGCGATGGCCGACGTCAGGGCATGCTTCGCGGCGAGAGGGAATGCAAGGAGACGGATAGGACGAAGCGGGAGGAGCAAAGACGCACCGTTCACCGCATGGAGAAGGAGAGGCCGTGGCAGCATCCGGATACGAATATGACAGCGTCCTGGTAGGTATTCGGATAGCTCGGAAACGATGAGTGACTATCAGAGAAAACTAGTCAACCTTGGGAACCCTGCGAAGGACCTGGGAGGGCGCCGAAGGCCGCCGAGGCTGGCTGCGGCGCACCGAGTAAATTTAGGAGCCTTGCCCCGTCCGAGTCAACTAGCTGCGGCAGTTGCAAGTGTGGTATGTGTGTGAGTGAGCGTTGCGCGGAAGGAGTCGCGACTCGCGCTGACGCGGGTTTGGAAATGGCAGGTGGACAGGATGACAAGGAATATGTCTGGCGCTGACAGACCTGGTGCCTAGACAGCCTGGGACGCGATATGAGACCACGACATGAAGAAAGCAAGGCTGTTGGCTGACGGCGGGACTCTGGCCGAGAGAAGCAGAGGATCTCGGATAGAGAATAACAAAGTCAGTCGTTGGTAAGGCCCGAGGGTGAGTACGATTGTGTATCGCGTACTGCGAGAGTGATGGCAGTTGTACAGGCGCCTTGTGCTACGCCAACACGGGCGTTGCAGTTCTCCGGACGCTGGCCACCCGAATATCCGGATGTTGCGTGTGTGACGCAGGTGCGCGGATGATCGTTCGGCAGGCCGATTATCTGCCCGCAAATCTGAGGCATGGACCATCAGATCTGGCGAGCTGCGATGCGAGGGCCTCATGCGCCCTCATCGCGATCTGTCTACTGAATCCGGCGAGAGTCCTCTTTTGTGCGGTTCGCCCAAGGAGGCGGACAATGGAGGGCGTTCGGGTGTTCATGGGAACGGCGCGGTACGTCCGCGTTCTGCATTAGATATACGCGTACTCGTACGGTTGACATCAGGCGTTCGTTCGAGGCGCGAGCGCGACCCGGATGCGCCTTGGGCGTGACCGGGGCGTGACATGCGCGACGGTGAGGGCAGGGGGTGCGCGCGGACCAGGTGCGGTGGAACTGTGGAGGCCGCGAACGGCAGACTGGCCGGGGTGTGCCGTCGGCGTGGTGTGCGCGTGCGAGCGCAATGGACACGGAGACGGCGACGGAGAGCTCGGGCGGGAGAACGGAGCGGGGACTGGGACTCGGACTCGGACTTTGAGCTGGCGCCCAGGAGGGTGGGCGGAGTAAATAGGGCGAGGGCGGGTCGGTGCGCGTCTTCGCTCTCTCTTCCGTTCCCCATTGTTCTTCTCCGCCGACACCCCGCCATGCCCCGCCCTTCGCTCTGACCTCCCATCTCCAGTCTACCCCTTAAAGCCTCCACGCCTCCTTCGCTTTCCCTATCTTTATTCCCTCTCAGCATCGCCCTCTCCCCCGCCCTCTCCGCAGCATGGTCCCCATCGTCGCCCCCAAGCCCCGCACCGCGCCCCCAAAGCTCTCCCACTCCGCCAGGCCGCGCACCCTGCCATCCCACCCCGCAGATCTCACAGACGACCCCTTCTACGTACGTCGCCCCCACTCCGCGCCCACCGTCCCCATCTCATCCCTTCTACCAGGTCGCTCCCGGTCCCCAGTCCTCCCCACAGCTGTTGTCTCCATTCCGATTGCCGGAGGACGCAGGACGCGCCAAGGTACGCCCACTATATGCGCGCTCCGGCAACCCCTGCTGACAGATGCGCAGTCATCCAAGCCTGCACCCTGTAGCCCTAGTAGCCCTACTAAGAGGCGACGAGGCCTCTCCTCTAACTTATCCCGTACCACTCGTCGCCGCCACAACCCGCGCACAGAGTGTTGTATCCATACTTTTCCCAGACCCATCACATCCTTCGACGACCTCCCCTGGATATCTGCGTTGACAATCAAGCCTGATCCCACCGATCCATGGGACATCGCCGACCTCTCTCTCCTCAAAGCAGACTGGCAGGCCATGGCCGATGGCCCCGGACCGATACGCAATCGGAAATCCTCCCTCCGCTCAGATCCCCTTTCTCAGCCTACTCCCGCCCGCGACGAATCACCCTCCCCGATTCCCTTCCCGTTCGTCTCCCTGGGCGGGATACCTCACACACCAGCCCCGCGATTCTTCGCCGACCCGTCGGAGGTAGTCTTCCAAGCGCTGCGTCCGATCTTCCCGTCGGACATTGACTATCCCCCCCGACCGGTGGACATACAGCCATCGCCTTGATCACTCATGCACCCCTGCTCCCGCCTTTGGAATCTCTCGCCCGCATTACCATCGCATCCGATCATCACTGCATTGCATCCATCTATCCCATCTTCCCAGGCTCCCCTGCATCTCTCTAATGGGCCCCAGCAGCCCCACGAACCAACTGTCCCATATGTGTACGGCCATAACGCCATGAGCCTTCAATCTGTGCCATCACTGTTTTATCTTCCCATCTCCACCTCCATCTGCAAGATTCCGGGCCTCTCCCAACTGCTGATGTTTCCTCGCTATCGTACTGATGGACAAGACTGCCTGATCTGTTTAATTCTTTACACTCGCCATCGTTGTGGCGTAGTATATATATCGCCGCTGAATCGACTTTCAGTCGGTGTTTCATCTCCTGTTGATTCCCCTCCTGTTTTGTTTGCCTTACATCAAAACCCTTGCCCAGCATACATCATCGACATTCCCCTGTCCCCTCCCTTTCATCATCTCTTCTCATGCTTCACGCTCTCGAACTGTCTCGCTTCGTTGTTTCTGTCGATATCGCTGTTCACTGCCGCTGATCCTTACGAGTTTTACGTATAATGTGCTACTTGACGATGTACGCTTGTATCCGGATGTCGCTGAACGAACATCACAATTTCATGTATAGACCTAGGTTCGTTGACCAGCCTCGCGTTTGAAGTGGAAACCATAACATAGACTATGTAAGTCCTTTGCCCCAAAACCTCCCTCAATGTTGAACCCAGGGTACATGTGGAGCCGTTGAACACGTTCGGCGCCGCCATGAGGTACTACCATACTACGATACGAAGTGGACGCATCGACATCTATCACCGTAAAGTACGAACTGTGTAACGAGTGGTTCACAAGCCAGCCACTCGCGTGGGTGCGTGTCCTCCATTTAGTTGCCCAAGTGCGCAACGCACAACCCTGTGTAGTAAGACTTGGAGGAGGACCCTTCCCATGCGTTCTCCCGCACACGTCCACACGCGAATTGAGACGCAATCCTGTCGTGGGCACAGCGAGGCCTCAGAAGAACCCAATTCTCATCTCATGAGTCATTTCGCCGGACGAGCCCCGATCGTGGAGGTTGGTAGACACCGAGTCAAAGTCACCATATAGATCGCGACGCGATTCGTTGCACCCTCCCCATCTCTCGTTCTCACCACGACGATCCTTCTCTCCTTCCCGTCTCGACCTTGACGACGATGAGCACCGACTACGGCAGGGTGATCAACTTCGGCGCGGGCCCTTCTGCGCTCCCACTCTCTGTCCTCGAGGAGGCACAGCAAGGGCTGCTGGATTTCCAGGGCACTGGCATCGGCATCGCCGAGATCTCCCACCGCTCGAAGGAGTTCCAAGCGTTCCTCGACGAGTTCGAACAGAACATCCGCACCCAGCTCGACGTGCCGCCGACGCACCGCGTCCTCTTCACCCAGGGCGGCGGGACAGGCCAGTTCTCCGCCGTCGTGCTCAACCTCCTCGCGCGCCACAAGCTCCTCCACCCGCAGGCCACCGCCGCCGAGACGGTCCTCGACTACGTCGTCACCGGCTCGTGGAGCAAGCGGGCGGCGGCAGAGGCGCAGCGGCTGGGCGGCGCGACGGTGCGCACGGTCGTCGACGCGCGGGTGTACTCCAAGGACGGCAAGTCGTTCGACACCATCCCGCCGCACGCCGAGTTCGCGTTCTCGCCCGCGCCCGCGCTCATCTACTACTGCGAGAACGAGACCGTGGACGGCGTCCAGTTCGCGCACGACGCGCAGAGCGCCGCCGCGTTCCCGTTCCACCTCCTCCCGCAGGACACGCTCGTCCCGCTCGTCGCGGACTACTCCTCCTCGTTCATGTCCCGGCCCATCCCGCGCCTCGCCGACCACGCCGTCATCTACGCCGGCGCGCAGAAGAACATCGGCCCCGCGGGCCTCACCGTGCTCATCGTCCGGGAGGACTGCATCGTGGACGTCGACGCGGCGGCGCGGCTCGGGGCCGCGCCCGTGCCCCTCATCCTCTCATACAAAAGCCTCGCGGACTCGGGGAGCCTGTACAACACCCCCTCGGTGCTCGCGATCTACCTCGCCGGCCTGGTCGTGAAGCGCATGAAGGAGAACGGCGGCCTGCTCTATTACGAGGAGGTCAACAGGCGCAAAGCGCAGAAGCTATATGCAGCCATCCACGAGGGCGAGCAGAAGGGCGTGTTCAGGAGAAAGGTGCAGCAAGGCTCGGAGAGCTGGATGAACGCCGTCTTTGAGGTCCTCGGAGAGGGCGCGGAAAAGAAGTTCCTGCAGGGTGCAGAGAGCGCGGGCCTGAAAGGCCTGAAGGGTCACAGGTACGTTGTGTTTTGACCTGAGCGGGTCATTCGCTGTGCTAATCGTACACCACAGATCTGTCGGAGGTGGGACACATCTTCCGCTGGCTGTTTGTGTTCAGACTGACCCCAAATCTTGCAGGCATACGGGTCTCGTTGTACAACGCAATCACGGAAAACGAAGTCGACAAGCTTCTCGCATACATGGCACAATTCCTGGAGGAATCTGCTGGTGGGGATGCATCGGCGTAGGGGGCTCAGAATGAAGCAGGGACCGCAACGAAATTGTACTGTAGCACATACTGTGTTTTTTGATTATCTATTGTAGATGCACAGAAAGTGTAAGCATGCCAAGTCACTTTGCCGGAGTGGTTAACGGGATCGCCTGCTATTCATAGCTGCCAGCGGTTGGGCTTTGCCCGCGAGTGTTCGAATCGCTCAGGTGACGCTTTTTTGCTGACTCTGTCCAGTACTAGCCCATATTCCCAACGCCACGCACGACGTCGGTAAGCTGGCACCCCCTTCCAAGCAAGCAATATATTGTTCGTGCGTGCACCACGTCGTGGCGTGCTGACCAGACTAGGGTCCACGATCGGCACATTCGGCATGAAGCCAGGCATGGATGGTGCAGGACTGACCTCCGGAATGCGACATGACATAGCGACTCGTCCGACGTGGTGAAGGAATGATGTCAAAGGACGGCCTACGCCAGTTCCATTGGCACCCCATTAGTGGCGTACACACGTGTGTATAGTACATTCCTAGTCTAACAAGTCAACGTACACGGTATGATTATGATACAATGGACCTGGACCGAGAATCACTGTCCTGCCTTCAACAGCTCCCGCAGCTCGTCGCTGATGACCGCCCGCTTGCTCGGCGAGGGAGCGCTGGCGCTGCCGGTCGTCCGCCGTCTGAGGCTGTTCGCCGAGGACGCGTTCTCGGCCTCCTTCCGGTCGACGTCGGCAACTAGCTGGGAGAAGGAGAGGAAGAGCACCTCCGCCTGCGCGAGGGTGCTGTCTAGCTCGATCGACATGCTCAGCTCGTTGCAGTACTGCGGCCGATTATCGTTAGTCGGTCATCTAGCGGCTGGCTGTCGTGTGTCATACCTTGAGGACTTCATCGAACTGGTGACAGAAGCGGAAGCAAAGGAGCATGGTGGTGATTAGGTGCGCCTGCATCCGGGCAGGGCGGGGACGTACCTCGACTAGATAACGGAGAATCACGTCCCGGTGCGACTCGAGCACCGCCAGGGCCACAAAGAGAACGAACTGTGTGCTGTAGTAGTCCGTCCAAAGAACCTCCCACAGTCTCAACACGTCGTCGAAGGGGAATTCTCGTTTGAACGATATGAGGATCCATCTGAGATCACCTGGTTGAGGACATCGCCACACGTTCTAGATGATGGTTCTTGACATACCGGAAACAGAAGAACAAATTGAGGCCGTCGGTTTTTTCTAGCAAAATGAACGATAAGATGGGCCAAAACTGGTTTCAGGATAAGGTCCTACCAAAATGACGGTATAGCTCGGGGTCCATGACCGAGATCAGCTGTTGCAAGGTCGATAGCTGTTTCTTCATCCCGCTCTGATCCCTGAGAAAGTTGTGTTTCTGTTGTGGCACATCAACGAAAGTATCACGAGGCAGCATAGAACGATATTCACCATGCGCTCCATGATCTGAACGAAACACCAGAAAGTCATCTCTTCATCCCCGCCCATAACGACATACACCGGAGCGCAAAGATCGGACATCCCCTGGACATAACCTTCGTGCCGCAAATTAGTCACTGGTTGCTGGCAGCCGCACATCACACTCACCGAGTTCCTTCTCGTAGAAGTTGTACGTCAGAAGGATGCTGGCGAGTCGCTCGATATGCTCGTTAGTAGGAGCTTGCGCTCCTATGTCCCCGAGCTGTGGCGATATCGTGGAATAGCGCATGTGCATGCCCTTTTCATTCTCGGAGTCTTCTGTTGCTGGTGTGGTCTGTGCGAAGAGGGGCTGAGAACGATCGGTTCTTCGGCAATCGACGTCGATGCGATGGCGTTCCTGCGTTGGGACCTCAGCGATTACACGACCGCGCAAGTCAATAGTCTGGGCGCACTTCGATTACATCCTGGCGTTCGAATACCTCAGGAACGCCCCACCATTCGTCCTTCAGCGCACGGTACTTCTCTCTGCGGAAAACATGAGTATGTCGTTGCATAAACAAAGGTCACTTGAACATACCGCTTCTCTTCCCATTCATGAACCCTCTGGACTGTATCACCACTCCAGTCCTTCACACCTAATACGTACGGCCAAACCTCCTTCCGAATGTCAGGATCGATGCCTCTTCGGAAGACCTCCCTGCGCATCTCCTCCTTCCGCACCTTCGGCACTCCCGCGGAATCGAACCAACTTCGCCAGAGTTTCTCAGTCACCGGGTGCTGAGGATCCCTCGCAGACTTCGGTCTTGGGAGGGTCGTCGTGGACTGCAATAGCTCGAAGATCCCCAACGATGAATCCTCCTCCGCGAGGTCGGACGTCCCAGCAGGGAGCGCCTGTGCCTCGCGCAGTCGTGCCCGCTCGCCCTCTTCAGCGACGATTCGCGCCCATCTCGCCAAGTACACCCGTGCGCTCTCGAACTCACCGACCCCGCCCTTTTCGACCCAGCTTCCCCACTCTAAATCGCCGTTTGCGTTCACGAGGCTCCTTACCGGATCGGGAAGGTGGGGTACGATGGGTTTTGCGAGAGGATGGGAGAGAATGTGCTGCGCCGCGTGCGCTGCGTGTCGGGTGATTTGAGAGAACGACTGGAGCAACGCCATGCGAGCAGGTGAGGCGGACGCTGACGAGGTCGACACAGGTGAGAGGGACTTGTGCAGAATAGACGATCGCTCGGAGTATGGGTTAGTTATGGATACCAAGGGTCTAGGGCGACGGTGAGCAGGGATAGGAGAGTGCGAGTTCGCGTACGAGGACTGAGCTAGAATATCGTCTACAGCGTCGTCAGAGAAGAGTGGTGTTGAGTGTGTCTCAATGTCGTCCCGAGAGGGGTCAATCAGGTAAAGATTTGACTGTAAGCATGAGCGCAGAATGTGGCAATACGACCGGAGCTTAGCAAGGAGGTCTTCGCCGCCCCATGTGCTACTCTTCGGCGCTGACTCTGAGGGTGGTGGCGGGTAACATATGGGCCGCGGTTCAATAGGAGACTTGACGGGCATGGTGAAAGAGCGAGACTCGTCATCGTGGAAGTGAAGTGTGGGTAGAGTCGAGCCACTGATGAGATTTATGGCAATAGATCCGTCTGTCCCAAGTGCATGATAGTTAGTTTGGATGGCCATAAGCTGTGGAAGAACTTACACCAGGAAGACAGAGAGGGTGGGTTGACAATGAGGGAGTATATCGAAGTCAGAGGCACAGAGAATGCATACGACTCGGGTCTTTGAACCGGAAGGTCAATGAGGACAGCATCTACCGGTCGCCGCACGGTCAGTCTCCGTCAGGGAAGCGTTGGGCGCATACCGACCTTCATCCTCATCATCCGTTACTGCATGCTCTTCAACCCTGACAAACTTATCCCACTCTGTAGGTCCTTTCTCGTTCAGGAGCGACTCCGGTATCCATGCCAGAAGATATATCGGCTGGGTTGATTCCTGCCGCGGAGCTCATTGCGCGCTCCGGTACATTGTGGCAATTGGCTCACCTTCTTGACCAAAGCAACGAAGCCCGGAATATTGTCGCGAGCATAGGCGGTAGGGTTGACGTATACCTTGGACTTGCTGTAGATAAGGCGATGCCTACTGTCATCTGAGCTGCCTTCTGAAGATCCGGATGCCGCGAGAGCGTCCTGGGAGCTAAGGTCACTGCGCTTGATTTCGACCATGTCGTCCACCTGCGCGGACTCCCATGAGCCTACGCTGTGGCTCACCTGCTGACTACTCACAGATATGGTGGAGAGAGTACCGTCGAAAGAGGGTGGTTGTGGCGATCCGTGCATCAGAGCAGCATGTGTGTATAAATCGCGGCCGGGCTGCTGCGTCTGTGCTCCAAGTCCGGATCTGGGCTTCGGATTTAGAGTGCGCAGGCGTTTCCCCGCTGCGCCGCGGGCGCTTGTTCGCGTAGCAGCCGACGCGTCATCCCCACCATCACGTGCCGACCGCCGTTTCCCTCGGCTCTCCGCGTTAGGCAGGAGGGACAAACACACCCAAGCAGAAAGCTGCAACTGTACAGTTTCTAACCTTACGCTTTCAGCATACCGCCGCAAACGCCCGCCGCCGCTTCGCCGCACCAAAAGTCCACTTCCTAGCCATGGAGAACGATCAGGTGTGTTTTGGTGCTGTTGAGAGATACAAGGAAGAAATTCTAAGCGATTTCCGTTGTTTTTAGGGTATTCTCGTCGACCTTTACGTCCCCCGCAAGTGCGCGGCGACCAGTGCGTATATCGGAAGGTCTTGAAAACACTGCACGGGGAGATGCTGAACATCGTGCCCTTCGCAGACCGTCTCATCACTTCAAAGGACCACGCTTCCGTGCAGATCAGCGTTGCTGACGTCGACGCGGATGGCAAAGCATTGTCTACCTCCACTACCTTTGCGCTCAGCGGTCAAGTTCGGGCTATGGGCGAGAGCGACGACTCCTTGAACCGTCTTGCGACGAAGGCTGGCCGTGAGTGCAATCCCTACATCTCCTTGTGTATTGTCCACTCATCAGTGTACTAAATGGCAGTGCTCCGGAACGTATGGTCGTACCAGAAGTAATCTCGCTTTCTTGGAGTTGCTCTCGCCGTTGTATCTGTTCTGTCATCACCTCGCATCACTGGCACGCCAGCTACCTGTAAAAAAGCAACACACTATGCTGCTTGATCTGCCCTCGCCTTAGGAAACTACGCAAATTGTGGAGTAAGTCGAATCGAAGTTTCTCGTGGATCACAAGGATTTTGCAGGTCCGCAGTCGATCCGGTCGTGTGCGAGAAACCGCAATGAGCAAGGTCGTACCGGTTGGCTGTTTGTTATGACATTAATGCCGAATATGCATTCAGCGGGATCCTGAGTCCTTCACAGCGAGTACTACTCAGGTATATGGTACGGTTCTTCATGCCATGTCTCTTTCCTCGAATCCTCTCCGAGAGGTGGGACTCCCGGGCGCGTCGCTGCCGTTCTTACCGTTTCTTCGTCCCCTATACTCGGTCTGTCCGAGTATCGTCGCTCCTGTCGAGGTCGCGTTTCGCTGTTGACCAACGAGATATTTGCTATCGCGGAAGTCTCGGAGTCATCTCGTACGTGTGTAGGGAGTAATTGGCCCCCGCGTTTGATGCGTGGAGAGTAGGGCTTCTGGGAGGTCTCGGACTGCAGCGGAGGGTAATATTGTCGATAGGAGAAGTACGCCGTGACAAGTCCCAGAATAGATCCGGTGAGGACATCTTGCCAGTGATGACGGTAGTCCATTGTGCGCGATATGGCAACCAGAGCAGCACCTGCAAGGGGCGCGAGGGCGAGCCAGGCTTTCACCTGGCAAGCAAGATACGTAAGTGTAGTGTACTTCATGCAGGGAAGTAAGATGGGAACGTACGGTATGCCCTCTTCTGTCAAACAGGTGCAGCTTCCCTGCAAGATAAAACGCGAGGAACCCCAGGCCTGCGAACGATACTACATCGAGCGCCGCTTAGCACCGACAGCAAGAGTCTTCAATGGAACCTACAGCTTGAATGACCGCTGGGAAAGCTCTTCCAACCGTCTTGAAGGGTATGATTAACTGTTTGGGTGCATATAGCTACTGTCGACAACCCAAGCTGAGGGTCCACAGCACCGGGCGCAGGGATGCATCGGGCAATGAGGTCTAGCGTCTCGTCAGCTCTGACTTCAGGCCGGGATGGTGTACTAGGAAATACGTACCAGGGCGAGGGCGCCCGACAGTAATCTTGACAAACTGGGTTATACTGCCAGTTATAGTCAAAGATAGAAGCACTGCGGATTTGTCAGTGTCGCAGTCAACAAGTTACCCAAAGCAATGCGCTTACAACCCAGCCAGCTGCTGTGGAGGTCCCACCACGAGCGCACTGTGAGCAGGTTGATTACAGGTTGTAGTACAAGTGGCGCAACACCACATATCATGTATAATGCAATGGGCTAGAAAAAGTCATGAGATCATACGACCACGCCCACTCGACCGCAACTCACGGGTACGCGTTCGTGTACAGCGAACCTGGGCATGATCACACGACGTTTGAGAAAGCCTTCGAGGGCAAACCAAATCAAAGCTCACGTATGGAGTAACCTATGTGAAGATGGGTTCAGTGATCATAGGCCTAGATATCAACATCGACTGGGAAGCTTACGATGTATCGGTTAACGAGAATTCTCTCTTGAAACCCTCGACAAAGTCAAGTCCGTAAAAGGCACCACTAGTGCATGTTCAGTGGCGCACGCTTGTAGATATCCGCGACACTTACGCTAGTGCAATGCAAATGATCCTGGACGTCAGGCCACGCTGCGTCAGTCTCGAAGGCGCCTCTTGAGCCACATCCCCCATCAAACTCACCAGTCTGGTGCGTACGACCGCGCCAACTTCCAACCGTGCTTTCCGTTCAACATGACTTTCGAGTTGCCTAGGTGCGGATCCGAAGTGGTTCGGGTCGTAGATGGGAAGGAAGCGGCTTGTGGAGGATCGTTGTGGGAGAGGCCCCTCGGAGGCAACGGCTGCAGTAAGTACACTTCTGGTTGTTCTGGGTCGTGCAGTCGCAGGTAGGACATAAACGTCAAGAGCGTTCAAGAGAGGAATACGCTGGCCCTCTGGGGGACGCAAGGTGAGGTTAAGAAGCAAGGAGGGACATGCGTTGGGTCCGCGCGCAGTCTAAATATTCCTGCCTTCGGCGTCTTGGCGGGCGCAGTGGGGCTCTCTGCCACCCCATATGCCGTTTCGTTGTTCAGCATACCTGTTTCCTCCGGCCGCATTATCCACAAACACGGCATCCTTATTTATCTCAGTTCTGGTCCTAATACGCCAGATCTCTTTCCGTTTTTCCGTACACAGCCATGCACGGCGTGGTGTCCACAATGGGCTACACACAAACCTCGAACAACCTCGTACGACATCATCGTACGTAGACTGGCTCGTGCCGAGCACCAACAATAAGCACACCAAGCATGGGAACGACACCTGCCACTACGTCATGGCAGATCAACGTTAGAGTACGACATGCTCGATCCTGGTATTGATCCCAGATTGCTCGTCTGTGTATGTACTCCGAGTACTCCGAGTACTCCGAGTCTAACACCAACCACACGCTTGCTTGACCAAGTGTCACACAGGATGGAAATGGACTGCTGCTGGGAATGCTACTACCATTTTAATAGCCAGTGCTCCTATTGATATGTCTCGTGTTTTGGTCAAGCCCTAGGTACGTAGCCAATGTCATGTTAGCTCATCATCATACTAACTTATGTGCAGATGAGCTGAAGTTATTCGCGCATGGGCACGCAAAAACAATCGTTACAGCAACGATGTCAGATCACCCAGCGGCTTGCCTCCTCTATGTCAACCGTAGAGTCATTTCTCGACATCTTTTACGCCCCCGGCCTCATATTTATGGGACAATCCCCAAGCAGTTTCGGCGCAGGTTCCGGACGGCCTATTCCTCATTCCATGCCCTTATCACCACCCCGGAGATGTTCTATTGGCCGCAACTCTCATCTACCGTTGGACCGATTAAGTCCGGAGCTTGTGCGGTAATTTACGTTGGTCCCTTGCCTTCCAGTGCCTCGTGGATACAACTGTTGCGAGAGCAGGAACGTGGTAGCATGAATTTTGCCAGGCGACTGGCCGGTCTGATCTCTGGTATCGACAGGTGAACCGTGTCACTGAGTCCCCGAGCTGTATAAAAGAGCTGTTCTACACCTGCAGTCACACCACACCTTCCCCTCATCTCCCACTCCATCGATTTCATACACGTTCCCCACAATCAATGGTCAGTAGGTTCTTGTACCGACCGAGATACGATACTGATCTTCCCCCGCAATATTTGACCAGTTTACTGGTCATATCCCGCAGCATGTCCCCCACTTGGGTCATACGACTGGTCAACTCATCAACCATCGGGTGGGCGGGTGGCTACCATGCAAACACGATACCCTGAAGAGCTGGCTCGACAGGAAGATCACTTTCGTCGAGCATCCCTCACGACGAGACATACCCTTCCATCCTGTCATCCGTAAATTTCAGACTTTCATCGAAACGGACGCTGTCGCGTACATGGGGTTCCACCAGATGTTCGAACAGGTGCCCGCCAAGTACCCTTACAATAAGGATCCGATGTGTAAACCCCAGGTATGGGTGTTCATCGACAGCGCGCTAGCTTCGCTAACAGGAAGGCTCTTAAATGAATAGGTTCGCAACTACATCCTGATGCTGAAGCTGTTCAATCACATCATCGAGACTGCCCCCTCGTACGAAGGCGGCGATCTTGTCGGCTTCCCCATCAACGCTATCCTCGACTGGCCTATGGGCACTCCGGCCGGTATGGCCATGTTCTCGAGCGATGCTGTGAACGTCCATTTCAAAGCCATGTTCGACGTTTGGGCAGCCTTCCTCACCTCCAGGGCTTCGTGCGGTGTACTCACTGACGCCGCCGACGGATGGTTTGGGTCCGCTGCCCGTGCGGCCATCCCAGACTTCGAGAAGACCTACGTCTGTGACCCTCACGCTGATTTCCATGGCTTCAAGTCTTGGGACGACTTCTTCACTCGCCAGTTCCGACCTGGAGTCCGCCCAGTGCAATTCAGTGCCGACGACGACATCATAAACAGCGCATGCGAGAGCACCGTGTATCGCATCGCTCGCCAGGCGAAGGAGACCGATCAATTCTGGCTCAAAGGGCAAGCGTACTCGCTTTTCCACATGCTCAACCACGACGAATACGCGAAGCAGTTCGCTGGCGGGACGGTATACCAGGCCTTCCTCTCCGCGACGAAGTACCATCGCTGGCACTCTCCCGTGAACGGCCGGATCGTGGGCATTGTTACCGTCCCCGGGACCTACTATGCCGAGTCTACCGCTGGGGGCTTCCCGCATCCGGACCCCGCTGCCCCCAACCTCTCTCAGGCGTTCATCACGTCCGTCGCCGCCCGCACCATCATCTATATCCAAGCGAATAACTCGACGATTGGCCTGATGGCGTTTATAGCTGTGGGAATGGCGGAGGTGTCGACGTGCGAGGTCACTGTTAAAGCCGGCGACGAGGTGAAGAAAGGCGAGGAGTTGGGAATGTTTCACTTCGGAGGATCGACCCATTGTCTCGTCTTCGGGCCGCAGGTAAAGATTGACTTTGAGTCTGACGTAGGTGTCAATGCGGAAGTGCATCTGAACATGCCTATCGCTACGGTTTCGCGTGCGTAACGGCACTTGTCTTGACCTGTGTCCGTCTTTGATAGTATCACTTCTTGTCGAGTCCGAAGAAGATACCTGGTAGTTGTAGCTTGGTACTGGTGTCCGGACACTACAAACTGTTCCCGATGTAGTCTTATAGAGCCGGCGTCATGCGTGCATTTCTTCAAGGCTATAAGAACGTTCACCACCGGAGATGCGGCGATATATACGCACAGAAAGTTGAATTATTGAGCTGACTGCCCAAGCGCTAGCGCTGAAGCTGGCGCCGCGCGTGCGCGCGTCGGGACGTTTTGCTTCGAACCACACATCTGCAGGCACCATAACATGTCGGCTGAAGTACCCTTTCAATGGAAAGAAGGTGGTTTGTCTCATTTTCCTGTTGTTTGTATCCAAGCTAACACATCACGGTGAGCTACTAGAATACGGCGATATCCTTGAGAGGATCGCGTCCACAGACGTCGTAGAGTACGTGATCTCGCAGACTCCGTGAAAGTGCCGTTCCAACCCCCAAGCAATATGCAGGACCGAATGGCCGCTATTGCGGAACATGATCAAATTTCAACTGAGCAAGGTATGGGCACCACTCTTGTCACGAAAGATCATCTTGTTAAACCTCTGTAGAACATCGGAGCGTATTTAACGGAGGGTCCTCGATGGGAAGGACGACCCCCGCTGATGATTGCTGCGCCTCAATTGCTTGCTAACGGCGGGCTACGGCTTCCGCCATTTCCCCCTTTGGTTCCCAATCCTGGTAATCCAAACCCGCCGCCCCCCAAGATTGACTTGGAAGAGCAGGAAGCCGAGCAAATGAAAACGTCTATATACGCGCAACTCGACGAGTTCGAAGGGTGTGTCCCGTCGTCGTATGGATAGCCTAGGCCCTCATCACGACTTACCATAGCACACCATTCACGATACAACGCATCGGCGAGCTCTGTGTGACACCGCGACAACATTACAAATATTTGGGCAAGTACCTGCGAGCGGTGGAGAAATGTCTTCTCGTCACGTCCACTTGGGACACCTTCCCGCCACTCAGCGAAGTCGATCGCACATACTCCGCAAATGGCCACCCTTCCATCAGCACTTCGGCCGTGTCTGCCCCAAACACCCCCATATTCTCCCCTATACCCTTCCTACACGAAGACGCCAGACGTTCAAAGTCAAGAAGCCCGCCGCCAAGCCCACTTGTACTTCCGGAGAATATTGCTGGTGCCATTAGCGCAGCGGAGGATGCGGGATCGAAAGCGATAGGTCTTGTTGACGAGCTAGACGACCCGAGCCCAGGGCATCTGAGCGACCACATTGAGCCAATTTCGGCCACCACAACGGTGGTGCCGCAGCCAATCCAAGCTAGTCTGGAAGAGCGATTCGTGAAGGCAACGACAGAAGGAGGTGAGACAAGCGAGAACAGGAGCGGAGGCGCATTCGGGGTGGTATCGATGGTACAGGACGAAGACGAAGGGAAGGAGAACAAAGCAGTTTGATGATCCTGTGTGCTTGTAAATTTGACTTGTTGCAGGTATGAATTTTGCCGGTGTCGGCCTCGGGGTCGATACAATGACGGTCAGCTAAGGCCCTGCTTGATCTTCTCGAGCATCGCTTTCATCCGTAGACCCATGTCCGGCTGTCCTCGACCTCGACCCCTTGACGCGCCGCGAATGTTACCGCCCCTACTACCACCGCGACCTCTGGAGACGGGCGCCTTGTGTCGATTGAGTGGATGAGATTTATGGGTGTGCAGCGACGCCTTCGAGTACGCTTTATTCTGTAGCTCTCGGAGCGAGAGCTCAGGTTCAATTTCTTGTGGAACGCGCCTGCGCTGCTTCAGGTTGTGTTTACGTGCGGGTTCTGTGGAGGGCTTGGAAGAGGAGGCCTTCGGATCTTCATCGGCAGGTTCCTCCTCTGATACGCCGTCTGACGCTTCCTCCCCGTCTTCACTCTCAGAATTCACGCTCGACGAGCGCAAGGTCGCGGCATCGTCCTGCGCTTCAACTGACTCATCTGCGCGATCTTCTGGTGCGGCCAACATTTGTTCCAACTGCGGCTGAGAGCCGACGAGCCCTTCTTTACGCTTTTGTGCTTTCCATTTACTCTTGATCTTCTGTACCTCGACCCACGACCGCTTGAGCTTCTTTGCTATTATTGACGTACTTGAGTGCTTGCGCATACTCGATCAGTGTATAAAGGGACGTACCGCGGTCAATAGGAAGGTGCTGGAATGTAGGCGGCTTTTTTCTCTTCACTCCACGCTGATCCAGGCCTTGTGGCGGAGGCATCGCCTGTGCGGCACTCGTGAGGAAGGACTGCGCCGAAGTTTTTGTTAGAAAGGCGATGCGAACCGAAGCGACGATGAATATGACAAAGGCGGCAACTGAGCTGAGAGCGGCAGAGCCTGGGCGAGAGGAAGAGGTTAAATAGGACGGAGAAGAGCTACTAGTATGAGGCTTACATAACGGCGTGGATTGATATATAGCGGCCCCGACGCGCGACTCAACTCTCCACCCTCGCCTTCGCCCTCCGCCAAACCCCCACTCAGTCTCTCTCTTCCACCTTCTTCTGTCTCCAACCGACTCGTCGCATGAGCGTGCAGAACCTCAACACTTTCGGTGTGTTTTCCCGTCTGCCGTGGCGAGTGCACGGCTTATCGATCGCTGTGCTAATCTCGCTCTCGTTCCACAGACCCCTTCGCAGACGAGGGAGACCCGCTCAACAACACTCAGGACGTCGGCTCCCAGCAGAACTACATTCACATCCGTATCCAACAGCGGAACGGAAGGAAGACCCTGACGACTCTGCAGGGCCTGCCCAAAGGTATGTCGTCCCACCACTATTTGTCGTGCGATCTGTGATTCCAACACCTATGTTTTACCAGAGTATGATCTCAAGAAGCTCTTGAAGGCGTTCAAGAAGGCAAGTAGCATGTGCACCTCAGGACCCTGATGTGTTGCACCGAGTGCTGCTTTCTACGGAGCTATGTCGCTAAACGCGCCTTTTCCAATCTTAGGAATTCGCTTGTAACGGTACCCTCGTTGATGATGAGGAGTCTGGACAAGTCATCCAACTCCAGGGTGATCAACGTCTCAAGATTTCTACCTTCCTTGTCGAAGAGGGCATCCCTAAGGCCACGATCAAGATTCACGGTTTCTAAACAGTCGCGTGCCTAGGCAGGAAGCTAGAGCACTGGTTTAGTCCGGGGTCTCTTCCATTTTTCTACCTCTAGCGTCGTGTGTTGCATCCCATCGATCATATATTTGGTCCCATAGCTACATGTTTGTACTACCTACTGCGATGATACAGCGGACTTCTGTCACTACACATGTTGAGACACCATAGGTTTTCTTCCAATGCTTGCAGCACGAGCAAATGCACTACGGTCGTCAAGCAATACGTAAGACGCTCATGAGTGTACAGTAAGCCTGACATACTTACGATCTTCACCGTGCCATCCATTATGTAGCTTTGATGAATTTCATGGAAGGGAATTAGCGGCTCTCTTCCGACATCCGAATGAACGCTGATCTCCGGAAAATAGCATATGGTTGGTGCATATATACAACGGGCGGGACTCAACTGGCAACATGCGACCGAAAGAAAAGGTCCATGATGCTTTCAGAAGCTACTTGATCTTATCCAAAGGCCTGCAAGGAACCATCAGATAAACACGACGGAACACAATGCAAAAAGTGCAATATTGACCTGTTGAATCCTCCACGACTACAAGAGTCCGGTATCAGTCGGAGGATCGCCGTGAGTATGAAGAAGGACGTACCGATTCATATACTGACGCCACGTTCGCATCTTCTTGACGTTGGCCGAGCCCTCCTGATTGCCTTCTACGTGCTTGCCCTACATACCACGTTCGGTTAGGCTGAATGGCGAAGATATGTCGAATACAGACTAACCTTCGTGGTCCCAAAACCAGACAAACCCATCATAGCCATCATAGCTGCATCGTCGTCGTTCGTCGCTTCCATTGTTTCGCCCTCTTCTGCGCCTTCCGCAGAAGCCTCCGAGTCTGGTCGTGGACGCGAGCCAGAAGGCTCAACCTCGGGAGTACCTGAGTCATAGTATCAAAGGCAGACCGGCGATAGAGGATGTCATGTTTATACCTGTCACAGACTGTGGCTGCTCAAGGTCGCTAGGAAGCGGGGAGCCGGCATCACGCCTTGCATTACGGTCTGCAGGTCTACCGTCCCTCTCTCTGTCACGTCGGTCATGCTCCTTGTCGCCGTCAATCCTGAGAGGTGGTGGCGGCTCACGCCTTGCATCGCGGCCAACGTCCCTCCTGTCGCCGTCGTCTCGTCTTCTGTCAACCCGCTTGTCGTCTCGTCGGTCGTCCCGGCGGTCGTCGCGTCTGTCTCGGTCGCGACGCTCGTCCTCCCTATCTCGACCATGATGGTCATTCCTGTCTGTCATGCGCGTCTATGATGAGAGAGGTTGCCTTGTCGAACTGCAGAAGTCCGCACCTGACCCTCGCCAACCTCTGTCGCCTCGACGGGGAGGACTCCGCGAACGGCTCCTGCGAGGTGCTCCGCGGAGAGGGTAGCGTTCCCTTCCTCCGCCCCGGTCGTTTCTGTCCCGGCTTCGATCTCGCCTCCGGTAATCGTCTCGCGAGGACATTCTGGGGACGAGTGGCTTGAAGGGATGGTGGTAGTGCTGTGGCAATGTTGCGGTTCCCGCGACGCCGACGCGAGGCGACAGGACTAGTCCACGTGATTCCAACGCGTCATACACGATCTAACGTGTCTGCTCGTGGACCTCGGTTCCGTAACCATGCCTGACTGCTACCAAACCACCACTCAAACGTCTCAAGAGTCTCTGCTGAGCGCTGAGCCACGAAGATAAACGTTGTACACCGTTTGATGATACTTCTGCGAGACCTTCTAAATGTCAGTCGTACAGCACTACGGAATCCAACACAGAGAATCCAGCCGCGATCCCGCCCTCGTTGCTGTCCTTGCCCTTCGTTCGCAGCAGCCATCCGACTTGCTTCTCCTGAATCGCGCCGTCGGACCCCCCAAACAAGGCCCAGCCAAATATTCCCAGCTCACTAACCACCTCAGTCTTCACGGCTCCAGCGGTCCCGCCTCCCGCACGCACCAAGTAGTTCCCGAGGCCTTCAGGCGTTCGAATGAGCTCCATCGCTATCCAGGCCTCTCTCTCACCCTGAGATAGCGTGTCCAGGAATGCTGGTATATCACCCCTGTACACGTTGTTTCCACCTCCCTCCCGCTGGGGCTTAAGGACGAGGCTTTGAGCCTGCCACCGCGCCTTCGTGACACCCTCCCCGCCGTGCTCGTCCAAGCCCCACATACCCATCCAACTGGAGAGGATATTTTGGTCCTCTACCGTAGTAATTCCAGGGTGATCTTGGACAAACCGACAGAAGTATTCGGGTTTGGTGAGCACCTGTTGGACTTTCTTCCCGCCCGCGAGTTGCAGCTGAATAGAAGGGCACTTGATAGCGACAGAGCTTTCCAGCAGGTACCGAGTCTCATAATGGGCGGGTGACGGGTAGTCGGTCGGCGTGTACCCTGCGCGAAAGTATACTGTCGATATCTCCACCGACTCTGCACCGCGAGGAAGCAATCCGGACAGCTTAAGGCGGAGAATGCGTGATCGCGGGACCACCTGTGCGGATACGGCTAACTGCTCGAAGGTCTGCCGCACGACCCGTATCGAATGCCTTACGCGCTGTGAATTGCTGAGGATGAGAATTACGGGAGGTAGCACGTACTTCTCCAATAGCTCATATTCGAGCCACCGCTGATCAAACACATTTCTCTCTCCATTTTGCACGACGAACAAGATCGATGCACTGTAGAGGCGTTAGGGAGTGGAGGGTGACATGAGCCAACAAAAACACATACGATGGTGAGCCATATGCTGTGTGCGCCGCTGCCAATCCTTCTGCAAGACCAGCAACAGTATCGTTGGGCGGTAGGTTTTCCGGCCGGAGTATTGGAGAGCTATTGAAGTAATCTGTCACCGCGAGAAGATGCCTTGTGTCCTGTAAACATTCGACGTCCACAAAAAAATCCTATACCTACGCACCTATGCAAGTTCGCGACTTTCTGCGACAACGTTCCGAACGACGAAGAGATCGTGTTGAACTCGACCTGCTTCAGCACAAGTGGACCTCCGACCTCTGGCGTGTGCAACAGATAGTCCGATCTGAAGAGCCCTAGATGGCGAGCCTACCTCGCAATTGAGCCACCATGATGTGTATCAGTGTCGATATCACACACCTGTTTGATACCCTCGTCGCGCAGCCGCTTCCATATACGCCAGAGCTGGCCGGTGAACTCGTCCACGCGCCCGACGCCCACCTCCGCGCCCATGACGGCGTCGAGGAAATCCTCGTCGAGCGCGATGCGCGCATACGTCTCATTGTACTTCCGCTGCAAGCTTCGCGCGAGTTCGAACTGCTTGCGCGGGAATGGGGACGGAAAAAGTGCGAGGGGCGCGTGGATAGCGGAGGTCGGCACCGGAGGCTGGACGTCTGCAGGGGGCAGGTATACCAAGCCGTGCGAGAGCGCGTACGTGGTTGCGAGCAGCGTAAGGGCCTCGCGCTGCTCGTCGGTAATCTCAGGCGGCCACTGCGGGAGAGATGGGTTTGCCATTATAGTCGCGGTGAGAAGTGAAGAGGGGGCAGCGCCGCCACGCTCATCTCCAAGATCATCTTGGGACAGCAGAGGTTGCTTACAGAGCACGATCGTATTGAGGTGACAGAATCATCTAATCCAGCTCTCTCAAGTGAGACGCGGGGAATTGCGCACAATGACGTACATCAACAGATCATTTGAATGCTTATCTCCGTCAAATTCATCCTCAATACACCTTTTTCCAACGAGAAGTTGAATCCAAGCGGACACGCTGGCTAAGGAAGGGATGAAGTGGGTGACAATATGTTGTTGTACTAGTACACAAAGTACAACAGGGACGATTAGATGGCGCCATGAACGTGAAAGGCTAGCTGTTGGTACAAAAGTAGGGAAGACTGCAACGCTATTAGGGGTAATTAAAAACGCTCTAGAGCTGACTACAAATGAAGGCGTGGAGGGCGTGGAGGGCATGATGGCGATCGTGATGAAAAAGGTCGTCGATTTTTCATGGCCAGGTCGTATGAGCAAATTGGTCGTAGTCGATGAGGCCGTTAAACGTTGCCGGCAGCACCAGCCGTGGTCGCGGGGACAGCGACGGCGGGCTGGGTTGTGTTAGGCGCGTAGGCAGACTTGTCCGTGTACTTCCCGGAGTGGAGGCCGAAGGTCGCGTAGTCGACGCCGCGCAGCTCCCAAAGGAAGAAGAACAGGAAGACAGGGCCGGTGAAGAGGTCGAGGATACCGTACCAGATCATCTCGGAAGTGACAGAGATGACGTTACCACCCTCCGCACATGCCCACGCGATGGGGTAGATCATGAGGAGGAAGGAGAGGTAGCCGGCAGCGAAGAGGTAGCCACGACGGAGCACACCTCCCGCGGCGAAGGTAGTATGCGGACCGTGCCAGAGGAGGATGTACCTACAGCAGGGCGATTAGCACAAAGACTCTGTTAAGCTGCAAAGGATTGCAAGGGGTGACGATACATACCAGATGTAGAAGAGAGCAGCTACACCGAAAGTGTAGTAACCCCACTTGTACGTGCTCGGTACAAGGGCGGCGACAAGGCCAGTGATGACAAGTACGACAGCCATGAAAAGAGTCGTAAAGATGTCGGATAGTGACAACCCGGTGGCGAGGAGGAGCTCGAGAAGCAACAGCGGGAATGTGATGAACCACTGGATGTACCGAACGAACTACGGACAGGCGGAGGTTAGTACTTCCTAAGCAGATATCTGTGAAGAATATAATCATACCCAGATCTGACGAGTGCCGTCCCCTCTGAATTCAACGGGGATCGGGGTTGCACCAAGATCGGACGCCATGGAGAAGTAGGACAGAGAAGCGGTGGTAAGAACGACGATGGCTATCTGGTGGAATAGGCGGGCGCCTCGGGGTCTCTACATGAGAGATTGTGATCAGTATGGCACAACACAAGGCGAGCTGAACGCGTACCGTGAAAGTCCATGCGACCACAATGAGCAGCGAGAGACCGAACAGCGAGAATGCTGCCCACAACCAGTCGGAGCCATGAGTCGAGAGATGGTAGGTGGCATCGGGAGGATTAAGGTCAAGTGCTTCGTTGCCCATTGCGAAGGTAAATTACTGTAGTGGGATAGTTGTGGGGTTGGTTGGGAAGAGGGCAGGAGTATGGAACTCGGAGGGGATGTGAGGCTGGATGGCGAGTATCTGTGGGCCTCCTGAACCCTTGCTTTATAGTAAGAGGCCGCCGAGTCAAAGAGACGGTCGAAAGCCATGACAGACCGATCGACGTCGTGAATAATCGGAATTGAGATTATTCAGTCTGCAAGACACCGGCGGGAGTCATGGGTCGCGATGCGGTCGGCGAGCACTTCGTGAATGTTCTGCTAGTTAGTCAGCCTTAGAGCGAAGAGACTATCCCGAGCATTGCGTCATAGGACCCGACTGGTCCGACACTTGACGAGAACACGACGTCGGACACGAGAGGGATTTGACCGTCGTCCGACGATTGCCGTCCAAACCTTGTCGGGTTGTGCTCCTCAGCGCCGGGAGCACCCATTCCGACATAGACTAGAGCCGAAATTGACGCATAGAGCCGCGACCTCCGTTGAATACGGTGGGCGTCGTGAGACATCCGACTCTGACAGTTGCGTCATGACGTACTGAGACCGTCCAGGTAGCCCTATGGGACCGGGCTGGAGTTGACAGAGTCTGCGGGGAGGGCGGCCTGGAGCGGGCTCATGCCGCAGAGTATGCGCGAGAACAGGGGTTTCGGAAGATATCGGTGGAAAGACGCGGGTTCGTCGGCGGTCAACACGCAGGTGTGAACAATCAACTGGACATGACAGACGGGACTTCCCAAAGCGTTCTGCTCCTGAGGCATGTGTGTATTGTGCAAGGCAAGGTATGATGGTGTTAGACTCGGAGAGGTGAACATCGAGTCGACGCATACGTACGGCGCACGCGAGCGAGAGCAAAAGTCCCACGGTCGATGTCGCCGCGACGCGGGGATTCGGGCGCTCGAACTCACTTGAGTTCCGTTATGGCCGCCACCCGTACAGCAGCCAGGAAATGGCGCAAGGACATCTTCGACGGTCGCCTTCCTTCTCTTCTCTCCCTCTGCCCGACTTGCAGCTTACAATCCATGTCCAGGTGCACCTTCACCACTGCATGTTCAGCTGTTTGGTCTTCCTCGCACCGCTCTGCCAAATGACTTGAGGAGACTATGTGGGAAGTCCAAAGTGGAAAACGTCGATCATGGTGTGTAATTCGTTTCAACAGGACCACCAGAAATCAACGTTCCGTTCTACGCAGCCTCCGTCGAGTATAGACGCTTCAGGCCAACCGGATGCGGTTTACTCAGCTTCACGCGTGGACATTATGCCAGTGCTGCCCAAAAGGCTCTCAATGGCGCTGTCGTTGGGGGCAAACCAGTGAAGACACGGCTGGTTTCAAATATACCGGAGCTGCCTCGCGCACGGGGAGTGAAGGGCATGGTCGAGGCGGCGCGACGAGGGATAATATCGGGCGACGGACCCAACGGTGGTGTCACCGGCAGTGGTCGCAATGTTGTCCTCTATGGTCTGCCAGGGAAGCTGACCCCCGAACATGTCCTCGACAATCTGCAGGGGTTCAAGTTGGCAGGCGTAGAGCATGGAAAAGAAGTCGTCGTCAAGCTATCATCGTGGGTGCCGGTTTCGTTCGTACATGCATACACTTACGGATTGCACCGAAATGTAGTGACCGGCTCGCTTCATCATCTCGCTTTCTCGTTCGCATGTCTACGGTGTCCGAAGCATATCGCCTAGTGCGCAAGCTCCACTTGCAGTTTTGGCGACCGGAGTATTTTGGAGACAAATGTACCGCTCAGGCGTTTGTCGTCTCTTAGTATGACACCTGGCTGTACGAATTTATAATACCCTATCACCGATACTCGTTGCACTTGAGCACACTAATGGATTGGGTTTGGGGCCCAGGCAACATGATAGCAAGGGGTCATAATGATAGTTGCGAGAACTGTACAGATCAAAAGAGGGATATCGTATGATACCTCGAAGCTTCACATACGGTCTGCCCCGTGGTCTGAATCGTCCACCCGCGCGCGCGGTTCCTATAATGGATGTTAGCGAGCACAAGGGAGACCCTGTTAAACAAACTCACCCCCCGACCACTTTCTCCTTCGTCTTCGGGGGATCTAGCACGCTTGAGTGTAGCCTCCTGGTTGTGCTCAGCCTTCCAATCACCTCCACCGCCAGCAACAGCGCCGGGGACGTCCTGCGCATCATTGTACCGTTCCTCGACCTCTCTCCTACGCTCCGCCTCCATGCGCTGTGCTTGTGCTCCCCATCCTCCTCGACCTGGATCATAATCTTGCCTGTGCTCGTCTCTGACCTATAAGAGTACCTTTGTGTCAGTTGTTTTTATGTAGATAGTATCTGACATACCTGGCCACCGCTTTTACCCCTACCAAACTGCCTGCCGTCCCTGTAGCCCAAGTCGATGTCACACCGGATGATACGCTCATCTAGCTTGGTACCGCTGATGTAGCGCAGGCAAGCTTTTGCCTCTGCATGAGTGTAGTATTCAACAAAACAGAACCCACAGGGCGTCCTAAGAGGGCAAGGTTAAATGTACACTTTCCTAGGCAAATCTATAATGCGTACCTAGTGTTGCGGTCAAGACCCATGATGATACGTTTGATACCACCACCATCCTCGGGGGTAGTGCACTTCGAGAAGAGTTCATATATTTGCTCTTCAGTTGTGTAGAAACTCAGGTTTCCAACCTGAATAACGGTGAGCACATACGGTAGTAAATGCTGGAGATGTGGCGCACGTAAAGCGTAGTGGACTTTGCTAGCAACTCATTTTGGGTATGGCGATCAACTCGCGCTTGAGAGTCCTTGTAGTTTGATGGTTGGTCGAGGGGTGTGATGATATGCGCCATGGCCACAGGCTATGTCGAAAAGTGCATGCAATTCGGAGAGGTGAACGTCTGAAGCAGAACGCTGAGTAGGATAGACGCCCCAATATTGTGCGAGTCTATTGGGCTCACGTGCGGCGCTCGACGCGTCGTCCTGAGCGGCCGCGTCAGCTCTACGCTCTGCACGAACTTCCTCTCGCCCTCTCGCCGTCCCTCTTACACAAACAACTCGCCAACATGGATGAAATTGGTGTTGAAATTCAGAAGCAGGTTAGCCCGGGCGAGAAATCATCCATGGCGCAGTGCTTACCACTGGAAATAGGAACCTACCTTCGAGGCGGTAGTCGAGGACAAGGCCTCACTTCTGCAGGAGCTGGAGCAGGAAGAGGATCTATATCTGAAGTACAAGAAGCTTGCGCGGCATCTAGAGATGCTCGATATCCAAGAAAGCTATATCAAAGACGAGCAAGCGAACCTCAAACGCGAACTCATCCGCGCACAAGAGGAAGTGAAGCGGATTCAGTCCGTGCCGCTCGTCATTGGCCAGTTCCTCGAGCCCATCGACCAACACACCGCAATTGTCGGTTCAACAACGGGCTCAAACTATGTTGTCCGCATCCTATCCACCCTTGACCGCGAGCTCCTCAAGCCGTCCTCATCCGTTGCCCTCCACCGACACTCAAATGCTCTCGTCGACATTCTCCCACCAGAAGCAGACTCGTCTATCGCGATGCTCGGCAAAGAGGAGCGGCCAGATGTGTCATACCAAGATATTGGTGGCATGGACGCGCAGAAGCAGGAGATCAGGGAGGCAGTCGAGCTGCCGCTCACCCACTTTGACTTATACAAGAAGATTGGTATCGACCCTCCTCGCGGTGTTCTGCTTTACGGGCCTCCAGGTATGCGTGTAACCCACTTTAACCGTTCGTGGATCTTACCGCGCGTTACTGTAGGTACTGGTAAGACCATGCTGGTCAAGGCAGTCGCGCACCACACAACCGCATCCTTCATCCGTGTCGTCGGTAGTGAGTTTGTACAGAAGTACCTCGGAGAGGGTCCCCGTATGGTTCGCGACGTGTTCAGGCTCGCCCGCGAGAACGCCCCGGCCATCATTTTCATTGACGAAATCGATGCTATCGCAACGAAGCGTTTCGACGCGCAAACCGGTGCCGATCGTGAGGTGCAGCGTATTCTGCTGGAGCTCCTGAATCAGATGGACGGCTTTGACCAAGGAAGTAACGTGAAGGCAAGTTGTTCACATCCTCCATGTCGTCGAAAGAACTAGTTGCTCACATATTTATTCTAGGTCATCATGGCTACGAACCGGGCGGATACTTTGGACCCTGCATTGCTGCGTCCAGGTCGTCTTGACCGGAAAATTGAGTTCCCATTGCCCAACAGACGTGAAAAGCGTCTCATTTTCCAGGCTGTCACCAACAAGATGAACCTAAGCCCAGACGTCGACCTAGAGGATTGTGAGTGCCTATGTGGTACTCAGGCAGGGCACTTTTTAATTGGCGCCCAGACGTTTCGCGTCCTGAGCGACTATCATCTGCGGAAATCACTTCCATCGTGCAGGGTGCAGGTCTACAAGGTAATTCATACCTCACTACACTTGTTTCGCCAGATTGACCAAGGACATCAGCTGTGCGTAAGAACCGATACGTTGTGCTCCCAGCGGACTTTGAGGAGGCGTGGAAAGTAAGTGTTTGGGCCTGTTTGGCCCATCAACGAGTTAGGGATTATAAAAACTCACGCCTTCCTCTCTTTCCACCAGCAAAATGTCAAACGCGCAGACGAGACGTTAGACTTCTGTACGATTTTCCTCTGTCCTGCTTTCCGAACACGTTCTGATATCTACTATCTATCGCAGACCGGTGATTCGCGTTGTTTGGTGTTGTGGTAAGTCGTCGGTGACGTGTCAAGTGTTACTTGTGCTCATGGCTTCCCTCCAGGTCGCACTTGTACTGTACTGGACAATTTATTCCCTGCGTCTCAAGCCGGATACGTGTGAGTTTCTGTTGTCAGACAACGCTCTATCACTTTAGTGCTCTATCGTTATTCTCGCCCGATGGAGCACTCATTCAGAGAGCAAGATTAATGTCCATTTTCCCATGCTTAATTTTGCCTCTCCCTCCGCCGGTCTATTGACTTGGCAGATAACGTTTACGCGTTCTTGTGGAGGGAGTGGTTCACACGTGGGAGACATTTTCACTTTTCTATAGCATCTCAGCCATAGATGTATGCGTATCCAGGTAAGCCCAATGTTTGACACTTATTTTAGTACTTCTTGTACTGATCATACTCCAGATCTGTTTCAAATATATCTTCTCTGTCGGGTTTCAACGTCATGAATTTATGCTCTCCAACACTCTGGGTGGCGTTTCTATCTCACACGACCATCCTCATTTTATGGGAGCAAGAAGAATCTTGTGACCCGCCACTCTAGCGGCTGCCTTCAGAACAATGAAGGTCGTTGACTCGTGCCGGCGGTGACATACGCCTACATCTTTCGATTCATGTATGCTGCCTTACCATGCCCTACGGAATATATCCATATGACTGTTCAATGTGACCAGGCTGTTGTGCATCATTGGTCGTTATACATTTGTGCAAATGACATTCATCCCTCAGCTGACTACCGCAAGTCCAGGGTCAGTTCCTGTGCGGGGCACCTATGTAAGATCAAGCGAGATGGGGGTTTTGGTGCATACCACGGCTCTGGTGCCTCCGGCTGGCGCTTCCTCCCACGCGTCCATCCTCATTATGAAGAGCTACTAAAGCAATCATCTACCATTCCCTTGGCGGCGCGCCCGACCGATGGAGGCTGCCGAATCCAAACCAACAAACGGCTACAACCAGTAATGTTACCGTTCCGCACGCGCATGTACACGTGCGTTTCTCCTATCCAACACACGACGTACTCTATTCTGCTTTGTTGTTCCCTTTTTGTGTCCCTCGGGGCCTCGCCCCAACGTCACTTTTTCGCAGGCTGCCCGAGCTCGCTTGCGCGCTCCGTCGCAACCTGGATCGCCCGCGCGATTGTCGAGCGCACCCGGCCGTCCTCCATCGCTAGCAGACCAGCGATCGTGCATCCACCAGGAGCTGAGGAGGACAAAGGAAGGGCAAAGCCGTCAGGTACGGTTCCGCGGGGACCAGAATGTGGGAACACGCACTCGTCACCGCGTCCTTGAGCTGTGCGGGGTGCGTGCCTGCTTGTAGCGTCATGCGCGCCGTGCCTTGCAAGGCTGCGAATCGGGGAATCAACATCGCCCGTCTGGCATTAGCGTGGACGGTGCAAACACGCACTCTGCGCGGCGAGCTCGAGGGCCTCGGCACGGGGGAGGCCCATCATGACCCCGCCGTCGGCCATGGCCTCGAGGAAGATGCAGGCGAAGGCTGGGCCGGAGCCAGAGAGCGCGGTGCACGCATCGAAGTGCTTCTCCTCGAGGAAGCGGCAGCGGCCGATAGCGGAGAAGATGTTGAGAATAATCGACCGCTCGAGCTCGAGCGCGTCCGAGGGCGGGAGCGTGCTCACGACGGTCATACCCTCGCGGATCTGTGCGCGTGCGAGGCATCAGGCCGCGAGGCAAAGTACGGCATAAAGGAGAGGGGACGTACCTTACAGGGCGTGTTTGGCATCGCGCGTACGACTTTGGTGGAGGGACCAACCATGGATTGGAGCTGGGGGATGGTCACACCGGCGAGAATGCTGATGAGGAGCTTGCCCTCGAGGGCTTCCTTCATTCCGGGCTCACTGATGATCGCGGCCGCTAGCTGGGGTTTGCAGCTAAAGATCGCGCGATGTGTGGGCTGCAAGGAGAAGGATGCTGCAAAGAGGCTCACCACAGCAGCACCACATTCGACTGCTTTGCGGCTTCTACATTGTGCGCGCAGGAGATCTCGACGCTGCGCCCGCGGGTGCCCGCTTGGAAGAAGGTCGCGGCGAGCTTTTTCGCGGACTCCTCGCGACTGACGCAGGCGATGAAGCGGGATGGGAGAGACTCGTCCTCAAGGGACTGGGGTGTTACGGTGCCTGAGGTGTGGGACTCCCACTTTGGGTGGTTGAGCGAAGTCGACCTTGCTTCGAGGCTTGCGAGCACGCCGGAGAGGACTGCTACGCCCATGGTGCCGCATCCTGGATAGATGAATGAGGGGGAGTGCGGTGAGGAGGGGAGGGGAGAGAGGGTGACCTAAAACACAGAGAGTGTAGCCCATGGCGGCGTCAGGTGAGAGATGGGAGGCTGCGCGGCTGGGACCTGGCGGGTGATGTATGATCACCGAGGGAGGAGGAGGCGAGCGAGAGCAAGTATATGAACGACGGAGGAGGCGTCTGCCGTCGTAGCACCAGCACTCAGGCTAGCACATACATACGACCGCCGCGATGAGCGAGTCACTCTTCAAAGGCTTCGGCCCAGTCTCCCGCGCAGCTCCCTCTCGCCCTCGCAGCGCCATGCATGTCTTCCTCACCGTCGGCTCCACTCGCTTCGACGCCCTCGTCCACGCCGCACTCGCCCCGCCCGTCCTCGACGTCCTCCGCGCACACGGCTACACCTCGCTCGACGTCCAGTGTGGCAACTCCGACTTCGACACCGCGTCCTTCCACCAGAGCACACCCGACCACTGGCAGCGCACCGACGGCGCCCTCGCCGTCAACGTATGGCGGTTCAAGCCTTCTCTGAAAGACGACTACGAGCGCGCCGATTTGATCATCAGCCATGCAGGTAACTTTCTCGTTCCCCGCACTTCTCATCCCCCCGACCCGCTCCACAGGTTCCGGCACCATCATAGACGTCCTCCGCCTCGGCAAACCCCTCATAGTCGTCCCAAATCCAACCTTGCTGGACAACCACCAGGAGGAACTGTCCGACGCGCTCGCGCACCTGGGGCACTTGCGTTCTTCAACAGTCGCGTGAGTCCGATCCGCCCTGCTTCTCCATCCGCACTCTAACATGGCGCAATGTAGCGGCCTGCCTCAAGCCATAGAAACGCTGGACTCCACTCAACTTGTGCCCTTCCCGCAGTTCGACGGCAGTAGGTTCCGGGAGCTGCTCGACGACGAGATGGGCTACTCCGATCACGATCACGCTCGCAAGAACGGCGCTGGGCGCTGACCTTGTCTCTCCCTCCTTCTCCTTCTCGCCCTCGTCTCAGCTTCTGCTTCCTCTTACGCTAGAGGTACTGCGCTTTCTGTATCGCTGTTGGCTTCGCATGCTTCACCATCACTGTCGGATACCCCACAATTGTAGCATTCACTATCAAAATCGGAACAAGATCTCCGTTCGCTTCGCACCAGGCCAGGCTTGTCCGTTTTTTTAGCTTGAAAGCCTGCAGGCCCCCATTCTCCGTAAGATGCCCACCGTGAAGGCAACCACAGTGTCCGCCCAGGACCCGCAGAACTACGAGGATCTGCACGTACACGCTGTCTACGATGAGATCGCCCCGCACTTCTCTTCCACACGCTACAAGGTGGGTCGTCTCTCCTGGGCCAGATCTCATGGCTCCATCTCTTTTTTCTTCCATGCAGCCATGGCCAATCATTGCGACATTCCTCGCATCGCTCCCTGCAGGCTGGGTAGGCGTCGACCTCGGCACGGGCAACGGCAAATACCTCCCCTTACCCGTTGAGCTGCCCGGCAGCCTATGGACAGTAGGGCTCGATCGGAGCAGAAACCTCCTCCAGATAGCTAAGCACGCCGGGGGGAGCGAGCGCGAAGTCGTCTGGGGTGACGTGCTCGATGGACCGTGGAGGCCAGGCGCATTCGTCAGTGTTTGCCCCGTCCGTGGTATGTGGATTGCCCGTTGACCGGCAATGTGCCCTGTGGGCTGGCTCGGGCACCTGCAGGACTATGCCATCTCGATAGCGACGATCCACCACCTCGCCACGCCCGAGCGGCGCAAGACCGCCGTCAAGGTACGCCGAACTCCCTGCACCGAAGCCCCATGTTTGTTCGACCATCCGCGCTGACATATATGTTTATTGGTGCGCCTGCAGCGGCTCCTAGAGAGCATCGCACCATCCCATGGGCGCGCGTTAATTTACGTATGGGCGATTGAGCAGGATGAGCTCTCGAAACGCGAGATCCCAGCAAGCTCGGGCTTGGGTTCAGGAGAAGATCCTAATGGCGGCCCTGAGATTAAGAGCACCCATTCGTCTGCGAGGAAGGGTCAAGATGTGTTTGTCCCATGGGTCCTAGCTGCGCCTCCTGAGCTTAAGTCGAAGAGCCGCCGGAAAGGCAAGAGCGGATCCCAAGCATCTCCAGAAGACAAAGTGATGCAGGGAGGGGAGGCCCAGGCATCTCCAAGAGTCTTCGAGCGTTATTATCACATGTTCGCTGAAGGAGAGCTGAGCGAGCTGGTGACTGAGGCGGCGGTAGAAATGAAGTTACAGGTTGGTGGTTGCACTTCTGTGGAACAACGGATAGGCAGCGTGCCGGTGTGTGGTGTGGAGATCGTCCAGGATGGTTGGGAGAGGTCTAACTACTACGTAGAGCTACGTCGCTGGAAAAATTGAACTCCTGAGCAAGGCGTGCGCCTGAGGTGAAACGTTTCAGCTTGGACATAGGATAGACACGCATTTAACATCTGATGAGACTTCATCGGCACACCCAGGGGTATGTTTTGGACACGAAGGCAAAGCAAAGAGTAGTATACAGCGAAACGCGATAGAACGGATCACTCGCTTGCAGCCATGACTAGAGCACAGTAAAGGTCAGCATCCACGAAATTGACACACAAAAAACCAATGGCACGCACTCGCGTTGATCAGGTCACCTCCACTCTCCTTTAGTACCCGAACCGCCTTCGCACGCGAGCAGCCGACCTGCTGGATGACGAGTTCGATGTCCTTCGGATCGACACCGGTCTCGTCTACGACCCCGTCCTCCTCAACCGCCTCGAGCTCAGGGATGTCGTCGTCATCTGCAGGCTCGCCACCCACGCCCGAGCTCTCGAGGTTGGGCACACTGCCACCCGCACCGGACGCGAGCTGCTGGGCAGCGGAGAGCTGCGCCTGCGAGTTCATGTCCTCGATCTGATGTTTATGATCCAAAATGAGCTACCATTTCGTACGCGAGGTTGTGAGCGCACGCACCTTGGCCTCGCCGAAGACGATGTAGCAGTCGCTGTTGGGCGACTTGTACACGTCGGGGTTTGCGATCACGAACAGCACCTATATTCCAATCGCACGCCCTCTCAATCTCCGAACACCCTCGCCATATGCAGACAATCGCGAAAACGTACGTTCTTGGGCCTCCGGAGGGTGACACGAGTGATGCCCGGCACTTTCTTCAGACCAAGGCTGATCAGGGCCTTGCGAGCCTTGCGCTCCGAGCGCGACTGGATCTTCTCGAGCGCCGCCTGCGAGGTCGGGTCCTCGTCATGGTCGTGGTCGTGGTCATGCTCGTGGTCATGCTCGTGCTCGGAGTGGTCCGAGTGGACTTCCTCGATAGTCGCAGACATCTGTCGTTGGGTAGATTGCTGTCAGCGCCTCGTTCGCTCTGAGGCTACATCCAGACGAACGCGCAGTAATCCATCGCATTCGCATCGCCCGCCAGACGAGACGATAGAATGGATGGTTCGGCTGGCGTGAACAGCGCGCTCACCTTTGAATTTGGCGGGATTGGGGGGTCGTGAAGGTTGCTCGCTGTGAACGACAGTGACGAAGAGGCGGACGCGCGTAACCCTAACCCATGCTGCCGTTCACTGTTTCAGGATATGGGGCGCTTCGTTCAACGTCCACACCTGGCGCCGACCCTCCACCAACGCCGTTGGCCTTCAGCGCAGACTGCAGTACATTGCAGTAGTTGAAGGTCTATGTTGTCCAGACTATCGTGTGGTCTTACCTGCAGAAAGTTCGGCCCGAAAACAACGTTATACCTTCTGTCCAGAGGATATTGCAAGTGATGTTCAACCGAATTCTTTGGTTCACTGGCATGGAGAATGGCCTTACTTGTCCTTGCTCCACTACTCTAGACTCGTCTTCTGGGTGGTGCAAACTACAACACATCCTTATGCTCTCAACGACCCTATTTGGGCCACTTTGATACATATAGCCCGAGGGAAGCATCATCTCTCGCGCACCCCCTCTTCCACACACGTTCTGCCGTCTAAATACCATGATCCAGCCAGCTACCAAACAGTCCGCATACCATTCCGCTGCCTATCATGCGGTGGGTACGACCATAATGAGCTTCAAGCCCAACATCAATGTGATTCGTCGGCATCTAAGCGCATCCTATGTTTACTTGTGTGTTCACGGGCTCAGTATCGCTCAGGTTGAGAATAACTTACTCTAACTCGCGAGTATTTTTCCGGTGATTGGCGAGTATACGTTGCCTATGCTGCCACGGCCGATAACCGCGTTCATTTCGTCTTCAGCCCTAGCGACGGATGTGATAGAATAGCTATAGAAGACCTAGTATGGGAACGCAATACGATCGGCAGTTCACCCGAGCTTCCGCCCGCTCTACCAAACCTCATGATGGCTTACACGAGTGACGGCCAAGTCTTGGACCCTGGTGAGGCTTTGATGAAGACGTGCGATGTTGAGCGGGTTCAAGACATCACAGCCAAAAGAGAGACGCGGGAAGGGTACCTGGGTCAATATGAGAACGCCGACGGCGCTAGTGAATGGGAGAAGAATGGGTGAGGGATAAAGTTCGCCGCAGAAGACATTGCCTCGTAGTGACCATGCGAACCTACATTTGCTGTTAAGATACAAATCAAAGGAAGCCTGCGTACATGTACACCGACAGTAATGCGTTCAAACCCCCCGCTTGCGAAGGTCTGTTGCATTGCAGAGTCCGAGCGGATCGTCAAGGCGCCACATGCGATGTGTCACTCACTGGGCGACTCGATGTAGCACCGCCGTCACTAGTGAGCTGCCCTCTCCTAGTTGAGGTGCCGAAGTTGCATGCATAATTTCAACTTTCTCATAAGGGCCGGTACGTGAAAGCCCGCTTACCTTTTCCGTACTCATACATCATGCGTATATCCGACTCACGTGTGACGTTTCCACAGTTATATAGGCGACCAACGACAGGTCTACGTGAACCACGGATGTCACCCCCGTAGTGCCCAAACACCCGCTCACCATAGCCCCCGCCGCGCGTGTTCAGTAAGTGAGCTTACTCGTATCGTGTGATTTCTCGTTGATAATTTGAAGACGTTTAGATCCATGTCTCTACCTCTGCTGCGGCGTCAGCCATTCAAAGGCCTCTACCTCGCCTATCTTGCCATCTCGATATTCCTCGTCCGCGTACCACTGTGGAGCATATGGTTCCTGCCGCGCAGCAACCGCCCCAAGTCTTCATGGCGCATCTCGCGTTGCATTCGCGTAATGTTACTGCGAGAGCTCACCGGCCTTGCGGGGAAAGTGGGCCTCACGTCCCACTATAGCGTGCCGAAGTCAGATGATGAGCTGAAGAATGCGAGGCTCGTTTGGCTCGAGGGCCTTTCTGAGGACGCGAAGATATACACTGGAGAGGTTCGCAGGGCGGCGGATATTACAGGGGTAAAGCCAGCCCGGATACCCGCGTACTGGTTCATCAAACCGGGCAGCACGGCCTCGCAAGAATTGAAGGCGAAGTCGGGCGAATTAACCCTTCTTCATGTCCACGGAGGCGCCTTTCACGTAAGTGCATGTCGGCCAAGAAGAAGGAGCCTGGCGGTGTGCGCATGAACGGTGTTGCTAACCATGTATGATTGTAGCTGGGAAGTGCGCACCCGGACGCCACGATCTCCAGCCTCACCCACGGTCTGCTCATCCACAGCAAGAAGCTGGATAGAGTCCTCGCAGTGGACTACCGTCTCTCAGCGACGGCCCCGGATCCCCCGGCGAACCCCTTCCCTGCCGCGGTCCTAGACTGCCTCGCAGCGTATCAATATCTCGTCAAAGATGCAGGATTCGAGCCGAAGAACATCGTTGTCGCGGGTGACTCCGCAGGAGGCAACATCGCGTTTGCGCTGGTCCGCCATCTCGTCGAGAGCGCTATCCCGGATCTGCCTCCGCCCGGCCGTCTGCTTTCGCTGTCTAGCTGGCTGGATCTGTCGTCCTCCCGCGTGGATTCTGACGCATCCCTGGTGCGCAACTTCGCAAGCGACATTTTCTCGACAGATCTGAGGAGCCAGTTCGGCGGGTACGGGACAAACGCGTATCTGGGAGCGCTGGACCGGGGGGAGACGAAGACCAATCGATATCTTTCGCCCTCCTCCCCTCACATTAGCCCCGTGGGGGGACTCTTCGCGGGATTTCCACCTACCTTTATTTCTGCGGGCGAAGCGGAGAAGATACTTGACGATTCGCTGGTCGCAGCGGAGAGGCTGAAGGCTGACGGAGTCCCAGTGACAGTCGATGTTGTCCCGGACGCCGTGCACGATTTCATGGTCTTCACATGGCATGAGCCGGAGCGTACAGATGCGCTGAAGAGGGTCTGCAAATGGTTGGACGACTAGAGGGTCTCTCGTGACAGCAACCAGGAAGCTTCGGTGAGTCGATGTCCTCGATCGTTTTGAATACTCAGAACTGATCCACGTGTGAGGATATAGAGTGGAGATGCCGAACGTCTCTACGTTGCATCGCTTTTATGTACGAGCTACTGGTTTCTTATGACCAGGGTCGAAGGGAAAATTCGGAATAAGCGTTTATGTTTGCTATACGTTGCTTGTGACTTGTACATCGCTTGAATTTACATCTTACGGTGGAGCGTTTGAATCCCGTGGATACTAGACGTAAATTCTGAACATCAAAGGAGTGTTGGCATGAGTGACGAAGAATCTTACCTGATCTCAACGATGGCCATTCGCTCGACGCTAGTATGTATGTAAGTAGCAGAGAATTAAGATATAAGCGCCTGTTAGATCTCATGCGTAATAAGTAGATCAGCCTTTCAAAGCTAGGAGACTGGGTAGACGATCACCATGTCTTCCACAACCATCACCGAGCTATGCACCCAGCTCAAACTCCTGCTCGAGGCCTCTCCAGAGGCGCTCTCCACCAACGAGCTACACGCAGAAGTTGATGCCTTCGTCCTTGAGTGTTCCGCGTCCCCTGAAGCCAATGCACTTCTTCACCAGCTTGAGGACGAACTCCAGACCATCTACGACGATGTTGTCGGCCACGCTCTTGTTCCACAGGCCGAGGTTTTTCTTGCTTTCCTATACCGCCTACGGCCAGTCCTCCCATCGAGCTCTATCATCTCAACCTGGTTTGACTTGGTACTTCGTCCAACGCTCCGCGAGCCAAAATTATCTCTGCCTGCGGTGAACTATGCTAAGGAGCTGATCATATCTGCACTGGATCCCGGAAGCAACTTCTCGGCTGCAGAAGAGGACTCTGCAGAAGTTGAGAAGCAGAAGGAGCGGGTAGGGAACTTTCGAAGGCGACTCATGGACTTGTACCTCCTGGACGCCTACAACGAGAGCTCCGGCGATGATGTCCTGGAGTGGGCAGAGCTGGACGAAGTGCAGAGAGAGAAGAAGGCATGCTGGAAGGCTAATCTTGAAGACGTCCTCGTCAAGGTTGCTCTTGAACGACCTAAGGTAAGCCCGCCGAAGACTCAGCGCCATGCGTCTGTTACTCGACTAATACGTCTGATATGTATAGGACTTCCTCACTGAGCTTTACCACTGCTATATTTCCCCAACATCTCGTTTGCAGCTCCTCATCCTTCTGAATGCCTACACCTCCCAACCGTCGTTCCCAGACCATGCGCCAGTTCTCGCCTCACATCCGCTCATGACCAGCCTACTCCACTCGCTCATCTTCGACAACTCCTCCACAGTCTGCACTATCGCCCTGACTGTGCTGATCAAGCTTCTTCCTATTTTTGCAGTCAAGGCATGCCAACAACTGAAGCATCTCCTTCCTCTCCTACTAGTCGTGCTCGCGCGGATTCTTTGCTGGAAGGAACGACAATCTTCGTCACGTATCGTTCAAGTGCTCCCAGATCCCGAGGACTCCGACGGAGAAGAAGCATCTGTGTCTGATGACGACGACGATGTCGCGCGGGAGGGCAGCCGCTCCTTGCAAATTCGCGAAGACATTGGTTGGGAGCGGCTAGAGCTCACCTTCGACGGACCCGCTTCCAAGGCGCCGTCAGCCGACCGCTACTTTACGTTCCTGTATTATCTGTTCCCGTGCAATACGATCCGGTTCTTACGAGACCCCGTCCGGTACCTCACGGACAACGGAGTAGACAGTCTGTATTCTGTGGACTGGCGGGATGCCCTTGACGAAACCAAGATCAGGAGTAAGTGCGAGGTGAGTGTCGGCGACTTCAGAGCCCAACCTCAGTCAAACTGAAGTCAGATGTAGCCGCTTCTACGACGGCACGTCTTGCATCCTCTGCTCATTTGGCGTGAAGCGAGAGAAGAATTGGAGCAATCAGATTTCTGGGAGCAGTACGACATACCAAAGATAGTTGGGAGCGCGACGATGCTCGAAGCCCGTAACGCAGCACTGGGCTTGCGCCAGCAGAATTCAAGTAGTGCAGCCGCCGCCGCTAGGTCTGCATCCCCCGAAGCGATTCCCCAAACCCCGTCCGTTGTGGAATCCAATACGTCGCAAGACGAAGCGGCAGATGCCGCGCCCTTATCTTCGTCGCTGGAGACCGTCCATGTTGAGACGGAGGGTCCCGCGTACGCCTCCGCGTTGCCAAAGATCTCGCTCACGCAAATGGTGGCAACCTCCGTCGCGCTCAAGTCAGGTCTTGACGTAGAGATTGTGGATCCTTCCCCCGCATGGTCCGCTGTCCTGTTCCCGCTGCAGTCACGCACTCGCTCCTCGTCCCGAGACTCGCCGCAGTCATCCGAGGATCAGGTGGAGGCCCCCACAACCCCTTCGCAGCTGGAACACGAGGGTTATGAGAACGGTTCGTTGCCGTTCGCGCAGGCAATCTCGTCGCTACAAAGGGAAGTCCTTCTTCTGAAGAACGAACTCAATCTCGAGCTGTGGACGACGCGCGAGAACGTGAAGCACATCGGGCGGCTGTACAAGGAGCGTGTGCTCTCGCGGACTGAGGAGGACGAACGGCAGAGCATGGTACGTGCCTTACTGTGTCATACATACTGCGCGTTCCTCATAATTCCCACAGCGAGACAAGCTGAAGGAGTACAAGCGCAAGGTGACCAGTCTGCGAGACGAGCTCAAGCAGGCGAAGGAGGAGGCCATGCGTGCGCGGGCTCGGTACCTGGATTGGAACGGACAACTGCAGGAACGAATGGTTAAACTTAGCGCGGAGAAAAAGACATGGACCCGTGAAGCTGCGGCAATGCGTGCTGCAGAGCAAGAAGCCAAGGTCAGCGGGGCGCTTGATATGTTCGAAATCCACGCTCATGCGGCCCTGCTCAGGATACCTTCGCCGCACAAGGTAAACTGCTTGCCGAGGCGAACCAGCTCGTGTTTCATTTAAAAACGAAAACGAAGGAGAACGCGCACAAGGTGGATAGGTTGCACGACTACGAAACGCAGATCAGTCAGCTGATCAAGTTGCAACGGTTATGGTGAGAAAATTCTTCTCCATAGTCAGTGGATAGATGTTGAAGATGGATCAGGGAGGCGGATGTACACAAGATCAACGACAGCAAGGAGTACTTGGCGGCGTTTGTGAGCAAGTACAGAAAGATGGAGCTACGACTAGACGCGTACGAGAATTCTCAAGTAGAGACTGAGCAGAGCGCAGGGTGGGTGGTTCGAAAGGTTTGTAGAGGACGTGAGATGACAAATGCGGAGCAGTGCACAGCGACAGCGGATTCTGGAGCTGGAGAACCGCGTCAAACAATCACAGAAGGAGCTGGAAGCGGCGCGGAAGACCGCGGAGACACAGAAAGCAAGCACGAGCACGCACGAGTACCGTCAGCTGGAGAAGATGAACTCGCGACTGCGGGGGGAGAACGAGGATTTGCGGGAAGAGATTGAGGAGGTGAAGGCGATGGTGGAGGTGTTGAAGGCGCAGGTGAGCGGCCGACAGGGCCTTGTGTGCTCGCCGCCACCGTGAAAGATATACATAGTAAGTAGGATAGGCGAGTAGAATGAGAACCGAAACGGGAAGGCGCTGTAGAACGCCGTGGAACTCGTCCGAAGCTTCGCGCACCGAGCGGGCTAGGAGACGGGCGTCTGTCCGCATTTGCTGCAAGATGGAAGGTTCTCGAACGGACAGTCAAGCAGGATACATAAACCCCCGCCGTCCCCAGTCTTCCCCAGCTTGCTCTATCGTCGCACCCATCCCCATCTCACACCCTCTCCTCACGATCTTCACGCGCAAAAATGGCCACAGAGAGCTTTGGCTTCCAGGCTGAGATCAGCCAGTTGCTTGACCTCATCATCAGTGAGCTCTCGTCTTTGTCGCGTCCGTACGCGCGTCGATCTCACCCGCCTTTGTCCAGACACCTTCTACTCTAACAAGGAGATCTTCCTCCGCGAGCTGATCTCCAACGCGTCCGACGCCCTCGACAAGATCCGCTATGCGTCCCTCACCGACCCCTCCGTCCTTGACTCGGGCAAGGATCTCTTCATCCGTATCACGCCCGACAAGGAGAACAAGATCCTCACCATCCGCGATACCGGCATCGGTATGACCAAGGCTGACCTCGTCAACAACCTTGGTACGATCGCGAAGTCCGGCACCAAGGTAAGCACACATGGCGCGCTGCGATGCTACTACATCGGTTTCTAACTCGCGTGTTTGTAGGGCTTCATGGAGGCACTCCAGTCCGGTGCCGATATTTCCATGATTGGCCAGTTCGGTGTCGGTTTCTACTCTGCATACCTCGTCGCCGAGCGCGTGCAGGTAATCTCGAAGCACAACGACGACGAGCAGTACATCTGGGAGTCTGCCGCGGGTGGTACTTTCACCATCACCACTGACACCGTCAACCCTCCCCTCGGTCGCGGTTCCGAGATCCGCCTCTACCTCAAGGAGGACCAGCTTGAGTACCTTGAGGAGAAGCGCATCAAGGAGATCGTGAAGAAGCACTCCGAGTTCATCTCCTACCCCATTCAGTTGGCGGTGACCAAGGAGGTTGAGAAGGCAAGTATTCTTTGGTGACCTAGTTGACCCAATCACTAATTCACTCCATATATAGGAGGTTGAGGACGACGAGGAGGTCGCCGAGGACAAGGAGGAGTCAAAGGTCGAGGAAGTCGAGGATGAGGATAAGGCGAAGGAGAAGAAGACCAAGACGATCAAGGAGAAGCAGGTTACAAACGAGGAGCTCAACAAGACAAAGCCCCTTTGGACGCGTAACCCTGCGGAAATCACCCCCGAGGAGTACGCTGCCTTCTACAAGAGTTTGACGAACGACTGGGAGGAGCACCTCGCCGTCAAGCACTTCTCCGTAGAGGGTCAGCTTGAATTCAAGGCCATCCTCTTCGTCCCTAAGCGGTAAGCTTGTCATTCACTGTTTAATCTGTAGCATATCGCTGATCCCGAGTTCAGTGCGCCCTTCGATCTCTTCGAGTCGAAGAAGAAGCGCAACAACATCAAGCTCTACGTCCGCCGTGTCTTCATCATGGACGATTGCGAGGACATAATCCCCGAGTACCTCAACTTCATCAAGGGTATCGTCGACTCGGAGGATCTTCCTCTCAACATCTCCCGTGAGACCCTCCAGCAGAACAAGATCCTCAAGGTTATCCGCAAGAACCTTGTAAAGAAGTGCCTTGACCTCTTCACCGAGATCTCGGAAGACAAGGACAACTTCAACAAGTTCTACGAGTCGTTCGGCAAGAACATTAAGCTCGGCATTCACGAGGATGCCCAGAACCGCAGCAAGCTCGCTGAGTTCCTGCGCTTCTACTCGACGAAGTCGACCGAGGAGATGACCTCCCTCAAGGGTGAGTGTGTACCCTCTTTGAGCTCATCATATCTCACTTGCTGACTGCCTATCAGACTACATCACCCGCATGCCTGAGGTCCAGAAGAACATCTACTACCTGACTGGCGAGTCGCTCTCTGCGGTCAAGGACTCTCCTTTCCTGGAAGTCCTGAAGAAGAAGGGCTTCGAGACTCTTCTCCTTGTCGACCCCATCGACGAGTACGCCATCACTCAGCTCAAGGAGTTCGATGGCCACAAGCTCGTCTGCGTCTCGAAGGAAGGTCTCGAGCTCGAGGAGACCGACGAGGAGAAGCAGGCACGCGAGGAGGAGGCCAAGCAGTTCGAGGACCTGTGCAAGGCCGTCAAGGAGGCGCTCGGCGATAAGGTCGAGAAGGTTGTCGTCTCGAACCGTATTGCGGACTCCCCTTGCGTCCTCGTCACCGGTCAGTTCGGCTGGTCGTCGAACATGGTACGAAAACTTCCTTTGATTTCGGCACAACCCAGATCGCTCACAAAGTCTTTAACAGGAGCGCATCATGAAGGCGCAGGCCCTCCGTGATTCTTCGATGTCATCGTACATGGCGTCGAAGAAGACGCTCGAGCTGAACCCCCAGAACGCCATCATCAAGGAGCTCAGGCGCAAGGTGGCGGAGGACAAGGCGGACAAGTCCGTCCGCGACCTCACGTACCTGCTCTTCGAGACGGCGCTGCTCACCTCTGGCTTCTCGCTCGACGACCCCACGTCGTTCGCGAAGCGCATCCACCGCATGATCGCGCTCGGCCTCGACGTCGACGAGGACGAGGAGTCGGCGCCCGTCGCGTCGACGAGCACCGAGACCCCTGCATCGACCGAGGCTGCCTCGACGTCGGCGATGGAGGAGATCGACTAGAGGGTTCGCGGTCGTCTGGGGCACATGCGTAGATCTGAGAAGCCGTTCCGTCTCCTGTAATTTGTATCATAGCTTCACGTCGGGCATTGCTGTCTTGCTGCATCTTCACGATTACTCATGCGTATCATAGTACCATAGCATCGAATCAATTCTTTGCATTTCTCGTCTTCGGTGGATATGCGCGGGGGATATGCTGGTCAAGGGGAATGTATCCAACATGATAGTAATTCTCGAAGCGGTTTGAGGCTCAGCTTGGTGGAGCTGTAATTTACAAGTGCGATATCATCTAGCTGGAGGCCCGCGCGGCCTATTTCTTCTTCGCGATGACGAGGAAGGTCTGGTAGGGGTACTCAAAGATGCCCTTCTCCTCGTCGATCCACTTGAGCTGGTCCTTGCGCGCCAAAATGGCGTCGACGTCGTCCACCACCTTCTGCTTGTCGGCGGGCGCGAGCACCGCGATGTAGCTCTTGCTGCACGCGCGGTTCACGACGATGTCGCGCGTGCCGTGGAGCACGTAGTCCCACACGTTCTCCTCTGGCGCCTCGAACTTGGCGACGTACGAGGGCGTGCTGAAGGTCGCGCGCCAGAGCCCGAGGCGGAACTGCGGTGTGCCGCTCTCGTGCTGCTCGATGCGGTCGCGAAGCTGGGCGACCCACGTCGAGCGGTTGCTGGTGGAGGGAACGCGGCAGTCAGTGCTCTGTGCCACCGCAGCGGCGTGTTGGGATCACCCACCGGTCCTCGAGGTTCCAGATGAAGGCGACGATGCCCCCAGGCTTGAGGATCCGGGCGAACTCCGCGGACGCCTTGTCGTAGTCCGGGCACCAGTGGAAGGCCTGCATCAGACAGAGGCATGTACAGACGGTCGCACCCGAACGTGTGGCGGACATTAGGTATGCAGGCATATGACGGCCGCGGATGGGTACTCTACCTGAGCGATGACGACCAGGTCTGCCCACCCGTCTTCGATGCCGGTAGTGTCGAAGGTACCCTCTCTGGCGGAGACCCGCGGATCGACGACCGTGTCCGTAAAGACTTTGCGCATGCCCTCGCTGGGCTCGACTGCGCGCAGCTCCTTGATGGAGTCCGTCCAATCGGGGTGCGCAAGGAGAGCGCGGGTGAAGATCCCAGTGCCCGCACCGATCCTGCGACGGGGTGTTCGGTCGGTCAGCGTCAGAATCCATGGGAAAGGATAGGAGAGGCTTACTCGACTACATTGAGAGGGGGAGATGCCCTGACGGACTTGCGGATGTGCGCGAGAGCGTTGGCCTGATAGGAGGGGCGCGCGCTGCGGTATCAATACGTTTAAACTTGTCTCTGGGTGATCTGAATGGAGAAAGTATCCTACCGATCGTAGAGCTCGTTCGTGCCGGTGCCAAAGCCCTCCTTTGCGATCACATGCACGGTTGTCTGCGACATGGCTCGTTGCAGAATACGGGGACGGGCTGTACCTTGGAATGTCCTAGTACTACACCTCGCAGGTGTAAGTTGTGGGGAGACTCGAACATTGGGGAGACGGCTTCTATATATACTGCCCACTATCGGCCGACGGACAGTATACATCGCCGCTGACATTAATCCCACCGTCCCGGGACACGAACACGCGCTATGCAAGAATTGCGACAGTGAGTCAAGAGATGCGTCTCTTCCACTCACCACTATGATAGCAGACTTTCCCACGCCCAGGTCAATCCAAACTTGGAGGCCCTCAGGCCCGTAGGCTGTTGATAGGGTCGGACTATCAAGGCCGACCAGTCGAGTTGTGCAAATACATCAGGTGAGCCCGACAGACGACTAGCTGATGAGTGGCCAGTGGAAGCCTGTGTGGGCTGACCGGAGCCGACATCAGGTAGTTCAGTGAACCCTCACTTCTCTAAAAGATTCCGCAGCTTCAGAAGCAAGGTATGGCAGCCCCAAAACAATACAAGCCCGCTATATATGATACAGCAGCACACTCTACGGGGCTCCCAATTGCACAAGTGCAATCACCCGCATTGTAGAACGATGCACAACCTTTCAATAAACGTAACAGCTAACATCTATATTTGCTTGCACGCTCTCCGTACACACAGCACACACAGTCGTTTCAGCACTCTCCCCGCCTTTCCGCGCGCTCGCTCGCCTTTCTTTCATCTGCTCAGACGCAGTCTCACCATGATCTCGGTCCAAGAGGTACTCTTATCCACGTTGGCGAAATGGTCACCCAGAGAAGACATGCACAAGATACAAGCGCTAGAAGAGAATGATATTCTAGGAACTCTGAGCATGACCTGGTGGCTAGCAGGAAATTCCTGGGTCGTAGAAAGTGGAGTGTCTCGACACGAGTTGTGATCGATGCCCATGCACACGTGATCCAGACGAACAGACAATCAAGAGATGATTCTTTGGAGAATCAAACTTCGTGATCAGAGGGGCTTGGTGCAAAACGACACCAGCAGGATTTGAACCTGCGCTCGGAGACCGAAACAGATGGTCGAAATAATTCGAATCTGTCGCCTTAACCACTCGGCCATAGTGTCTTAGAACATTAGCGACGCTGCAGTTAATATAAAAAGCTGCTTGGATGACCTTGCTGAATTCTAGCCATGGCCGATGGTCCTGCTCTATAATTGATATACGGCGTACTAAGCTCCACTCTCAACACACCAACTTCACCTTTGTAGAACACCGCATGCTTCTACTAGCGTGCTGGTCAGTAAGTCAGTGTCAGCACATAAACATGCGATAGCCATCTCTTCTTCCGTCTGTTAGACCATCAGACACGACAACGGTTCACATGGACAACTGGAGTGTTTCGTTGCCTGCGAGCACTGTCAAACTGCACCTAGCTACTCCATTGGCCGCCACCTTCGCGAAGCGGACGTCTCGGTGACGGACACCTCTGAACCAACCAGGAGAGGCAGACGGTGAGAGCTCCTTGGTGCATCGGATTCCGGCGCTGGCCCGCTGATGGTTGGCGTGTAGCTTTGACTGCGAAGTGATGCATAACAGCATGCTGTCGCGCGCGGCTGACCATTTGAACCAGATACATCAGTTCCTGTGTTTGGATCCTTGCCCTGTGTTCGTATCGCTTCCAAGTCGAGCCGTCACCGTCAGAATCTTCCCCGCCGGGATACGTGTATGCATGCACGATGTGGCCGCTCGATGTGAACGGGGTGCGAGTGGTCCGTCTGACCGCCGTCGCCCTTGCCAGCCGTGTGGGAGATATAAGCCTGCAATTATGGCGACTTGACGTAGAGTATCACACTGCTATGACAGTGATCTACCATACCGTTCGGTCGGTTTACAACTCGAGGGAACGAACAACAGCAGCACTGCACGCAGATACATAACACTAGCGGCCCTTGGGATGCTCCCCACGACTCTTCGAGCTTTCGTTTTCCCCCGCAGGCTCGTGAGTCTTTCTCCTTTCTCCCGCAGCGCGGCATGAACGCGACAACGGACGGCTCTGACTCCCAGTGGGAGCTTGTGGAGGAGTATATCCAATATCTGGCTCAGGAGTGAGTGATCATGGCGCCTTCTAGCTCTGTATGAAGCCTTACAACGCACGTTTTGTACTAGCCGGGATATAAATTACATAGATTTGGTTGCCTTCGGTGAGCCCATCCCTAGACAGTACGGTTTACAGGTAGCTCTAACGTACGTCGACTCGTTTTATAGTCGTCCTTCTTTTCGAGCACTTGATCACTCTCGACTGCGAGGTTCAGCTTGCCTGGGGCCGCAAACTATCGTGTGCAAGAGTCGTATTCCTCCTCAATCGTTACCTCTCTCTATTTCTGTTGTTTTTGTCCTTGGTCCCCCTTCTGCCTACGAACAATCTAGTCGTGAGTGACATGCCAACCCTTTGCTACAGTGCGTATACTGATACGTACTGCGCAGGGGCAAGTGCCTCCAGCCTCCACACAACCATATCATTCAATCTGAACTTCGCTGTTGTTTAGCTGCACGGCCGTTCAGTTCATGATACGGGTGCTCACAGCGATACTATACACCGTCTGGGCCGGTCAGTTTCTGCCCGTTCACCCTGTTCGGGGATATCTGTACTCACTGTTCACAGTCTTCTCCGGCCTACGCATATACGCAATCAGCAATCACAGCCGGTTCGTCACCCTGGCTGTCGTATCACTCGCCTTGGTTCCCGTTGGCACCAACATTGTGCGCACGCGTCAGTCATGGTGTGGATGGGCTGCAGCTCACACCGTCACACCGTTCCTAGTACCTAGACACGGAGACTGTGGCCTTCTATGATATCAATTGTTATGCTGCCTTGAATTTCTCCGATGACGCTTACACTCTGTGAGCGGATTTTTCTTCTATCTCACATTAGTCTGCTGACTGGATCCACCTAGCTGTATGTTGTATCAACTTGCCTGCTACCTCACTTGGAGCTGATATGCCCGACACAGTGAGCGTAATCACGCGGGGATGCTTGACGGCCTCCGAGGGCATCGTGATCATCATCACATGGATGAATACCTGGCACAAGGACCGGTCAAGCTGCCGGATGGGCGCGCAGACGTCCTTCATGGCCCTAGTGCTACGCGAGGGCATGGTATACTTCTCGTATGTCGGGCCCGCCAGTGCCGTACGTCGACTATCCACTGACAAGTCGCGTTGCGTGCGGCAGCGTGCTGCTCGCGTTGAACATCACGCAAATCATCTTCACGTTCGCAGAGAGGAACGCCTTCTCTCTTCTCCTGCAGTTCACCAACGTGTACGTACCCCGCCTCGTCTCGTCCTCCCCTGTGCGCCCCTCGTGCCGTTGTAGCTCACGCGGGCGCCCCGTTCTCGGCAGGCTCACCCCGATCCTCATCTCTCGCTTCTACTTCGACCTGGACGACCTGCAGACGCAGGAATGGATGACCACCCTGCCCTCCGCGCGCCACACGACGCTGCGCTTCGCGGCAAACACCAGCAGCAGCTTCGTAAGCGATACTTGTCCTCATTCTCCTGGACCTCCTCTCGTACCACGCTCTTCCGACCAATGCATCCGGTCTTTCCCCTCTCCCAAGCCTGTCACACCCAGTTGAAGATTGATACTCACCACACCTCCTTCCTCCACCAGGACGAGGGCAGCTACGATTCGGACACCAGCACCGCCACCTTCAACGACACCCCGCCGCCGACGCCGCCAGCAAAGGACAGGTTCCCCCAACTCCAAATAGATCCGGCGCGCCGAGCGCACGTAGACTGTGTGGTATGCGTGGTGTGTGTACGATAGTCTGTCTCGTGTGTACTAGCTGTGCTCCTCCCCCCCCCCCTTCCCCCCGACTCGGTCGAGGGCCGGGGTATTATTTATGATCGCCGTCGCTGTGCAAGCACCGCTCGACATCTTGTTGTCCATCGGGCCCGTTTGTTGTATCATTATGTGTAGTAGCAGCCGCCAGGAATAGAGTGTACGTTACGTCTGTCAGACCCGCCCCCGCAGACTGTCGCGGGCTCTCGCTGCCAGCAACCCCGGACAACCGTGTCTGTCCACGGTCGTACAAGGACACGTCGTGCTCCCCTTCGGGGCACACCCACCACCCAGTCGGTTCGGACAACGCACAGCGCTCGCGGCCACACGGTCAATTTATGAGCAATAATTCAAGCTATACAATACGAACACGCACGGCGGCGAGCCGCGACGCACGCCCAGCGTCCACGCGGGGTCGACGCCGCACGCACGACACATACGGTACGCGCTCGTTCGGCCGGACGGACAAGCACAAGCACACATGCCTATTTATGAGGTAGGTACGGAAGAGTACGGAACACGCACAAGACGACGACGACGAGGGGGGGCCAGGGCTGGGAACGACGGTCAAAATTCGGGGTCGGGGGTCGGGGGGCAAGGGGTAGAGAGGTAGCAGTAGGTAAGGAGGCAGAGTCAGAGGACGAAAGGGGAACGGGGGGCGAACATAACGGGGGTTACTACAGTACACTATACACCGACCGGGCCGTGGATGATGAGATGGAAAGCGACGAAAACAGCACAACGAGAACCATTCAGCGCGTCCGCGCGGTTTTGTCCGTCCGCAGGGGGCACACGCCAGGGGACGTGCAGGCGACGCAGGGCCCAAGACGACACGAGGGCTGCAGCGCAGGAAGTGGCGTGGCGTGGTGTGGCGTACCATTGCAGGACCGTGGTCTCAGCCTCTGAAGGCTCAACGCCGGATCGCGCCGTCCGCCTTGATCTGGTCCTGGAGGTCCTTGACCGAGTTCTGGACCATCTCGAGGATGCCCGCGATGACCTGCAGCTTGTCGAGGTACTGCTGCTGCCGCGAGCCCGAAGGCGTCTGGGCGTTCACAGGCGCGCGTGGGGCACGCGATGCGGAAGCGGCGAGGGCAGCAAGGGCGGTGGGGCCCGCAGATGCACTCGGAGTCGCCGCCGCGACACCGTTCGGGACCGGGGGCTTCTCGCGCTTCGGTGCTGAGGCACGCGCCAGAGGAGCAGAAGCCAATGCGGAGGTGCTGGCGACTGGGGCGGCGGTGGTGGGCCGCGAGGGACGTACGGCACGTTTGGCGGGCTCCGGGCGCTTGGTGTCCTCCTCTGCCTCAGCGTTGGTGCGCTTGCGCTTTGGGGCACGCGTACTAGCGCTCTCCCCGTTGGTGGCAACCGGCACATCTGCGGACGAGGAGGGAGAGGGGAGCGCACGGAGTGAGCGAGCGCCTGTGGTGCCGCGTGGATGCTCACCTCCGGCAGCTTTGCCCTTGGAGGTCGTGGAGGCCTTGGTGGTGTTGCCGTTGCTGCTGGTGTTGTTCTCCCGAGAGGGGCGGGCGGGGGGCGTGAGAACTTTCGAACAGCGGTGCCGCTTGACGAAGCAGGAGTCGCATCGCTGGCGGCTGCTGTTGACGACGCAGGTCGGGTTGTTGCGCGCGATGCAGTTTGTGCACCTGTCGTCGCCTTTGAAGGTGTGGTCCTTGAAAGATGCACCGAGTTGATGGCTGATGCGGGGGAAAACGGAAGAGGGGCACGTACCACTGAGTCCGGAGGGGCAGAAGGTTTGCTGTAGTCTGCAGGCTGTTGGCCGCGCGGGGGTGCGCTGACGGTGCTGCGGGGCTCGGGGCTCGAGACGGCTTTGGTGGAGGGTGCGTTGGTGCGGGCGCGGAATCGATAAGGCTGGAACGCGAGGAGCTCACCGGTGGTGTTTCCTGCGGTGCCGGAGGTGGGGCGGGGGGAGGAGGGGGTGGGGGTTGGAAGGCGAGGCTCGAGGTTGCGGTGAGCGGCGAGGGGGCTGTCGGAGGGGCGGAGGCTGGGGCTTCTGGGGTGCTCTGAGCCGATCGCGTCCTCGTCAGAGTCCCTTCCGGCGTCTAGGGAGTCGTGCGCGGGCTCGCCGATGGCGTCCTTGTCACCGCCGTCCATGGGGTCGTCGGGGTCAAGCGCGAGAATGGCGCGACGAGCGTGGAGGTATTTTGTGAGGGGTTCGGAGGGGTTGTGAGCCCGTTGGTAGGCGTCTATCTGGAGGAGAGGCGGTGGGATGGCAGACTTGTCGGGGGAGGTGTAGCGTGCAAGAGCGCGGTTCTGAGAAAAGCGCGAGGACTGAGAACAAGATGGGGGAAGCGCGTGCGATGGGGTACTCACTGCGAGGGAGAGGAGGGCGGGCTCCTCCTTGGGGCGGGAGTCGGGGGGCAGGTCGAGGACGCGAGCGACCTCCTGGCGGAGATGGCGGAGGAGGGCGTCGAAGGAGGGCGCGCTGGAGTCATGTTCGCGAGAAATGACGGCGGAGAGGTGTGGGTGAGCGGGGTGCGCAGTGGGCGCGGGAGGGTGGAAGGGGAGAGGGACGGACATGGGTGCGAGCGGGCTGGTGGTGGGAGAGGGAGAGACGCGTCGGGCGCCTCGAGGAGAGGCGAGGCGAGCACGGACAGCCCGCTCGGCGCTCGCGGGGGGCTCTAGGCGCTGTGACCCGCGGGTGTGATGTGTGACTGCAGTGTGCACGTGCCGGTGACTTGTCACGGGGCTGACGTCAGGCCAGGGACGGCGAGGGACGGTTTCTGTCTGAGATCTGAGATCTGAGTGTGGTCTCTGCAGACTCAGACTGCTCGGAATATAATATCTAATGCTCGGCTGCTCGGCTTCCGGTAGTCTAGTGAGTTACTACTGCTATAGCTAGTCCAAGTCCAAGTCCAAGTCCCTGGTCCTCCGAGTCCTCCTCCGTTAATCCGTCCTCTCGCTCAAGCTCCTGCGACAATGCCGTCTTCGCCGTGAGACGGCAAGCCCACAGCTCTATAAACACGCGCCATATCTCCTTCAGCCACCCTTGTCCGCAGCCATGTCCCCCGATCCCGCATCCCTCGCCCTCGGTCACGGCCAGAGCGCGTCCAACCTCGCCATCCAAGACACCACCCTCCAGGTCCTGCGACCCGCTGACAGTGAGCTCGCGCCCGCCCCAGCCCGCCGTTCTCCTTCCCTCACTCACTCAAATTCCAGCCAAATGGCCTAAGCTCCAAGTCCCCGTCCGGGACGTCCTCTGGGCAGGCGTCGAGGACGGTCTCTTCCAGCTCTCTCTCCTCGCCAGGCGCAAAAGAACGTCCCCCTACAGTCTCCTCCACATCACCGGCGCCGTCTCCGACGCCGACCACCCCGCTGCCGCCGCCTTCGCAGACCTCCTCATGGCCGCTGCCTACCCTGGTAAGCCCCTTTTACTCATCCTCCCCCTCCCCCACCCCCATCTGACCGTCCCAGTCCTCAAGAGGCAGCGACGGCTCAAAGTCTTCGTCAATCCGAAGAGCGGTCCCGTACGTGTCCGCCCTCCCCCGCTTCTTCGCTCCCACTCACGCCAGATGACAGGGAAAGGCTGCAGGCCTGTATCGCAAGCGGATTGAGCCCATCTTCCGCGCCGCCCACTGCGACGTCGACCTGACCTGTGAGAGCCCGCCCCCCCCTCTCCACGCCCCTGCATTCCATTCTCGCACATTAACACATGCTCCGTGCAGTCACCTGCCGCGGGAAGCAAGCGCAAGAGATTATCGAAAAACTCCCGCTCGACGAATTCGATGCGGTCGTGGTCATGTCCGGGGACGGCCTCATCCACGAGGTCTTCAACGGCTTCGCCGCCCACGCGGAGCCTGCCAAGGCCTTCCGCACCCCCGTTACGCCAATTCCGACTGGCTCTGGCAACGCGCTTGCGATCAACTTGCTCGGTCTCGATGTGAGTCCTGCGCCCGCGCTGCCTGTCCTCCCCACTGCTCCGTCGTTCGATGCGCGGTGTGCGTATTGCATCCGGGACTGACACCACCCTGTTCGCGCACTCTCACAGGATGCGAAGGACATCTCCGCAGCGGCCCTGAACGCAATCAAAGGTACGCAACGAACCACTTTCCGTCTTGGCAGAAACACACACACCCGTGCTCTGCGCCCGGTGCTGACCCTCGCGCCCGTCCCCCAATACAGGCCAGCCGATGCCCGTCGACCTCTTCTCGCTTACACAGGGCGGGAAGCGGCACATCTCGTTCATGTCCCAGTCGCTCGGGCTCATCGCAGACCTCGACCTCGGCACCGAACACCTCCGCTTCATGGGCGGCCAGTGCGTCTCTTCCCTTTACATTTATCCCCCTTGCGTGCCTGAGGAAGACTAAAACTCCGTACGCGCAGACGGTTCCTCGTAGGGTTTATTTATGGACGTAAGTGGTCCCCTCCCCCTGCGCCCGCGTCGTCGCTTCGACCGCGCGCGCATCTCGAATTAGCCCACCGCTCACTCTGACCACGCTTTTTGCATCCTCTCATATATCTCCCAGTCATCCGTCACCGCCCCTGCCAGGTGAAGGTCTCCATCAAAGTCGCGCACACGGACAAGCGCAAGATGCTGCGCGACATGCACGCCGCGCGCACACTCGCCGACGACACGCACGCCACCGCCCCGTCCGCGCTCACCCTGCCCGACGCGCCCGCGGGCGACGGCCTCCCGCCGCTGCGGCACACCGACCCGGCCGCGGGCGAGGAAGACGAGGAGGGCTGGATCACGTTTGACAGGCCGCTCGTGTACCTGTTTGCAGGCAAGGGCCCGTACGTCGCGCGCGACGTGCTCCAGTTCCCGGTGTCCCTTCCGACGGACGGGCTGATCGATGTCGCGTTGCAGGAACGGGTACGTGCTTCTCTTCTCCTCGCGCGCGCGCGCGCTCTCTCTCTGTACCCCTCACACGTCTGATTCACGCGGGGGTGTATGTCTGATACGACTGCTCATGTCGGGGGGAATAGACGACGCGCACGGCGATGCTCAAAACGATCGACGGCTCCCAGCGCGGGGACCACTTCTGGCAGGACACCGTACGTCCCCTTCCCTCTGCCCCCTCCCCCCCCTTATCTCCGTTCTCTCCCCACCCCCACCCCCCTCTTTCCCCCCACCCCCACTTCACCCGCGCCAAAACCATCCAACTCAAACTGCGCCCGCAGCAACACTACTTCAAGGCGCACGCGTACCGCGTCGAGCCCTCGACCGCAAAGGGCTGGCTCTCCGTCGACGGCGAGGCGTTCCCGCTCGAGGCGTACCAGGTCGAGGTGCACCCGCGCCTCGGCACGCTCCTCAGCATGTACGGCGCGTACCAGCTCGACTTTGACGCGCCCCCCGACGACAGGAAGCCATAGCCGTCTGTTAGTGTTCCGCCGCGGGCAAGCGCTCCTCGCCTAGCTACCACGGGAGGGAGAGCGATGTCCGCGGTTGCGCTCGGAATCCGGCGGCCCCGGGTGGTGGTGTGGAGCAGTGGACGGATTATTGGGATGTTGGGTGCAGACGCGACGCCGTTGTTTTGACGTTCCTTAGGCTTTTGTACCGCTCCCCCCCTATCCCTCCCCCCCAAGGGGCCCGGTCGCTGTTCACATACCCAATCTCATGACCTTTTATGACGTATTGTGCTCGCCAGTCACTAACGACCGACTGTGTACCGTTCCCACATACTTACTCTGCCGCGTTATCCAATTCCATCCTGCTGGTCGCCCGAAACACACTTACCCGGACCCGAAGGAAGGGGGGGGGGTGAATGAGGGAATGAGAGGCTGCCGCCGCGATAGCAGCATTATGCAAGATATATCTAGCCTATGACACAGGGGGTGATAGTAGGGAGCGTGGGCCCGCGGGGGCTGTCTGGTGTTGGATGGGTGTGTGTGTGGATATGTGTATGTATGTGTGTAGTAGCAGCGACCGCGCGGGCGGGGGGCGGCGCGCGCGCTCGCGAGTACAAAGTCCGCCAATGTTCTAAACTCCCAAAACGTCCGTGCGCTTATGAGCCTGCGTCTGTATGACCGTGTAGAATAGTAACGAAACTGTCCGGGTGCGTATGTGCATGGTCTATAGAGTCGTGATCATGGGCGAGCTGTGGAAAACACGCGAGCTGGTCAGCAAACCGAACGAGGATGCCCACGAAAGAAAAAAACTCACCAAGCTGTTCCTTGCGGTAGAACCAGAAGTAGCCGATCACGATGATGATCTGGCAGATGAGCGCGACCCAGAACGGCGCGGACGCGAGCGGGCTGCCCTTGAGGCCATCCTCGAAGTCCCACTGTGCCGCGTCGGGGAACACGCTCTCGGGCCCGATCCGGTTCGGCGCCGTCGCACGCGCGACCATGACGCATATCGAGCCGATGATCTGCGCGAGCGCGAGCGTTGCGCACACGTGCAGCCGCGAGAGCGTCTGCAGCAGAATCATACCCAGGCCGACACCCTGTACCGCGTCGAGCACGCCGAGCCACAGCCAGAGGCAGACGCCGAGGTACGGGCCCGCCCTGCCTGCCCAAGGGATATACAAGGCAAGGGAGGACGTGCCCCAGAGCATCTGGCACCATCGTGGTGCACCGAGACCGACGGCGAAGACGGGCAGGAGCCAGGTGTGCGTCTTGCTGAGCCAGGTGAGGACGCCCATCATGAACGCCCAGACGCCGATGAAGAACCCGACGACAAGCAGCGCGATCTGCCACTTCGCAATGGGGACGTTCCAGAGGAAACTCCAGTTACGGCCGTAGGGTCCACTCAGCCAGTAGTCGCGCAGGATCTCGGAGCCGAGGAACCACAGCACGATCTTCCGGCGGAAAAGCGTGTGGAAGAAGTTGGGCACCTTTGGTGGCGTCTGGCGGTAGTAGTCTGCAGGGAGATTAGTATACAAGCCAGATAATGATGGGCTGTGACAGATGCTCACCTGGCAAGCCGTAAAGCATGAGATACGCGAACAAGAGACTCATCACGGCCAGAGGCCACACGATGAGAACAATCCACCAAGGCGAGACGTTGTCCGCAGAGACGGTGTCGAGGTTGTAGCCCCAGTACCACAGGGCGGCAACCCAGACTTGTTGAGACCCTTGCACAATACAGGCACGCAACATCCAGACCTCTGTCGCGGCACCAGCTTCTTCACCAAAGTTCAGACCGAAGAAGCAGAACGCGGCTGCGGAGGCGATGGCGTATGCCCAGGTCGCAGCACTTGAAAGCGCCACGTGCGCTGAGTGTAGCTTGCTGATCACAGAGGGAAGACCGATAAGGAAGAACGCGATGGCAAAGAACACCCATGGGGCCGAGAGAACATAGACCGAGGGCTTCATACGGAAGAGAAGGTACCAGATGATGGACGAAGCTAAGAACACGCCACCAAGGACGTAGAGCTGCAAGTTGGTTTGTGAGGCCTGTCCGCCTAGCAATGTGATCTGGAAACTCGTAGCAGCTAGCATCTATGGCAATATAGGTCAGCAACAACCTAATGAGCGTTGGTCGTCGTGACATACCTGTCCGATGGCGATGATGATAGTGTACAGTGGCCACCCGAAGATCTCGCGGGAGAGAGCAATTTGAAGGCCAGACATGATGACAACGTCCTGACCGTTCGGCAATGGGCCGCTGTACTCGCCATTGATACCAACACTAGGGCTGAAGGTGCTCGGAGACGACGGGCGCGAGTGATCAAAGGTAGACGGCGCGGGTGTGCCCCAAACGGAGTCGCGTTGTGACGAACGGACACTGGCAGCGCTAGAAAGCTTGTCCTTCTTGACCTTGTCGAAGAAGGCTTCTTCACTCTTCATCAGGAACTTCTCGATAGAGAGCTCATGCTTGGAGTTGTGCGCGTTCAGCATTTGCAGGCGCTGCACGAAGTCCTGAGCGACACCTCCATCCGAGTCCGTGAACTACAGCACAGGTCAGCGATGCTCTAAGCAGAAACTATGAGATTACGTACCGAAGCGATAGCCTTGTTGAGGGGCGAATTGGCCTTTTCATCGACAATGGACGCAATAGACTCCACCGAAGAGACACGCGAGTGAGCACCGAACGGCCGCGACGGCGCAGGGTCCAAGAACGGGTCGGGCGCGTGCTTCTGGTCGCGAGCGATGGTCTTGTTGGCGCGTTCCAAGAAGTTACCGAAGTCCTGGCGAGTCTCTCCGGGGCTGGGTTGGCTAGAGAAGTAGTCACCCTCGTTCTCAGAGATGTCCGTGCTGACCGAGCCTCTCCGTCCGTCAGGAAGAAGACGAGGTGCCGCAAGATGAGGATCGATAGGTGTGCCCGGCGTGTACGTGTCGACACTCCACTGACCAGGTGAGCCAGGAGTACTGATCCGGGGACTCTCCGCTATGCTGCGACTATCCCAGTCAGGCTGCGAGGGGTAGGCTTGGAACTCGGGATTCCAGTCCGTGGTATCATGCACGTTGTGGCCCATGGGGTTGAATTCAGCATCCGACGGCCGCCATGCGTTTGATCCCGCAATAGTGCGGCTCGTCGTGATACTACGCTTGTGGAAGTCCTCCATACGTTGGCGCCACTCGACAACAGGGAAACGCTGGACGGCGGACCGCGCACGCAACATAGCGCGCTCCTCCTCAGTAGACTTCAGCGCCATTTTGATGGTCTTGGTGAGCTGAGACATCATGTGTTCCGTTGACATGGACTCGACAGGGAACCACTGCAACATAGCGTCAGCAAGGGAGTACATCGCAAGCAATGGGATACGCACCCAACCAGGCATCAAACCAAGACCACCGAGACGACTACCCACACCAAGTGCACCCTTACGACCGAACTCAACGGCAACGAGACCGAAAGGTTCATCACGAGAGGGGATCAGCGCGAAGTCAGCACCACTGAACAGGTAAGGCGGCAACGCTGTGAACTCGGGCTTGGAGTAAACACGGTCGGGGTATAGCTCCATCAGCCGTGCGAGCTTCTCGGCGGCGAAACGACCGTAGAGATCGATGACCGGACCAACAGTGATCAGCTGGATGGATGGACGCTTCTCGAGACTGCACACGATGTTAGCCATGGCGCAGATAGTCATAAGGGAAAGGGACGTACAGTGAAGGCATGACATCCGCGATCAAATCGACACCCTTTTGCTTGGACCAACGACCGACGAACACGAACAAGTCCGCATTCGGGTCCTGCTTGATACCGGCCCACTCCTGCGCCTGACGCTTGTGCTCCGGACGTTCCGCTTCCGCGACCTGGTCGATCTCAATGTCTCGAACGGCGACCGGCTTCTCGTCTAGGGCTGCAATATCCGTGGGATCCGGGTTAGGCAGAGAGTCGACGTGCTTGAGAGTCCAGAGGGCGGGATAACGAGCCCACGAACGCTTGCCGTACTTGTCTGACACACCAGCGACACCGATACTCTTTTGGTGGACCGAGATGAAGGATGCCGCAGCATGGAGCAAGTTGAACGTGTTACCGAACTGCACGTACTTCGTGCAGTGCTCCTTGCTGATATTGAACGCCGAGCAGACCTCCTTCATCTCCTCCTTCGTGCGGAGCGGCCAGAGACCCTGGAACTCAGCATTGTGGAGCGAGAGACAGACTGGAAGGACCTTGGGGAGCAGATAAATGGGAGCGAGGGCACCGTGGTAGTCGTTGATGTGATAGATGTCGATGTGCGGGAAGCGACGGACGGTCGCGGCGATCGCCTGGTTCCACGTTGAGTAGAAGATGGCCGAGCTGAGATCGTCCATGCGAGCGGGATACGGGTCCGACTTCGTCTGAGCACGGAAGACGGGGCTGTCGAGAATCACGTAGGTGATGTTGTCCAAGACGTGGGTCTCGACCTCGATGAGGTACGGCTCGCCGAAGATGATGACTTCGATGGGGTCTGCGGGCTCGCCAGGAGGATACTCGAGATCCTTAACCTTAGGAATGACCCAGATGAGGTCGACGTCCGTCATGGCCTTGCCCATAAGACTAGACATGACACCCAGACCACCAATCTTGACCTTCAGCTTCCAGTCGATGATCTCGTACTCGAGGGTAGAAATGAGAACGCAGCGACGCTTATCCTTGTCTTCTGGCCATCCAATGATCTCATGGGGCTTGTGGTGTCCAAAGACCTTCTCTGAGAACGGAGTCGCGTCCTTGACGTTCGTGCTCGACTTGTTGCCCAAGCTGCCCAGGATTGGGAAGTAGTTGCTGTGATCCTTGGCCGGCTTGACACCCCATTTGTTGTATCTGATGCCGTAGAACGACCACATGAAGATGACGACAGCGAGCGCACCAGTGATTAAGGGGATCGAGAGGAGGAGCGCGTACGTGATAGCACCAATGATCGACTCGCCACGGGGTTCGAGATGCCAGGTCATCGCCGAGTCATCGACAACGAGAGCCCAAGCCAAATGAGGCTTCGGAGGCGCGGACAAGTTCAAATAGTTCGGCGCCGCGGTATTGGGAGGTAGACGGTCAAGGACACCGTCACCGTCGGAGTCTCCATAGTAGTAGTTGTCGTACCCGAATACGTTGAGCTGCAGGTAGGTCGGCCAGCTTGCCATGATCTCGAGTTCCCATCGGTTTTCGCCAGCGTGCGTCATGTCAGCAGTAATACCCTTGTCGAAACCCCACTGATTGAAAGGGCCACGAGCGAGAAGCTGAGGAACACGGCGAGGCGTAGCGTAGTCATGATCCGCATGCACTACAACACTCGCAGACTTCGCAAGATCGCTCCAGTCTACAAGGGCATCAACGACCATTCTATGACAGAGGGTCAAAGCGCTACTCACACTGCACCATAACATGGTCACCCTGCCAGAAGTTGCCGGAGTCCGTGAATACAGAGGCATCCATGGTCGTAGTGTCCTCGTACTTCTGCCACGATGTCCAGTTCTTGCCGAAGTTCCCAGAGTACCGGAACATGTCAGCACCGTACGCCTTGTGGGTGAACGTGTACGAGCCCCCTGAGACACTGAACGCGGAAGAGTCGTAGTCCGATTCGGGGAAGACCATGACGTTCTTCGCCGATCCCTTACGGAGTAGCAAGTGATCCGTGACCTAAATTGAACCGACATCGATCAGGGTCACCAAGATAGACTCGTCGTGTATTCGGACTTACGTTGGTAGATACTCCGGCCTGAGTCGTAGGGTTCGTGAGAGTGATCTGCAGGATACCGTCGGGGAAGTTGGTCAATGTTGCAGACCACTGGTACTGTGAGACCGATGCGCCAGGAATGCGCGGAGCCGGCACATTCGTAAGCGCCTGACACTTGGCGTTCGTGATTGTGGGTGCAGGGCCGCTGCCAACCATGGTCAGCGTTATCGCTTTCGTGACGGAGTCACACTGCATCGCCGTGTTGAACTCAAGGGAGATGTCGTGCGTGGTCGCGTTAGCGTCACCGCTCTCAGCAGGAATCCGTGCATCGTGGCCCGGGAGGAACCGAGTGAGCATCGGCGGGGGGGCGACCCACTGTTCCTGCGGAACGAGAGCCTTGAACCCATAGGGGTCCATCGTGACGGTGTCCATGCAACCATACCATGGGGATTGCGAGTTGTTGAAATAAGATGAGCCCGAATCCTGCAGAGTGTAGGTCTCGTACGGATAAAACAGGTTGCGGACGACCTGTCCGCTCTGGTACGGCGACGAAATCCACAGGCTACCCTTGCAATCGTACGTCCATGTCCTCGTGCGGTTCTCGTTGGAGTACAGCAACCAGACCTGGTCGGTGTTGCCGGTGAGCTTCTGGACACCGTCAATGGGAGCACGAGAAGCGGACCAGAGACCCATTTCGGTGAGGGTCCCATTCGAACCGGGTCGCGAGATGTAGTACGTCCAGTTACCACGCTGTACCAGGTTGAAGCCATCCTGCAGCGAGCTGAACTGACGCCGCAAGGCCAAGAACTGCGCGAAAACTCGGCGCGTATCTGTGGTAGGATCGAAGTGGTCAAGCGAGTTCCAGTCATCGCGGCAGCCGAGGAGAGCCTTGCCCATCGGCATGTTGAAGTACTGATCGGAGCCGAGAGAGTAGCAACCATGGCGTTGCCAGGCTTTGTTGCTGATCATGGCCTGACGACTGAGGGAGAGGTCAGTCATGGGTGGATACGTGGATGGTAAGTTGTACACACCCGTAGAGATAATTGGAAGCACCAGTATCGTAGAGATAAAAGTTCTGTTCCTCCCCGTAGAAGTACTGCGCACACAGCATTAGTCCACGCGGCATATTGAAGACGCGATCTATGTCAACTTACCAAAGGCATCCCGGGCATGATCAAATTCGTGATAAACGTGCCCAAAACACTGCGCTGAGTGCCGTTCTCCAAACTAGGCCAACGGAAAACATCGAAGTTGCTGGTGCCAAACATATGCCTGGGGTCTACGGCCTTGGAGTGCGGATTGATAAAGTCGTTGTGCACAAACATCTCGTTCCAGGCGGTGACGAAGTTGGTGTCTACATCGAAGGCGACCTGTAGGTTTCCGTCCATACCCAGGAAACGACTGAGGGAGCGGTAGATGGAGTAGTGGAAGGCAGCACCGTCGAGCGCATTGAGTGGTGCATCGCGAAGGAAGTACTGATCCTCAGTTCCGGTAAGGTTGGCAGCGGGTAGGAAGCCAAGAGGCCGTTGGGTGGGGGTACGCCCACGGCCGCTAGGATGCATGTCAGAACCGGTGAGGCGGGGAATGAGTTTCCCACTCACAAGTAGAGAGAGCCAAACGTGTCACCACCCGTGACTTCACCCGGGATATAGAAATTGTCCTTGCCGAGTTTCGCTGCACATGCACGTGTGCTCGACGCCCACTCCGCGAGAGCATCGACGGTGACTTGAGTAGATTTGTCGATACGGATGGCATCTATATCAAGAGCGGTGATTGCAAGGCATGAGAAGACCTTCAACTTGGCCATCACTTCCGGTTTCCATTCCCGCAAACGGTCCTGGACGGATGCGAACTTCGCAAGCTGACGTTGCCAGTCGGGATGGACACCAAAAGCCTCCATGTCACCATATTGGTCGAAATCCGATTGCATGCAACCATTCGGGTGGCCGATGTCCTGGATGATACCGTCGTCGGACCAAAAGGTTGGAAGCTTACACGACTCATTGTAAGTGTTGTCGATCTTTAAAACGCCACGAAATCAGCAATGTGGAGCTAAGGCTGTCAAAAATAGGGGACCCACATTGAAGTCCTTGTACTCATCGAAATCCCAAGGCACGATGTTAGGGTCCTTCCAGACTCCCTCGTACTCATTGAGATCGAAGGGAGTAGACTCGTTGAGGTGCCTAAAGTCACGTTAACATGTGACACCTATGAGATCATAGGTATATGGTCAAAGAACACACACCCTTTGAACCCGACGAGATCGGCCATGGTGCCAACCGTGAAATCGGCCATGAAGTACATCCCACGAGCATGGATCTCGTCAATAGTGTTTTGCCAATCAGCCAGGGTACCCCAGTGAGGGTCAAGAACAGTGAAGTCCAGAGGCGAATAACCTACACGACATAGAGATGTGAACAACAGAACGTTGGCAGAGGACATGAATGTACGCACTGTCCGCTTGCCATAGCATGTTCACGAAAGGTGTTCCCGAAATAAAGATACCGTTCATCCCCATCCCTTGAATGTAGTCGAGCTTGGACACCAAACCCTTGAGATCACCACCAAAACGAAGCTGCGTCTCCCGCCAGTCCCACTCGTACATAGTCCCGAAATAGTCATTGTTTGTTGGGTCGCCATCGGCGAACTTGTCCAGGAGGATGGTATAGAACGAAACCGTGCGCCAGTTCTCTGGGGAGCCAGTGTAATTGGCACGCTGGGGTGTGGAGTACTCGAGAGGGGACTGGGCGTTTTGGTTGGTGTTAATGTTGTAGTCGACGAGATCCTCTCGATAGGGAGAAGCATTGCCCCACTGGGCGAGTGCCAGAAGGGAGAGGAGGGCTGTCCGCACCCACATGGCGGGCAGAGATGAGGGTGTTACGAGGGTGTCGTCGTCGTTGGCGCGGGAGGGGGAGGAAGGGGGGGAGATACAAGTCCGACCTCAAGAGAGGAAAAGCCAGTCGCGGGGAGAAAGGAGAGGAAGGGACGAATATCCTGCCGGGGAATCCGAAAACAAGATATGGAGGGATGAGGGAAGGAAGACCGTTGGGTCGAACGGGAGGAGGAGAGCTGGAAGGAGGGTCAGGGCCTCCGGCAAAACCCTCGTTTTATTTAGTTGGCTCCGCCGCCGGGGTCCAGATGCCGCACCCTCGGCGTCAAGCACTACCAGTACTGTATAATCACCAGCCTTTTGGCCCTTATCCCTCCCCTTCTCAGCCTTTATTCTGTTTTTTCTCCCCAAACCTGCCGTAAACGACGTTTCGCTCGGCGATCGCACGCGGTCAAGAATACGCGAGCCGCTCACTGTCTGGGCTCTGCACCGTGGTGTCCTCGCCCATCCAATGTCGCCCGTCCCGCCTGGCAGTTCGTTGCGTTCCCCTACCGCGCTCGCGAGGCCTCTCTGGCACCCGGCGCCCGGCTTTCACGGCTGACCACAACGCATATGCAAGGTGGAAGGAGCGTAGCCACCCCGTCGGCGCTCGCGCTCGTCGACGGTAAGGTACTCGAGAGAGATTGTCCCGTCCGATACGGCTGAACATTCGAGCTGATCGTCACGCTAGTGCATGTTGCACGCTGCACCGCCGACTTAGCATCTTGGCTCCTAGGCCTCAGACCTTTAAGTACAAGATCCCTCCCGAACAACATCCCAGGCTTGCAGTTTTGAAGCTTGAAGTCTGAAGACATGATTGAAGCCCACCGCCGGCTCGGTATCATACCAATCACGGCAGACATGTTGACCAGTTGCTGTTGATTGGAACAGTACCGATGGCAGTACTCATGTCATGTTGTGACGTCCTGACCTCATGGACTATGATGCTTGACGATGTACACAGGTGTGGACATAACACATTGACCGCACCGACGCTCACGAAGCCGGCCAGCGAACGACTTCCCACTTCAGAAGCCCCGACATGCACGGCGCACGTCATGGTGAAGCAGTGTCATCGGGCCAGCGTTTGAAAAGCTAGGCTTTCTTGACAGAGAGACATCCGTGATGTACGTGCGGGGTGATTGATTAACAGGATCTGGTGTACCATAGCCAAAGTTATACCGGCGTAGCTGCTGGATCGTCTGCTTTGACCACGACATTTATAGCCCCTGGACCGTATAGGCGTATTACTGCCCTGCGAGCATGTCCGCCTTATCGCAGGGAAACTCTGCACAGAACAAGTGCTGCTAAGCGAACAATCCAGCTGCTCCAAACTCACACAGGGGCGATGTTGGGCCGGCAGACTGTATAAGTACCAGCGGCAGTAGATTAATTCTGGAACTGGTCCTTTACATGGCGATGGGATTGTCCGGAAAGCTCGACATGGGAGCGTCTCGCCTTGTTCCCGCTGGAAGACTCTGACTGCTCATCAGACTCGGAGCTCTCAGATCTCAGCGCTGAGCTGTCTGTGCATATTGCCCATGCCAGTGTCGTTGTGGTCGATATCGAGGCCACTTCAACTGCAGACGCATTTGGCTACTGCCAGGCACGCCGGGTTATATGCCGCGAGCTGAAGCGCGTAACGCCGAGCAGTCCAACGCAAGCGAATTGCCGGTCATAGATATACACGGTGTTGGGATGCAGTACCGTCCAAGACATTGCTTTGGAGTGAACGCGGTAGGTATAGGATGTGCTTGGTGCAGACACGGCTCAAAGAGGTTCAAGGTCAAGGCACGCGCGAACCCCCAGATGATCGTGATGAGCGCTTGCGGGACCGCGCCGATTGGAGGAGTGAGTGGTCGTTGCGGTCGCGGAACTCATCGCTATCCTCACCTTCCAGCCCTCGTCTCCCCTGTCTTGTCCCTCCTCGGTGTTCATATCTGCTCTCTTCTTCATCTTTGGCATCAGTCTTCGTCGATCTCAGCCTGCTCTAGCTCGGCGGAACCACTGGGCTCGAGCTGCCATCACTCATACAGGTCTATGAGAAGTTAAACACGCGCTGGACGAAGAGCTTGGTCAATCCGTCCTTGACCATTCCCGCTCCCCGTAACGATCCTCAACGAACGACCAATATCCATAAAAGCTTTTCGTCCACCTCAACTCCACCGTAGATGTCTGTGGCAGTGGCTAGCTCGAGCAACCTCCAGGCGCTTGAAGATGCGTCCCAACCAACTTCCAGGGCCTCCTCGCCATCCTCGCCTGCCACACCTATTTCCCTACAACCCCAGCCCTCCCGCGTGAATATCAACTTTAACGGCTCTCTCACGAACACCCCGACGTCTGCCCACCCCAACCATGTGCTCGAACCGCCGCCCGGCATCTCATATCCCGATTTTCTGCGGTCCTGGACAGACGCGCACGTCTCGCTATGGCTGTCTGAAATCAGATGCGGACACCATGCTGCGACGTTCAAGGCAAATGATATCAGAGGTGACGTTCTGCTTGAGCTGGACCAGATGATTTTGAAGGACATGGGAATGAAAAGCGTTGGGGATAGGGTCCGCATTCTGAACGGCGTGAAACACCTCCGACAAAGGTGCTCCTCGAGTACCGCGCTCACATCGATACTCAATCGCCCACGCGTCATCGACCACAGTCGCACGTCGAGTGTGTCCAGCGATCACGGAGCTACAGGCCGTACTGGTGCACGGAGGCTGGAATCCGGCCGTCCTGCCCCGCTTCACCTGCCTCCAAACGGGGGATCGCCGGACCTGCCTCGCCTTGTCCGAGATGGCCAGGATTCTGCTCGCCTCAACGCGTCCATGCGGCCGCTACCATTGCAGCCGAACAGCGCAACCACCACCCACGGTACGCCCACGACCGCACACAGTCGCACGAACTTGCCTCCCCTGCCCCCTCCTCCCCGCGGGCAGCCCCCGCTTCCTCCGATCGCGCGAACTCCCCGAAATCTCCACCCCACCCCGGGCACGCCGAGCACATCGGGGAGACGCACACCCACTCTGCCAGACGCGCCGCCAGCGTTACCACAGGCCGGGCTGCTGACACCCTCGTCCCAGACCCAGGGGCCGAGTTGGCAGGGATACGGTCTGCCCTCCGATCCCAGGCAAGGGAACCGGGGCCCGAGTCGTTCGACCTCGCCATTGCCCTTTCCCCCATCACAACCGCCGGTGCGCAACGCCAGTCGCACAGCCTCTGAACACGCGCGGACGAACTCGCACTCGGGCTCTACGCCGACGTCGGAAACCTCGAACAAACCGCTGCCCCGGCCGCGCGGTGCGAACGGAGCGCACCCGTATGCGAGCTCGCAGCTGCAGCACGGGCTGTCGCCCATCGCGGAGTCGTTCACGTCTGGGCGAGGGAACGCGTACCGGGGGCTGACGGTGCCCGACATGCGGCCAGGCACGCCGTCTCGTAGCAATCCTTCTCTTGACGACCTCCGCCGCAAGCTGATAAAGTTCACCCTGCCCGAAGAAGGCAAGACCACGACGCTCAACGTGGCCGATTGCTCCGGTGGCGTCGAGGTCCTCGTCAAGGCGCTCAAGAAGTTCATCAAGCTCGGCCCGGACGGCTCCGACAACATCGACTCCGACGACGGCGGGCTCACCGTCGACGGCTGGGGCGCCTTCTCCGAGTGGGGACCCGTCGACCTGCAGCGTCCGTCTCTCCCAACATTTCCGCATGTTTTGTTCTGACTACCCACTGCAGGAGGCGCGCTCAGCGAGGCCGAGATCATGGACCTCTGCCACAAGTCCCCCGACGACCCCGCGCGCGAATATGGCCTCACCCTCCGCAGGGTCGTCCGCCCAAGACGCGGCCACACGTCCCCCACCCTCACCCTCACCGCGTCCGACGACGAGGACGTGCTCGACAAGGCACTCGCCGCGGAGCCGCCTGTCTACACCAAGGCGATGAAGCGCGCGAGCTCCGTGAGCATCCTCAGCGGACTCGGCGTGCCGCTGCCACCGCCCAAGGACGGTGCCGCCGAGCCTGAGGCGCAGAACTCGGCGAGCCCGTCGAAGAACCCCGTCAAGGGTCCGTCGAAGCTGCGCAACTTCTTTGGCCAGCGCCCGCCGAACGAGCTCATCACGACGCACCTGGCTGAGTACTTCCCCTTCACGGAGAAGAAGGTGCTCGAGCGCACTCGCCGCCAGAGCATGATGCGCCAGAGCGGTGTCCCCGGCAGGCGGGACAGCATCCTCTCGTTCAGCATGCCGTCTCAGTCGCGCTTCAGCGTGAGTACGCTTGGCTCGCAGCGAACCGCGTCCCCGCGCGCGTCGATGTCGTCGTCGTCCATGACGGCCGTGGAACGGGCGCCGTCGCCGTACTCGACTCAGGACTACGAGGGCGAGCGTCCGAAGGTCGAGGAGCCACCCCGCTTGTCGCTATCCACAGACGATGGGCAGTCCCACGACCTCACTGTACCAGACATGTCGCCGTCGTCGCAGGCTGTCAGCCCGCACCTCCTTCCTCCGGTGATCTTCCCCTCGGATTCTCTGTCCGAGTCGCTCAATCTGTCGGACAGTCAGAGCTCTATACACTCGAACAGACGCTTGTCCACTGCGTCGAGGCGCATGAGCTACATTACCGAGCTACGCAGCAAACGTGACCGCTCGGATACTGCTAGTCTAGTTACGGTCGACGAGATTACTGCAGTAGTCGAGAGCCGGCAGGAGGCAGCCCAGTCCGGGGACTCGGATGAGTGGACTAAAGTCGACATGCCGGATAATGCGGATCGGGAGAGTATCAAGGAGGTCGAACATGAGGAAGAGATGAGCGATGAAGAAGAGGAAGAGGCGGAAGAAGAGGAAGAGGACGAGGCGGAAGGCGACGAAACGGCTACGGACGATGACGAGCCTGGAAAAGCCATCACGTCGCAGAACAGTGAGTACCTGTTCTTTTACGGACATGCCTAACGAGGACTGAGACGTTCCCAGGCGAACGCACAATAAAGTGGATCAAGGGCGCGCTCATTGGGGCCGGTTCCTTCGGGAAGGTCTACCTTGGCATGGACGCTGCCACCGGACTGCTTATGGCTGTCAAGCAAGTTGAGTTGCCCACAGGTTCGGCACCGAACGAGGAACGCAAGCAGTCCATGCTCAGCGCGCTTGAACGTGAAATTGAGCTTTTGCAGGACCTGCAGCATGAGAATATCGTGCAGTATCACTGTACGTGCCTCCATTGCTTCATAGGAACCGCGACTGACAGCGGCCACAATCACAGCATCTTGCATCGATGACGACCACCTGAACATCTTCCTGGAGTATGTCCCGGGCGGATCTGTTACCTCGTTGTTGAGAAATTACGGCGCGTTTGAGGAGCCACTTGTTCGGAACTGGGTGCGGCAGATTTTGCTCGGCTTGAACTACCTGCACGAGCGCGACATCATCCACCGCGACATCAAGGGCGCGAACATGCTTGTTGACAACAAAGGCGGAATCAAGATCTCGGACTTTGGCATCTCAAAGAAGATCGATGACAGTAAGTGCCATTCCATTCCTCGCGCAAACCTGTTCTGACACGGTGGCGTTAGATCTTCTCCCGGGCCACCGTGCACACAGGCCTTCCCTGCAAGGCTCTGTGTTCTGGATGGCGCCCGAGGTCGTCAAGCAGACGGCGTACACCTTCAAGGCCGACATCTGGAGCGTCGGCTGCCTCGTCGTCGAGATGCTCACAGGCGATCACCCCTGGCCGCAACTCTCCCAGATGCAAGCCATTTTCAAGGTATGTTTCATGCCCCATCCCCGCTAATTATAAGCCCACAATTGTTCCAGGTCGGGTCAGCCAAGGCGAAGCCCACAATTCCCCCGGACATCTCCGCCGAGGCCGTCGATTTCCTCGAGAAGACCTTCGAGCTCGACCACGAGCTCCGTCCCTCGGCCGCAGACCTGCTCAAGCATCCGTGGGTTGCGAACCAGCCCACCCCGTTCGGTTAATGAATTCGTCCCTCTCCTGTCGTTCTGTCGTTGCATCGGTCGAATCAGTCTTTCTCTCTCGTCGGGCAACACGTTGGGCCTTTTCTCCCCTATTTTATATCTAGCAGCATATCTAGTCACGCAGGTCGGGTGTGTTTCTGTACTTCTTCCCACTCGGAGTCATGCTTTGTAATGCGATCGTCGAGCTTTGGAATGTTCAGCATGTTGTGTTCACTGTCAGTCGTCCCCGTCCTGCTCCCGCTTGCGCTTCGCGCCGGGCTTTGCCCCGGGGCCCCAGTTTGGCGCTGGGTTTTGCTGGTAGCGCACAAGTTTGACTTTCGAGGATGCGGTCACCGAATCTGGATGCCGCTTGAAGTTCGCCTCGGTCCTGCAACGTGGTGAGCACGGATGGGTATCTGCGGCTTAACTGACGGGACGTACTTCGCTTCTTTGCTGAGCAGCTGCCTGGTCGGGGAGTTTTCGGCCACCTTGTCCATCTTGACCGGATGTGTCTTGATCCACGAACGGAAGATGTCATGGATGTCAGCGTAGGTGGCGCTTGTCTTGAGGGAGCCTGCACACGCATGCGAACGCGACACTTTGTGACCAGCGTGGAGGAGTGCCGAGCTTAATGGAAGTCATGAGCAAACCATACGAGACAAGCCACGTCGGAAAGACACATACGCAGTCTCGTCCAGGCTAGGGCAAACACAATGGAAGTGACTTGCAACCTTAGACGGGGTGAAGAAGAATGGGGTGTCCAGTTCCTGGTCTCAGGGTCAGCGGGCACTCGTCGAAACGTGGGGCGTTGCACACCTCCTTCGCGACGGTCAGCATGCCCTTCATTCTTGCGGACGTGCCGTACTTGTCCTCATTCGCCTCCACGTGGCTGAGGACGTCCGAGATGAACTCTCTGTCATGAATAGGTCCTGACCACATAGGGCCCGCCACCTGTGGATGAGGTGAGACGTATGATAAGGGAGCAACCCGAGCCCTACTAACATGGAGGGCAGAGTTGCATTCCGGGCACCGCTCGGAGACTGGTGGGCCCGCGTGAACTTTGAAGTGCAGGCTGACGTTCCCTTTAGCACTAGTTTGTTCAGTTACCCGGCCAAGAGGCTGCTCATAGAATGACTGGCATCCGCTGCAGACATGATACAAAGCGGTCTTGCTGCACCGTCAGCTGTGGTGCGGTCCGTTTCCAGGGGACTACGCCGTCAAACATACCTGAAAGCCTTCTTGACCTCTATAGGGGAGGTGTATACCCGCACGAATAGACGTACGTAGAAGTCGATCGATAATGACAGCAGCGGTTGGACGTAGCGTCCATATCTGGCTGCAGACGTCGATAATGTGTGAAGAACCAGGCGCAACGCCTGCCCGAATACATGAGTTGCGGAGTAGACCCTTCGCATCGGTACGTACCGCTTCATGACAGTACTCGGCCTTGACCGGTGCACCTCCATAATTTGAGAAGCTACGACGTTCAGTTTTGTACGCACTGGAACACTTGAGCACCGGCGTACCATTTTTCAGGATAGTTCGTTGTCGCGAGAACCGACATATCCGTGCATGTAACGCAAAGAAGACCTACAGCACGGTTAGTCCAGAATAGATGTATTTGTGCGGCGACGAACCTCCATCATTCACGCACTGCACTGCGCCATCAATGAATGGCGCCGCAGTGCCGTATGGGTCCAAGTCTACGACATCCACACGGCTGCGTTCACTCCGATGGTTGTACATGAGTGCACTTCCGCATGCGGTCAGCATTCTCCTCGTAGCCTCAGCTCGTCTACTATGCTCACCATGCATCACCTTCGTTGACGCGAACCTTTGCGGGGCGGAGTTTTGGTTTGCCCTCCGCCATGGGCACCTCCTTCTCATGTAGGTCATTGAGTTCAATGTTCCTGCGCATGGCTTCCACTGCGGCGGCAGACAAGTCATTTGCGATGACATATCTATGTCAGCGAAAGTCAGCGCCGTCTACGAAGACGATAGGGCGTGCATGCGGACTTTACGGAGGGGATCTCATGCGCGTAGCGTATCGAGCGAAGCCCAGTCGCGGACAAGGCCTCCAGGATCACGAATTGATGCGGCTTGAACTACGAGTGTGCATTGTCAATGGCATGCTTAGAGCGCGCACGCACTAGCCGGCGCATTCACTCACCTCCGCATGCACAGGAGCTTTACCAGTCTCATCCACTGCGGGCGGGACGACCGTCTCTTCAGTAGCCTGCCCCTGCCCCTCCCCGTCCGCTACCCCGCACCCATCAGCACCCACCCTCTCCCCACAAAAACGTTCACAGTACTCACTCTTCATCTTCTTCGTCCTATGCCCCTCCGCCTCTGCCTCCGCCTCCACCCGCCTCGCGCGGCGCTCCGCCGCCGCCCGCCACTTGCGCTCCTTCTCCGCGCCCGCCCGCGCGCCCCACGCGCGGATGCACGCCACGCTCAGGTCGCGGTTGAACTCCTGCACCGGGTTCAGGAACGCGTCGTTCCCCGCCGTGGGCAGCAGCACCGCGGACGTGTTCTCCGCGTGCAGCGTAAAGCCCTCCGGCACCGTCACGCTCGCCGCGCTCATCGTCCGTAGCAGAAGCAGGGAGTGTGCGTCTCTGATGGCGTGTGGGAGGTGGCGCAAGGCCAGGGTGTGGGAGAGGACGAAGTGAGAATGCTTGAGAGCAAGCAGTTTTGCGGTAGTACAGGCCAATACTTGCTAGTTCCAGGAGAACTATGAAATAGACGCCCTTACGCCCTCCCTTGAGCAGTCACAACAAATACTGGTAGCGATCCCACAGCCCGATTGGCGACCTCCGAGCCGACGCACGACAAGGCCCCATGAACTCCGCTTATAGCCCTGCGAGCGAGTATTATGATTTGTGTTATTACGGATAAACAACCGAATGCGTAGAGATACAGTGGTGGATGTATGCAACCAATTGGCTCCAAGCGAGCGAGTTCAAAGTGTCTTTCTCTATCTACTGATCGGAAGAGCGCGGGCAAGAGTCCGTCGGATGGGGAGAACGGAGTCCGAATGTCCAACCATTGTCAACGAGCGTACGTGGTGGGAACCCAGAAAGCCAAGAATGGAGACAAGATCGTCCGAACGGGAGGGGAGGGGACGGCAGAGCTCAGTACGAGAACTCCTCCGAGAAGAGCGAGATCGACCCGCGCATGTCACCTCGTCTTATTCGTGCGGGGTTGATCTGCGTCGCGATGATCTTCCTGATCATCGCGTCCAATGACGTCGGTCCACAACCTGACGCAGAGAGCAGCTCAGCCCCGAGTCAATGTGGTAGAAGACACGAAAAGAGACTCACATGCAACAGCGACAGCGCCCTTCGCTCTTTCGACCTCGTCCGCCAAGATACGGTCTAGCTTGGGCTTCCCCGGGCGCGCGTGCTCCGCAACGATACCCACGTCCTCAACCTCGCCATCGTCGAGGTCCAGCCGAAGCTGCTCGCGCGCGCGCTGCACGTCGCCCCCCGGCACAAGCGCCGCGAAGCTGTCCGTGTCCGTCCACACGCTCAGTCGCGAGTGTGAGCTGAATTGCGAGGCGGGCGTAGGGGGCTCCAGAGATCGCTCCGACAGCGCCTGTGAGATCCGTTTGGCCGCTGAGGAGGTGACGAGGGGGGCATTGCCCAGGGCGGAGAGGTTGCGTGAGTGCCGGGGGGAGGAGCGGCCGGTGTCACGGAAAGGGTCGATGAGCGGATGCGCGCTGTTCGGGGTGGTCGCCATCGAGGACACAACGCTCCGTGGTGTTGAGAGAAAGTCGGGGGAAGGTAGGGCGGCGAGGTCAGCGAGGTCAGCACCTCGCTGATTAGAGCTGCCTTGGTTGGTGTTGATGGGCGGGAGAGATACCGCCCTGTTCACAAGCTGAATAGAAGACTGGCCGGGATCTTCGAAGTTCACCTCCGACGCGCGGTAGATGAGCTCCTGTTTCGCGAAAGCCGCCATTGTCAACCTGCGGGTTCTCCGTCGGCGCATTTTGCCCTCCTGCTTCACGGATAGGTTGAATTGCGCCTCGCCAGGCATTTCCGTATCGTCGTCGCCCTCGAAGTTCGTGAGGTCGAGGAGGTGCTCCTCATGTCCAAGATCGCCTTCGTCGTGTACAAAGCCGGTGTAGTAACTCAAATCGACGTCGCTGTCTCCTGCACTATCATCCGACGACACTGAAAAGCGGGGGTTCACCTCCTGCGCGAACCCCGGTGAAGGAGGGTCAAGTTCTGCGTCCTTCTCCTGAGCCGTCTGTACGGGCGCAAACGTTACTCGCGCGGGGGCGGGAGGGGCTCTCGGCACGGTGACGGGCTTGACGTTTGTGACGAAGATATCGACTTGGAGCTCCGGAGAGTGTACAATATCCATACATCTTCGCAACACGGACGCACACCATTGAACATGACCTGTGTGGCGACGTCAGCCCCGGGAAACCGATGGCATGAGAGAAATCTACATACCAAACTCCCGAACAAGCCATACAAATCGCACCCGAGTGGTCTTGAACCCAGGCTGACCATAACCTCCGGACTTGCCGCCGAGAAACCGCCCGTTGCGCCCTGCCAGACACAGGGTGATAAATTGCAGGATCGAAAGCGCGTAACTGACCCCTGACCCCCCAGCGACTATGAGGATGCTAGAGTAGTCCTTCCAAGCCGCGCGTACGGACGAGCCGTAAGGCCCGTCTACGCACGCGCGGAGAAGGACGCCACGGCGTGGCATTTCACAGCGAGGAAGAGATTCTCCTCGCCGAAACTGTTCGTTGCGGCTCATCATCAGCGCTACCGTGTCCCAGAGGTCCTTTGTCCATCCATTCTTAGCACGGATGAAGAAGACCAGCACCCGGCCGTTTGCACCCGGTGTTTGCTCATCACAGATTGACGCTGCGGTGAATGGATGGGTGGTGAATCGGGTGATTGAGGGGACAGAGATGAGGAAATGTTGACCGGGTGCCCATGGCAAGTAGCCAGGAGTAACGATGCGCAGGCGTACTGTGCGCCCGGGGAGTAGTTCGGCGTGCGCGAAGCCAAGTGGAGGTACGTAGTCCGTCGGTCTAGACATCTTGGCGCCGTGCATAATATCTACCGAAGTGATTGGTGGATAATGTGTGAGACCAACAGCCGGGCCAGACCTCGGCACGTCGGGGCTTGACGCTTGAGACAGCTTGTGTGGTTGGGGAGCCTGGATCTTCTGTTCGCTTCCCCCGACACGAGAAGGTGTCTTGCGCAATGTGTTGGGCGGGGAAGAAGTCGAGCTGCCTAGGAAACCGTTGGTGTATAACCACCATGTGAAACGCCACGTTCGCTCCCCAAACCATAGACCGAGCGCAGCCCAGCACCACCACCAGACAGGAGGATGGTGAAGCGCGGACATGACGAGCGTGAGCGGGACAAGCAAAACGTGAAGGAAGTAGAACGCCTCATAGTGAGCCCTGCGGATAGCAGATATAGACAGTGCAAAGAGCAAGGTCATGCAGCCAAACGCCTAAACAGAATAGTTGAGTATTTTTCGGGTCACAAACGGAAGAATGGAGCGACTGCGCACCGTCCAGGCGTACAAGAATTTCTCATATTGCCATGCATAGAAATAGGCCATCTTCCCTGTGCTCGCCCGATGCTCTATGACTAGCTGTACGCTCCAAAAGGCTACATGCAGCACGGTGAGGAAATAGATGAGACGTGCAGTCCACTTGTGAAGCCAGAGGAGTTTGTCGCAGTAGAATTGGACGAGGAAGGGGAGGGAGAAAATGGCGAATGGCGGAGATTTGAGGGCGAAGAGGATGCAGAGAGGAAAGAGTGTGAATGCAATGAGTCCAGTGCGGTTGCCAGTCGTCCACCACGCCTTCGGAATGGTGTACTGGGGCTGATACTGGTAGTAGTCGGACATTTCGTAGGCGCGTTTGGCCAGGGATGTGGTAGCGGAGGGAAAATCATGCAGCGTCCATAGTGTAGAGCCGGGCGCAAGATAGTCGGGGCCAAGGAAGGAGACCAGGAGCGACGCGACAACAATGGCTGCGAGCGTGAATATCTGTGCGTTTGCGGGAAGGGAGAAGGGCTGCCTGTGGGGTTGGCCCCTAGCTTTCGCAAGGGACAGGCTATGCTTTTTCCTCCATGTCCGGCGACGAATGGCCCACTTGCTCCAGATGGCACCGATGTAGCCGCCGCGGATATTGAGATGGTGCAGAAGGGAGCAACAGAGGAGAACGGCGACAAGCGCTACCCAGAATACGTAGGCGTAGATGCGGCTCGCGTCGCTGAGGACATGAACAGTAAGATAGGCTGTCACAAATTCGAGGTCGTTGGCAAAGGCAGGAGAGGGAGGGTAAGCCGGCCGTGATGAAGCGGTCGCGTCTGCTGCCATGCGAGGGGGAGGCCTGCGGGACCGAGAAATGAGAGAGTGAGGACAGGAGAGAGAGCTGCGGGAGATGGATACGGACCTGGACGTGCACCGTATGTTTAAAATGTGCAGCCGGAGAGAGGTGAGGGGAATCTAGATGCAGGAACAGGAGTCTTGGCCGGGGCGGTCGATGATCGAAAGCGCGGGGGGGATGTGCAACTGGGGGTGTCGTCAAATTAGGAGTCACTCAGATCGTGCGAGGACTGTTGGGGAGCGTGTGGGGTGCAGGGTGGTGTCATCGCGCGCAGCCAGCGCGGCGGAGGAGGGAGGTTGAAGGATGAAGATGTGAATATGGTGGATGGCTCGAGCGGTCGCCGGTGAACGGGTCGGGAGAGGAGACTTGGAAGGAGAGGACGAGGAGCTGGGCGGGTCGACTCTCGCCGGCGCGGCACTCGCAGTCCGCCCCTCGGCATCGATGTCATCATCTCCTTCCGAGATCCGGGATCGCGCGCGCTCCGGGTCCTCGCGCAGCCAATATTCGCGTTCGCATCGCGTATCGCTGCCGCGGCCCCCGCTACAGCGCCCTCGCTACTACCCGCGCCTCGCCAATATACAAGCAGATGCCATTATTTCCGCCCTCATGGCACAACACTATCATACCAGCACCGGTCCTCCAACGCACGAATAGCACTCGGCAAATATTATTCTGTCCCGGTTGTGGTTATATCTTGTGACCAGACATGCAACATCACGCCGACCACTTGCAGCTTCGCTGTATCGTCGACGCTCCCAGGATCTCAGTATTGGCACTGCCCTGATCTCTGTGAAATCGGACGTCAACTGGTCAAGGAGAATGCGGCGATATCGATCAGCGCCAGAGAACGGTCGAGAAGGCTGCCCGTGAGGGTGTGGTGGTTCCCATCCGGCCAGCTCGCTCTATATACATACTCACCCTCAAAGAATAGGTCAACGTTAGCCAATCCTTCTATGACGACAGGATAAGCCTAGCGATGATCAACGAACGCGCACCAATCCTGCCAGCAATAAATCGTGCGCTGGGATCCTCAACTTCTACTCCTAACGTTGCGCGATGCCGGCCACTGACCCAAGCACGTCAGCCGGCACAAAACGCATACGCAGCATCCGTTTCCCAATGGGTACTACTGGTAGCGATATATCGTCTTGCCCTGAAGACATAATCTACGACGACCACTCCTCGAGCAGAAGTTCGCGATCTGCACACGGGTCGGATTTCGCGCTCTGTCCTCCGCGACTGTGCTCGGACAAAGACACGTTCACCCGCAGGTAGGTACCTGTCGTAACGGCTTTTGCCTCGACCTGGGACAGATCGCCAGCACTGACAAACCGCTTACATTTGACAATATCAAACTTCCACCAGCGCGTCCGTACTTGGCGTAGTTTGTGGTCCCGCTGAGCGTCAAACGCCCCGCCTACAAGCCGGGATCAGATGGAGGGGGGTCAACTGACGACGACGATGACCAGCGGCGCATTGCAGACGATGTGAGCGCACCGTTTGCCATTCACCTTTCGACGTCTCTGACCAGCGGCAGCACATGCCACCGCCCTATTTCCGTCTCAGCAGGGGGTCTAGGCCATGAACTCTCCGTCAGAGCTTTCGATGAGTATACACTTCCAATTCTCGAACGACGATGCCCTTGCACGAGACGCGGATCGCAGCCGTCACGCCTACCGCGCCGACGAGCTCTCCTCCGCGACTGTGCTCCGCCGTGAACCAGCTGTTTCACTTCGTGACGTCCTGCCGTGCGCATTTCGAGAATGTGCCGTGGCAGATGACTTCCTCGTCCCTGACAGGGAGCGAGCTTCCTCAGTCTTTGTTGCAGCCTCGATATAAAGCCCGCGGCCGCACAACAACCATCGCCCGCTGCCTGTCCGCCTTCTTTCGCCATGGGATCGCTTCATCGCCGCCTGTTCGCCGCCACCCTCGCGCTCGGGCTCTCAGCCTGCTCCGTCTCAGCATTGAATGTCTCCATACCAGTCTCAGCCCCCGGCGACGCCCAGATCCTATCGCCTACCTTGCTCTCGTTTTCCATCGAACAAGATCGATGGCCCGACTGGGCTGGCGTTCAGTCACGGAACGAGTTCACGCACAATGCCCTTCTAAACTACGCCGCGCTTACGGGCCAGCCGCCCAACATCCGTGTAGGCGCCAACTCGGAAGACCACACCTTCTGGTCTCCCACGGTCACCATTGAGGAAAGCTCCTTCCCACCGCCCAACTCAATCACGCCTTACCCGGAGGCGACGAGCATCAGCGTCGGGAATGCGTATTACGCCCTCTCACGGTTTCTTCCCCGCGGTACCCGCATGACATGGGGTGTCAATCTCGGCGCCAACAATGTCACGAACGCAGTCAATATGGCAAAAGCCATCGCTGGTGCATTCCGATCCAGCCTGGTCAAAGCGTCCGGGGTCATCCTGCAACGTATCGAGGTCGGTAACGAGGCTGACCTCTTCAAGAATAACGGTCTACGCCCTAGCAATTGGACAGTGAACGAGTATGTCCCCGACTGGATCTCCGTCGCAGGTCCCGTGGCAAAGGCGGCAGGAATCACCGGAGGCAGCGGCGCTGTAACATTGCAGGGTGCCGCGTTTGCTGGACAGGGCTTCACCCCCCGCCAAATCTTCGGCCTTGGAATCCTCGACAGCGCGCCCGGAAAGGCGATCTCGGTGTTAGTTAGACTTCATCGTTGACATGTGATACGCGCTCATTCGCCCTGACCTCCCCCAGCATTTCGCAGCACCAGTATTCTGCCGCGTTCTGTAATGGTGGGGACTTCCCGCTAGTATCGTTCATGAGTAAAGCTGCTGTCAGAGGGAATTTAACCCACTTCGAGGCCGATATCGCGGCAACGCATGCGCAGGGGCTCGACTACATTCTAGGGTACGTCTGGTATCATCCCAATGCATCATATTGTCACACCATTGACAACGTGCCCTCCCCCCAGCGAAACAAATAGCATTGCCTGCCACGGTGCACCCGGTGTGAGCAACACGGCTGGTGCCGCGCTGTGGGCGATCGACTACACCCTGCAAGCCGCCACGTTGGGCATAATCGAAACGTACTTCCACGAAGGAGTAGGCTACAAGTATAACTTTGTGAGCTTTCCTCCGTGATATCTATATCGCTCAGCGCTCATCTGTATACCTCAGATCCAACCCATCACGCTCAACCGTTCGACCATCGACGGGTCCCCTCTCAACCCGCCTTCGCCGCCCCACGTCCAGCCGAGCTACTACGCCGGGCTCGCGATCAACTTCCTCATCGGCCGGTCGAAGGCCTCGCAGATCGTCGAGCTCGTCGTCGACGACTCGAACGTGTCTGGCTACGCCGCGTTCGAGCACGGCCGCCTCGTCCGCGCCGTCTTCATCAACCTGCACGCGTGGCTCGTCAGCAGCACCGGCACGCGCCCGTCGGTGCACATCGACCTCGACTTCGCGAAGGCGAGCGCGGCGGAGGCGCAAAGCGACGTGAACGCATTCTGGGGCCGCAGCGCGACCGCGCGCAGGGTCGTCATTCAGCACGCGGACGACGTCGCGGGGCTGACGTGGGCAGGCCAGAGCTACGAGACGGCGGACGCGCACCCATCTGGGTCGGTGAAAATTGAGCACGTGTCGCTTGCGGAGGGGGTCGACTTGCGCTCGACCGAGGCGGTATTGCTATCCTTCTGATACGCCACGAAGACTCCCCTAATAGCTCGCCCGTTTTGGTCCTGACCGCTACGTATCCTGAGTTAGCCACAGCCTCACAACCCTGAGTCGGCATTTACACTTCAGTTGATACCCGCTACCAGGGGTAAGGGGTAAACACACCCGCTTGGGTAGTACGCTAGCACCGGCACCCCTTACGTTGCACTACCCTGCTAACGTTATCGTTGTCGTCAATATTGGACATAATGTTGGACAATACTGGTTTCTTCCATGGCACAGTACAATATATATTCGCTTCCCGTCCTATATCAACTCACAGGCATGCACAAGGTCACTCCGCGCGAGAAGATACCCGTCGAACGTATTCGTGTCCCATTCATGTACGATCATACAACCGTCTCCCCGGAGAGGATCTAATTGTGCCTGCCTGAGCCTCGGCTGCCCTGGCCGACAATTGAGGAGTTCTCACCTGTTTGCCGGTCTTCGCGATCTTCGCGTGCAGCTCGTCGTAAGGGATCGTGCCCTTCACGAGCACCTCCTGCTTCTCCAGACTGACGTCGTATTCGTTCACACCTGTCACCCACCCCACCCCCTCGCGCGTTCATCCCTCATCCCAGCAGACCCGGCCGGGCCACAAGCGACGTCCACGCACCTTCCGTCTTCTTCAGCACACGATCAATCGCGCCTGAGCACCCGGCGCAGGTCATCTGCGGGCGTGCGCGCTCAGTCGTCCGCCGCCCACGACAGCCGCGCTGATACGGATGCCATACGGATTGCCCCTGGCACCGTCGGCAGCACTGACCTTCACGTTGAACTTGTAAGTGTGCTCGGACTGGCGTGTCGCCCCGTTCCCACAGTCAGCGTCCAGCTTGGCCGCATCCCTGACAGAAGCGGGCGGACGCACCATAATCGGCTTCTCGCGTGCGGTATTCGCGGCTGTGGGCGGCGGAGCGATCGTCAACGAACGGCGCACTGACGATTTACGTCGCACGGAGATAACACCTACATACTGGGTAGCAGCAGGTGTGTCGTCGAAGGGGATACAGGTACAGATGTGAGGAGGGGCAGGTAGGTGCAGGAGCGTTGTATTTATCCCGCAGGCGACGGCGCCATCGTGATCAATGGCGCGACAGGCTCACACATCCACGATCTTACCGTTGTACACGGAGAATGCCGGCGGTAGTTACGCTCAAGGAACCTCATCAGTCAGCATCGCGATGTCGACCTCCGGAGCTGACTGGAATGCACAAATGTTCTTCGTCAGACTCGCGCCTCGATACGCAGGCGAAAATATGCCGTTGCAACACCTCCTTGGTTCAGGAGGAGACACGATCTCGACGGAAGTGCAGAGAGCACGTGCCAGAGTGGTCTGCCAAGCGTGCGTCTATCAAGGTTTAGTACGTCTCAAACATACTACCCCTCTACGTATGTGTACGTGTGTCATCGTGCGAATGCCCGCGACTCCTCCATCTCGACATTCTCGTCCCCTTCCGTCGCAACAGCCTGCCAGCCTGCCCCAGGCGCAGGTCTGCCCCTGAACCGCGCGGTGATGCTCGAGAAGAACGCTGTGTTGAAGGTAGAACGTCGGCACAACCTCTGCCAGCGAATCAACAGGAGTGCTTACTTTGCGCCCGCGTGGGCTTGCCTTCTTGTCGATGCGTGATGTAATACAGTGGGATGCCAGCGAGGACAAAGCCTGGAAAGGGATCAGCGCACACACCAGTTAGGGCGACGACGGCAACTTACCCAGGACTGCGATGGCTTCCAGGGGCGCAGCAATAATGGGCATGCATAATAGAAATATGCATACCTACGGAGCGGAAAGTTTAGCCACAACCGCGCAGTCTGGGGATGACCACAACTCACTGCACAGAAAACCAGAGGCGTTAGGATCCACGTCTTGTACGGTCGATGCAACGTTGGCTCCTTGACGCGTAGTATCACAAGGCCCAAGACCTGTGAATCCCTCATTGAACCACTTCTACCCTCACTGCGCAAAGTACAGGTTGCATACCGTCAGGAAGTAGAATGCCCACGATGCGACTACCGCGAAGTTGATCAACGACCTGAATCCACCGCCGATGAGGATGAACATTATCGTCAATGCTGCGTTCAAGCACATGGCGTTCAGAGGCGTCTTGAGAAGAGAGTTGTGGCGTCCAAAGAGCGCAGGGAGATAGCCCTCTTTCCCGGCGACATAAATCAATCGCGAGGAGGTGAAGAAAGATCCTGCGCGAAGATACATGTTGGCGGGATTTGTCTAATAAGGCCCTGGAGAGAACATACCGTTCAAAGCGCCGAAACAAGAGAAAGCTACCATCGCGGCGAACACGACCCCGCCGACGGGTCCGAACAATGCTCGTCCGAAGTCTAATGCAACCGTATTACTAAGCCCGACCGTGTTCTGTTCACAACGTCAGTATCAGCATCAGTTGAAGGCCTGTTACATTGTACCTTGTCTAACACTGTGAAGTAGGCCACGTTGGCGAGAATGAACAGGATCTGTACGTGCATTAGGCATGAGAAGTTCGGTGTCGTCAAGTCTTCACGACTAAACGCACCATCACGATCACCATACTGCTATGGATAGCGCGTGGGATGTTCTTCTCGGGGTTCTTCATCTCTCCACCTACGTAGTTAGCCTGGTCCCACCCGTCGAATGCCCAGAGGCCTGAGTATAGCGCCAATGCATAAGCAGACGGACTTGTACTGGAATGGTCGAAGAGCGGCTCCGTGAATGACGTAGATGCACGTCCCCTCGCAAGTTGGACAAGCCCAAGCACGGTGATAGAGACCTAGTCGCTGTCTATTTCAAAGCTATTTGGGCCATAAGCACTGCGCACGCACCAGTGCAATAATCTATGGCTGTAAGTCCTTAGTCCGACATAATTCACGAGCAGGCACTCACCTTTACAGTTGTGAACACGACAGCTGCTCGTGTGCTCAGTGTGGGGGTGGCCACACATATGACCGAGACCACCACAACCGCCGCGACAGCGGTGAGCTTTGTAGCCCACTCCGGAATGGCATCCGGCGATACGTCCGCGCGCGTGCTATGCCAGAAGAGTCGATTAAGGTATTCTGCGAATATTAGACTGATGACAGCATTGCCTCCTGCGACGCGTTTCTGTCAGCCACAGGCTTCAGATGAGCTAAATGACTGACCTGGCTTGAGGGCGGATATTGCTGTCCATGCGAAGAGGTACGATACGAGGGGCCCGTAGGAATATTGGAGGTAGGCCTGTGCCCCTCCGTTTACGGGTATAGAGGACCCCAGCTCTGCGAAACTACTTGCGCCAGTCCACCCAAGCACCCCGGCGGCAAACCAGACCAGCAGGCTCGCCCCTACGCTCTGAGTGTTGGCCACCACCACGCCGGGTGACGAGCTGATTGCAACGTTAGTAGGGCACAATACGAAAGGAATCAAGACACCCACAAGATGCCTGAGCCAATCTGCAGTCCGACGATCAAGGCAATGCCTGCCGAGAGTTGTACCTCCGATCAAGGTTTGCTTCGGGGTGTGTGGACTGGTGTGGACACGCACCATTGACCAAGCTTAGCCGCTTTTCGTGGGATTCGGGATGTATTTCATTCGGTTCGCTCAAGCTAGAGCTCAGCGGAAGCAGGTCATGCTGAAAGTCGAACCCGGAGACGGAGTATGACCTCGGACGTAGCGAACGAGGGGTTTCCGCTAGCAGAGGTCCGTCGGACAGCTCCAGATCGCGTAGAGAGTCATCTGAGTCCTGCGAGAGACGAACAGAACGAATGGAGGGTGAGTAGATTGAGGAGGTCGCGCTCCGAGGGGATTTCAAGGTATCTAGTAATGTAGCGTTGGGCGTGGGTGATGGCATGCGAGTTCGTCTAGTGGGCGGAAGAGGACTTGTACTTGTCAGAATGTCTTAGGAAAGCAGCTGTGTCGTCCTTGAAATACAATGGAGTCGAAGTAGCCGTTTCTGTCCTTTGAGAAAGCTCGAAGGGGGTACGGTTTGTCACAGGCGGGACCCGCGACCCTGGAGCCGCGAGTATGCATACACCGATATGGGCGCTTGCCGAACTTCACACTCGTATGATCCGGTACGTAGTGTATCAATGAAGTACTAAACGCGCATAGATCGTGTATAACGCTCTACAGAGGGCGCACACATCATCTGAACGCTGTCGGCTGCTATGACCACTTGCGGTAGGGCACGGATATTACCAACAACCTCACACGGAACATCTGGGGGCGTCCGACGTGAGGATGGCAGCATGCTGCTGCCAGGTAGCTTGCATTGGAGGACGTACGTCCACCTAGGCCTTGACTTCGTCATTGTTCGGTATATGCAATCGCATAAATCGTCTCGAGGTGATACGGTACTCCAAGTCATGTATTTTGAGCCTTTTCAAGTAGAGACTGCGCCATTACTGTATGTATTTCTTCGCAGGACTCCTGACATGCCTCCATGCACTGTAAAATCGTTAAACACATCCAGCATACGAGCGAAAGCGAGCGCACTTTGATTGCTTCGTCTGGAGCCATCGATCCAGATTGCCAGACGCTGGTTATGGTTCCGAGCGCAGGCAGACCGGCGAGCAGCAGGCTTCCGGATGCTACCTTGCCCTCCTCTTCTGTTGGGTCCATCCAAATCTCTTCACCAACAACGGCCTGAGAATGGTGTTACAACATATTGAAAGGCATGCACAAGGATATATCTTACAGCAGTGCACGCTGCGACCAGCCCAAGCATCTCTATGCCTGCGTCCGCGAGCGCCACACTTGCGGCCACAGAGCCCGCAGCAATGCACCCTTCGGACCCGTCATTCTCTATGACGGTCAGAAATATATCCAGCATGGATTTTGGAAGAAGCTCCAGCCTGACTGCAGGGGTCAAGGCTTGTTGAATCTGCACAGCGATCGACCGGTCCTCCGCGTCCTGCACCGCCGGTCAGTACTCCGTGCGGCTTTCATGTGCTGAAGGGCAGACGCACCCGAATGGGGACCCTTCGTTTGGTGCACGAGAAAGGCGCAAACTTGACCTCGACGTTCAGCCGCCCTTTCTCGCTGTATGCTGTGTTTTTGGACTGTCGAGGCCCGTAGCTGTAGACGGTTCGGTTCGTCGACCGCTAGCTGGGAAGCTGATCAGACGCACGCGCACTCACACTGCACACGCGATTTTGGTCTTCTCTGTCTCGATGTATGCGGATCCGTTTGCTTGGTTGATGAGCCCGGCGGTCAAAACTTCAAATGCCCTCTTCAGCGCACGTTATAGCTCATAAAGAACAGACCATACATATTGGCCGGATGTCGCGCGCTGCCCGTCCTTTCCGGGGGCCGCCAGCCTTCCACCGCGTTTCCCGTTCGTCGTCAGTCTCAAATATCGGCTGGTGGCTTTCTTCTGGCCCGTTTATGCGCCTCCTGTCAAAGTTGCTCTGTGCCATGAAGACTCCCCGAAGCGTTGAGAGAAAAGTAGTTGCAGCCACAAGCCGAGCGTAGGCGCTGAACATATACCCGCCACAGTGGGCGCCTACATGCAGCTCCGTGTTATCCGGTCACGTCATGAAGGTCTCCTTCTCACTGAAGGGCAAGGCCCCAGCCAAGCCTGCCGGCGAGGCCCCATCTCTCAAACGCACTGCCGCTTTTGCATCTCTCGACGATGATGAGCCCATGGACGCTGCCCCGACAGCGACCGGGGACAAGAAGAAGGTGGCTGCGAACAAGCAGTTCATCGCGCAGAGCGTGGAGATGTCCAAGGCGATGAAGAAGAGGCTCGAGCAGGAGAAGCAAGTCGATGCGACGGTATTCGAGTACGACGAGGTCTGGGACAAGATGCAGGAGGCGAAGCAAAGGCAGAAGGAGGTAAAGGAGGCGGACGCGAAGGAGCGCAAGGTGAGTGCATCGTCCGCAAATGCCCACGCACCCGTTCTTCCGGGCGCTGATATGCTGAAGGTATTTGCAGCCCAAGTACATCAGCGGTCTTTTGACGACTGCCGCCACGCGGCGACTTGACCACCTAAGAGCCGAGGAAAAGATGATCCAACGTGAGCGCGAAGCCGAAGGCGATGAGTTTGCGGACAAAGAGTCCTTCGTCACGCAGGCGTACAAGGACCAGATGGAGGAGCTCCGAAAAGCCGAGGAGGAAGAACGACAACGAGAAGGTACGCACACGACCGGTGATATAGTCGTTCATTCGTATATCAATGCCTGTATTACAGAGGAGGAGAAGAAGAAGAAGAAGGGCGTCGGGACTGGCATGGCACACTTCTACCGCAAATTGCTAGAAGAATCGGAGCAGCAGCATGAGAAGACGGTAGCGGCAACCGCTCAGCCCAAGATAGGCCCGCAAGGCCCCTCCCAGAACCTCACAATATCGAAACCTCCCGAGCTTGCCCCCAAATCCGACGTGGAGCTGGCGCGTATCGCGCGGGAGCAGGGAAAGGACGTCGAGCTGAACGACGACAACCAAATTGTCGACAAGCGCGAACTTCTCTCCGCCGGTCTCAACCTGTCCGCGCCAAATACCCGTCGTCTTGGTCTGCACGCGTCAGGAAAGTCGAAGTCTGCCTCGGACGCACCCGTGGAGGCACACCAGGCTGTCGGTATCGCGGCAAGCAGGAAGGAGATCAACGAGCGGCGTGCTCGCGAGGTCCAGAGGCAGTTGGAAGAAGAGCAGGAGCGTATCAGGGCTGAGATACGGAGACGGGATGAGGACAGCATCAGTCGGACGGTGGCGAAGCGAAACGATGAAGAGTCCGTGAGGAGCGCGAAGGAGCGATACCTGGAGCGCAAGCGACGACGGTTGGAGGAGGCCGCGAAGGGGGACCCGGAAGTGGGACAACTAAGTTCATAACTGGTCCCGAATTTGCTTATGCCCGTCGCTTGTATTCTATCACGACATATGTACATTAGCAGTGTATATCGTGCCCTTGGGGTATCGAAGAGAGTGGGGGGAGTTGATAAGTGGCAGAATTACGAGGACTCAGTAAGCTAAAGCATAGCCGAATGTCATGCCTGATTTGGGCAGGTCGTTCGTAGTCTTGGAAGGGGAAATTGGGATACAATGGCGTTGAAGGATACTAGTACCTGTTGCGCGGTGGGCCGCTGCTCAAATCGATTGCTGAGCATCGGTTTCACAAGTCTCTGGAGCTCCGGGACATCGTACCCCGTGAGCTGCGAGACTATCAGCATCGGTGCAAAAGGAGTTTGATAACAAATACTCACATCCATGGCACGTAACAGAAGGATGCCTAGTGCATAAACATCAACCTTGTACGGATCACTCCACTCGCCACGCTCTAATTCGGGGGGAATCTCTGTCCCCTTGCGGATGCATGTACGTGCGACGATAGAGCTGTCATATCGGGTGCTGGTTTCGTAGTCGATGCAAGCATAATGACCTTGGTAGTCTGTAAGGATGTTGCGCAGAGATACGTCTAAATGTGCGACGTGAATGGCGTGCATGAAGACGAAATGCTATGACGTGGTGTCAATCATGTGAACGAAGTAGATCATGATAAGAAGCAACGGACCTCTATACATTGGCGTAACGCGTTGAGAAAGAGGCCTAGATTGCAAGGGGTATCCGCGACTAGTTGGGAAGACCACTCTTCCATGACGATGAAAGCGAGGTTGTCTCTTGGCACCTCGATGAGATCGAGCACCGCTAAATTTGGCTTCAGCTGGGCACCTAAATCGAGAACATGTGTAGTACTCACGGATGCAGTGGTTCATGGGATGGCTTCGCAGCGGCGGTCTTGAAAGATGCCGGATGACGTCGTACTCACGACTATGGAGGTGTACGGCCTTGATGACAACCTTGGTACCGGTCGAACACTGGGTCCCACGAAACAATCGCTCAGGCTAAAACATTAAGCATGATGGGCCACGTGAAAATGGTAGGAAAGTGTACGTACCAGCCCGTCGTCCCTACACAATTCGTCCTCGTCCTCACCGCGACACGCCCGAATGTAGCCGGGAAGATCCTTGGTAACGGTGTGGCCTTCGGAACTCAGGCTGGCCCAATACTCGTGATACCATTGCTTTACGTCCTTATAAGTATCCAGTCGGAAGCCTCTACTCTGGAGGAGGCAACGATACGAGCACCAGTAAGGCGTCACGCGCACATTAACGGCATCCTCATCCAACGACGTCTGGGACGAGGACGAAGTGGACGATGAAGCATATTCGCTGCCCGAGGTTCCGGAAGAGCTCTGCGAAGGGCGGCGACGAGAACAAGGGGGAGCCTTGGTGGCCATAGACGCGTGGTAGAGAGTCGGGTGCCAATAGACCTGCTGGGACGCTCTTATGGAACCATGGAGGTCGGGACTCGGAAGCACAGAGAATAATATGCTGTATATGGAGCGATGGCGGCGATAACAAGTGAGTGGACTGAGCGGAAGGCGGTGAGAAATCAAGGAGACCGGAGCCCAAGGAGAGGGAATGAGGAGGATGGATCCGAAGGTGAAGATGTCGGCGAAGTCATCCGGATGACAGCCAGTAGCGCGACCATCGCAGGGGGCGGGCGCTGTTGCTTGTTTAGGTGCGGTCAAGTCCAGCACACCTGTGCATCATAAGAACGATTGACCAGATAAGGGTGGAGGAGAGCCTGGTGTTGGACCGCACGGTCACGCGAAAGGGAGGCCAGTGATGGCCGTAGCCGTGGAACGCAAGGGTGCGGTTGGTGTGGCAGGCGGTTGCCAACTTCTCCGCGCCCAGCCAGCAGGCAAAAGCCAGAAGGAGAGCAGAGGTTCACACAGCCAGCATGGACGTCGGCCGGGATGGGTGCGCCGACGGAGTGCAGCGAGAGAGTTCTGTGCCTTTTCGGGCAAAGGCGCGCGGACGTGCAGTGCTTGTGTGCGGGAGGTCGCGGGGAAAACATGACGAGGAAATAAGCACTTGCAGAAACCGGGCATTTGTTCCCAGGAGAGACCCAGCCCGTGGCCATCGCAGGCTGTGGCCACGGCGGACGACCCGGAGATTCAGAACGTTCAAAGTTCAAACCGCCGTCGTCCGGACACAAGCGCCCATGGGCACAGCACCAAACGCTTGTCCATAGCGCACCGCGCACGTGGGAACCTCGGCAAGAGGCTTCTGCTCAGTGCTCGGCCATGTCGAACACGGCCACGGTCTAATGGAGCAAGGCACGAAGACCAAGAAAACCATCTTCGTCGGTGGCATCGGCGACGACGTCGACGAGGCCACCATCCTCGAAAACTTCTCTACCTTCGGTGTGTGCTCTCGCTTTCCATTCATGTGCGCGTTATTGACGACCCTCACCGGCAGGTGACGTTATTGAAGTACAGATTCCGCCCGCACCGACCAACCAGTCGCATTCAAGTGGTGCGTGCATCGTTGCGCTGGCGTACGCGGATTCGATATAGCTCACCTATTTATATGCGCCTACTCAGAACTGAAGCATCGTGGATTCGCCTTCGTGACGTACTCCTCGTCAGCAGATGCTCAGGATGCCATCGACAATATGGACCTGAATGAGCTCAATGGACGGGTGCTAAGGGTAAACCTCGCGCGACCATTGAAGGGTTCCCTGCAACCCCAAGGCAACAGAGCTAGTATGTCCATATATCCTCCAAGGTTCTGCCGACAACCCTCACCCCCGTCCCTTAGTTTGGGAGTCAGAAGAATGGCTTCAGAAGCATGCAAAACCACTTGCGCAGAGCGGAGGTTCGTCACTCGGCTGAATCCATATGACCTTCTCTTACTCTGCCGCTCCACAGGTGCTGCTCTGCGTGGCACAGGCACTGGTGGTGTTCCTGAGGACGATGAGGGCGAGGGACACGATGACGACGAGAATGCCATGGAAGAGTAAACAGCATTCTCGTCTCCAACTTCATGTACATGGGTCGCGAGTGGCACTCGCAGACTTTTCTCGTATGCTGTGTATCATATGCTCATACCAACAGTCCGATCGTACACTGCACTACAAGTACAAGCATGGAAAGTATCGTCAACGGCATCAAGGTTGGTACGAGCCTGAGGGGTTCATTTCTGACTCCTCGAACTGCGCGCGTGCACGTTTAATGTCCTCTTGCATGAACAAGAGCTCCTCCATACGCGCCAACTTCTTAGCATCTGCCGGCCGTGACAGTGCTCTACGAAGGTCTTCGATTGACAGTCGCGACTTCTTTCCGTCAACAGACGCGGTCTGACACTACAGAGCAGTATGCAGTCAGTGCTCTTCGATCCGGTCTTGGATGATGAGGCGGAGACCCACAATGTCCACGATATATTCGATGAGTATCTCCTCCATGACGTTTACCGTGTCGTTCGCAGGATTGCGGTCATCGCCGAAGCCGTACATGAGGTTACGCACTATAATCAAAGGGGTCAACCATGTCTTTCAAACGAGACACCCCGTTCTGCTCACGCTCTTTGGTGAACATTCCCCTGTGACTGGAACCCTTCCGCCCATTCCGGGTGTATGCAGCAGAGTCTCTGTTGTACGTCGTGAATGTGTATGTGTACGGGGCAGGGGGGCGTGGAGATGCGGCTGGGGCGGCGGTTATGGGTGCGGGTGTGGTTGCTGTTGACGTCTGCGCCGGCGTAGTTCCAGCAGGCTTCGGAGCAACTGCAGGTGTCTGCTGATGTTGCTGGGGGTAGTAGCTATAGCCATGATGGTATGGCCATGCTGTGCCATAGCTTGTCACTGCAGTCGGAGGTGCGTAAGGCTGGTAGGGCGTGGTCGGGTATGCTCCAGGTGTTTGGGGATACGCATACGTGCCCGGCGTTTGTGGATGATAGCTTGCGTAGGGATAGGAGGTCCCGGGGGTCGAGTGCGGTGGGTAATGCGACATCGGTGTTTTTCTGCACGCGGAAGATGAAAGCAAGAAAGTCTGCGCAATGCGCAATAACACGGACGAGGTGGATGTTGTGGCTGCAAGGTATGCGCTTCAGTGTATAAGCGCCAGGATCCAAACCAAGTCTACGCGAGATCTAAGATCCAGATCTACCCAACTCCTTGCACCAGGACCTTCGCCAATTATTTCGAAGCAGCTTGCTGCAAATCCTCATTTCCTGGAAGGTCCTCCCGTTTATTGCACACAAGACGCGACAAGCCACAAAAAAGCCGTGTCCTCCATACACGCAACCTCACCGCTTCGAAAACTAAACGCGAAGCCGCATATTGCAATGATATCTTTTGCGTCCTTCCCCTCCGCCTTCGAGGCTTCCGCGAGCACAAGGCACCATCCTGAAGTGGAAGATGCCGTCGGGATGGATCTGGATGAGGATGACTTTGAGGAGAACGTGCAGAGGCTTACGGTCCCTGGAGAGTCCATAACCTCTTCTCATGCGTTCATGCGGTATGCAGATCCCGGACTTCGCGCGCGCTGGGGGTACACGATATTCATGCCATGCTCAGTGGTCATGGGACGTTTATAGATGATGAGGCAGTCATTGCTTCGGTCGCGGGTACCGTTGAGCGCGTGAACAAGCTCATCACCGTGCGTGCAGTGCGAAGCAGGTATGCAGTGTGAATGTTGCCTGGGCTCCGCCTCAAACCCAGTGTTCTTTTCAGATATAACCCTGAAGTTGGTGACCTCGTGGTGGGCCGTATCACAGAAGTACGTGCGCTGCGCCCATGACAGACCAAAACGCCTCTAAGACATCACTAGGTGCAACCGCGGAGATGGAAGGTAGACGCGAACTCGCGGCAGGATGCCGTCCTCATGCTTTCCTCTGTCAATCTCCCAGGTGGTGTCCAGGTGCGCAGACAACAACGCAACAGTATTTGAAGAGACAAATTGACTCTCTTCTCAGCGTCGAAAACTGGAGAGCGATGAGCTGCAAATGCGGATCTTCTTCGAAGAAGGCGACCTGCTTGTCGCTGAGGTGCAAGCCTTCTTCTCCGACGGTGCTATGTCGCTTCATACACGCTCCTTGAGATACGGAAAGGTATGCTGCATAGATGTATGCGGGTAAGTGCTGCCCTCATTGTGTATTCAGCTCCGAAACGGCCAGCTGGTAGCTGTCCCGCCCATCCTCATTCGACGCCTAAAGTCGCACTTCGTTGCGCTACCTTGCGGCGTTGATCTCATCCTCGGTTTGAATGGCTACATCTGGGTCAGCAAGCACGTCAAGGCGAACGAGCAGGAAGGTGAAGAGGGCTTCGATGCCGAAGCCGTGTATTCAAACAAAAACGACGTGAGTTGTCGTCTCGCGACGTGCTTGTGCTTAACTGAGGGAATGGTTCGAACAGGACATCGATGACGCAACAAGGATCGCGATCTCTCGAGTCAGCAACATCATCAAGGTCCTTGCCGCCCACTTCGTTCCGCTGACAGACGTCATACTGTTGGAAGCGTATGAATGGGTAGTCGAGCAAGAGAGTAATGTTAAGGATTTGTTAATCGACGAGCTCGGGGAGAACCTTGTTGCGAGTCTCGGTGTTGGTATACGGTAATGACATCGAATACAACCCGCGGCGGGCCGTCGCCGTACTTTCTGCCATACTGATACAAGCAAGTACTTGAAATCACTTCACAATCATGGTAATCCTCCTAGTGGAGAGTCACGCCTTCCTTCAATCCGAATCGAGATCCCCACCTCTGCCACCCTTAACTTCCAGGTTTCGCGCATCGTCCATCATGGTCTTGATCTCATGCCACTGCAGGTTTATGACCTGCCGCTCGTCCAACCAATCCATGATAGCATCTGCGTCTGAGAGGTCCTTGGGGGGCTGCTTGCCCGCGGCATAGGCGACGCGTACGAAGCTTCGCCCTGCCTCCTTCGCTTTTAAAGCCTCGACTTCATCATTGAGTGCGTGAAAGAGGTGATACTATGCGGGTGTCAGTCACGATCGCAGCAAGCCCGAGAAGACCATCATACCTCCCAGTGGGTAAACTTGTGATACGTGCGCGTCCTCTTCGCACAGAAACGACCCAAGTCGAATTGCTTTGGCAGAGCCCTAGTCTCATCTTCATCTTCGTCGCTGCTCGATTGGTCTTCGGCAAGAGACTGGAGTGGGGAATTAACTGTAATCGTGCATATGCTGGTTCAGAAGAGTATTCACCTCAAAAGTCAGCTTATCGTAGGGGTCTCCGCTTAGGCGGCCCTGCAACGTCGACTTGCGTCCGCCCAGATTGCACGCCGCACATCCAAGCACGGTAAATTCGAGGCCTTGCACCTCAAGGTCGGGGTAAGTATCGAGTGCCTTGCGGAAATTTGGGCGCCATGTTGACCCAGCTACCAACGAATCCCGCATGCCACCTAACTTTCGCCGCGTAATCTTCAAAGGCACAGAGAAGTATTGGTCTGAGAGAGATAGAAATGAGTAAAAAGGAAGTTGCGAGATGCGCAAACCATACTTCGTTCTAGACGTGTTGCGACATCGTCTCGATCGTCGGCATCGTGAACGGCGATATGCACGAATAGTTGGCAAACGATCTTGAAGTGATGCAAGAGGTCTTGGTATGTGTTCATGCTGAACTCGGCAGGAAGCTCTATGGCGGCAGCTGAATCATCTTCAATGATGAAGGTGTCGTCTTGTCCGTTATCGTCGTCAGAATCCCCGGATTCGACGCCGGACCCGGCATGAGGTTTTGCGCCGGCGAAAGGTTGTACGACTGCGTCCTCTCCTTCTGACTCTGAAGCAGAGGAATCCGAGCGGAGGGCCTCTCCGCGCTTCTTACCTGTCGCAGCAGACTTAGATAGCGTGGTATTGAGAGCATTCTGGACGTACGCTTCAACTTCTCCAAGTTCTTTTGGAATGTGGACCGCTTGTCCCGCGTTCGCAAACGGGATTCAAGAATTCCTTGATTCAGGATGTCAACGCACACAATGAAGGCGAGCTAATTGTGACATACTCTCTTCGTCGAGCTCTTCCATGAGGTCGTTCTCATCCCTTACAGGGGAGTATGGTCTCTCTCCCTTGATCAACTTGCGTCGTCGAGGTTGTTCCTCTTCCTCGTCTGAGTCGAAGATCACAACCTTCTCCTTGGCAACTCTCTTGCCCTTGCGCACATACACATCCTCAGCCTCTGCCTCCGACATGACTGGAGAAGCGGAGTCCTCGCTGTGTGCCCTCCGCGCTCGCTTCTTGCCCTTGTTCGCGTGTGATGGGCGAGGGGCCGCTTCCTGTTCGCCCTCGCTGCTGCTGATTTCGAGAACTTGCGGCTCGAAACGAATGGCGCCTGCATCACTGCTCTGACTACCCTCATCGTCTTTAATAACACCTGAGGGTTCTGGTGAGTTTTTCTCGTTAAAGCTGCCCCGTTCAACTCTCTTCCGTTTCTGCGCTGCGGTCGGGCGAGTCGGGGACGACTGCTGAGTTGCGGCGCTCGTGCTGCGAGCAGGAGAGCTTGAAAAGAACGCGTCGAGCTTCCTCTGCGCTCGCCTCTTTGTGTTGACAGATTGTTTGGATTTTCTAGGCATCGTTCAAGCAGATCAAGCAAATACGGATATAGCACAGTTGTCCTGTATAACTGCAGCAGTAGAAGGTGCAATTTGGAAGTAAAGTGACCTGGGCTCATCCCTATTGGCGCCTAAGGACGACGCGTCTGTGGCTGTGCTACACTGTCAAGCACGTGCTGGCGCGGAGCACTTGCGGCGCCTATCTGTGTTAACTAACTGTGGCCTTTTCGCTGCTCACCAACGCTGTTCTTGCTCCACGTCCACCTCTGCTTCCACCTATACGGTTGGCACTCAACGCTACGATTTTTCTGTGCGGTGGAATACTGCGTATTTCATGCTACACTGAACGCTTTGTGGACCAGCTTGTCCATAGTCTTACTTGGTGTCGCTTGTGCCTAGGGTTAGTCAGTAACGCTCCCCGGGTTCAACTCTGCTATAGCGGATGTCGTCTAGTCAACCAACGTTGCGCGTGGAAACAGGTCACATAGGTGGACACTTTGTCATAGACGGCGGCTCTGCTCCTTCCTCCCCTACCTCCCCTCGATCACCATCCTTCTCTTCTGCCAGAGAGCGCGCTCGGAGCATCTCCCAGTCTGTTCTTCCCTCCTTCCGGATATCTAGCGTCGGAAATGGAGACAAGTCGGGCGATCTCAAGCCAGTCTCCTCTAGCCAATCCGCTTCGCACGGCCTGAACAGGGCGCGCAATGAGTCTCGCAAACTCTTGGCTCACATTCTATCCCAACTGCAGAATCGGCCGATTCCTCCCTCCCTACTTAACAGCCTGGTGCATGGGCAGAGCCATTCCGAGAAAGGTATCGGCTCAGTCATGAAGTCAGTCAAGGGCGCGGTGAAGTATACTGGTACGCTCCGGGAGCGGAGGACACATCAACCCGTACCACAAGACGACACCGACTCGGGCGATGAACAGGACGAGGGGTTCACCACAGATCTAACCTTTGACCTCATGAACCAGCTCAAGGATGTTCTTGTGCTATCCATTGCACACAAATGGGATATCTTCTATGATAGGTCTGGCGTCATCTGCTATTCGGATAAGTATCAACGCTGATGCCATGGTAGCAATGCCCCTCAGAGCCAACGGAGCAATAGCGACAGGATAAGGGAGTCATTCATGCGTCGCAGGAGCTTGTCCGTTGGCCGTGCATCGAGGTCGAGATCTCCCTCCGTCGGCAGGGAGTCTGAACCTGGCGTCGTCCGCGCCCCACAACTTCTCTCGCAATGTATTTCCCTCCTCGCCTCCGTAATAACCGAAGATTGTCGCTTCAAAACATCATCACCCCGTCCTTCACGCCCCCCCAATTCCCTTCAGGCCATCACCCTAGACGTTGCGCAGTTTCTGCTACACGCGCATCGACATGACCCGCGAGTCATCTCACAGATTGGATTCGCGTTGCTTCCCGCGTTCTTGACTTTCAGCCCTGAGATGCACACCAGACTATTATCTTTCTTTGACGACGGTGTACTTGGAAATATTCTTGCAGATCTGAGGAGTCTACAGGGCACCCGCCAATTAACTTCTCCTTCAGCAGGTGCGGTGTCTTGCCTCATAATGTAAGAGTCGCACAACTGAGTGTTGAGTAGATCTATCGTATCACGATTCCATATCCAATCCCGAGCCACCAATGGTGTCTATCCTCGTAGACGAAGTTAAGGACGATTCGGCCGCGCCCCAGTCAGGCGCTACCTGGCGCCGATGGACCCAGTCTCTGTCTCCTGACGACGTAGCACTCCGAGCCACGTCGGCGCCCTTGCAGGACCTCTCTGTATACCACCTCGCGTCGCTCATATCCCCATTGCTAGCCGCTATCCTTGAGAGTATCGACCTTACTACGGCAAAGTCGTCCACGTTGCATAGGTTTCATCGTCTGCTCAGTCGAATAGCCGAGAGTAAACCTGACGCATATCTTGACACCCTGGCTGTGGTAGCCTACCACAATCCCCGAGCACGATACGCCGCTATCAGCCTTCTGTTGTCCTACTGGCCACATGCAATCGGGCACCTCACGATTAGCAAGACCTTCCCCGCCGTAAACTATCATGAAGCGATTGCCCGGGAAACCCAAGGAACATTCGTCACACGCCTCCATCGTGCCCATCCATACGCCCACCAGTTCATACCGTGGCGATTTGCATGTGCATCGACCCCAGGACTCTTTGCGGGCATGTCGCAGAACGATTGCCACTCATGCACTCAACCCATCGAGGGGTTTGGCCTCCTGTGCCCCTTGTGCATGGGTATGGTTCACTTCGACTGCTATGACTACCCCGATGGTAGTTTCTTTTCGCAGTATAGCGTTGCCGCGGACGCCAGCAAGCAGAAGGTCGCCGTTCACCGTTTTTGCCACATCCTTCCCCAGCGCCACTCCGTCGCCCCCGAGGTTGTGCACAAAGAGCGGCATGCATTCCGACCGGTCAACCTCTTCAGCCTAACTCTGTGCTTCATCTGTAGGGAACCTCTGTGGGGGCCCGTCATGCAAGCACTGAAGTGCGGCTCGTGCAAGCAATTTGTCCACTCAGCGTGCTTGACCCGTGCATCCTCAGCGGAACTCCCACGATGTCGTTCGGTCGCCATTGACGATACGTATATGACGATCTCGTGGGCTGCCCTGCGACAGTCGTTTGTTGACTACTATCGAGAGATCTTCCTCACGGAGGCAGACCTCCCATGTCGAACGTACGAGGAGATTTCCGTCTTTTTTACCGTGCTCTGGACGCAATTACAGATCTTGACCAACGGTCTGGCCCTCGGATCAATTGTTGTGGTGCAAGCGGGTCCAACGTTTGAAGAAGGCCAGCTGGACGAGTTTGAGCTGCATTACCTCGTCAACCTCTACGAGGTCTATCTTTCCTCGCGCAACCCTACTGTCTCCGTCACCCTCTCGGACCACTTCGCGGAGAACAGGCTGCGAGCATCCGACACTCACGTCTTCTTCAACTGGAACATCCTGTCCTTCATCTCGAGCGTTATCAAGATGCCTGCCGCGGATGCTGGAGAATCCGCGGATGTGCTGTCTACGGAGCTCCTTGCGCCTAGCCGACCCGGCCCTGCACAGGGTTCTTCTTTGGACGACAATCTCTACCCGTACGAGGTTGTCACCCTCGCACACCTCAGGGACCAGCTTGGCGACCAGCTCAATCTACATTCCGAGGCCGCGGCGCGATATCTTCTTTCGCACTTGTTCCACTTAGGCTTCTTCCAGCGTGTCGACTCGCAGAGTCGCCTATTCGATGGCGGCCCCCATCCGGAGCGCCTACATTGCTCCTTCCCGATCCCCTTGGGCCTCGAGGTATCGGTCGAAGTCGAGACGCTAGTATCAGCCATTGAAGGTTGCCTATCTGACATCGACCTCTCCGTTAATGAAGCAGGCCTCCTGCTTTTGGTGCGGAAGTTCTGGCCTGACGGTATGTTGACGGACTATGCGCTGCGCAGACTGTCAAAGGCGGTCCTCATGTGGATATTATCCGAGGTTTGTGAAATGGTGTGAGGCTTTAGTAAGCCCTTGCTAACTGTTAGTTCATCAGGATGACGACCTGGCTATGATGCTGCGCGACTACGTCGCTAGAGGGCTAAACCTCCCTGGTGTCCGATCTGGAGTCGATCTGCAGCCCTGGCCCTCTGCAAGCCAGTCGCGACCGACAGCAGCGAGTTCGGCGAATAATGGCGGTGACTATGTCGCTGGACGGAGAGCTTTGTCAAATAGGTATGCAGCTAGATGGCTGCTCGCGCTACACGATCAGAGCATCGACGAGTACGCCACGGTGGTGTTCGATCTGCTGGTTGAGCGGGCGCAGGATCTTCCCATCGTTGACGATTTCTTCATGGGCAAGGGACGAGACCCTATCTCCAAGGTACGATACTTTTTGCAGTCGCCTTATAAATGCATGCTGACATTGTTTATAGAGGGAGGTAGTCATCACGGAGAAGCTTTTACATCTCATCCTGAAGCTCAATCAGGCATCTGTGGTCTTCACAACTTTCGACGATCTCTTTCAAAAGTGGCTGGCTCGGGCATCCTCTCTGGAAATTGACGAACAGATAGTGAGTCTCCCAAATGGACGAGACGGTATGCACTAAAGCACCCTCTATCTAGCCGTTGGCATCCTTGTCTCGTCTGTTCAGCAAAGAACTCGATTCCGCAACGCAGAGGTTCAGCACGGTTGTCGACCCTCGCCTCACCATGACAGACAACTCAAGCCTTCTGAACGTGAACCCGCTCAGGGTGATCATCGATATTGCAACCAAGAGTAAGGATGGGTTTGACAGCACTCTTCACTGGCTTTGCCTCTTCGTCCGCTCCGGAGTTGAGATTTCTGTACCGACATTCACTCAGCTTGTCACGCTCGGGAGGAAGTTCGGTACCACATTGGAGGAGAGCTCACTCATCGTCAAGGCAGCCTTGTGGTCATGTTGGCTGAAATCAATGGGTCGCCAAGACATGCAGGGTGTCGTCGCTGCCATCCATTCAAATATCGGGCCACAGCTTGTCTCTTACTTGCAGACTCATGAGAAAACGAAAGAGGTGTAAGCACTGTCGCACACTCAATGCATGCAGGAAGAGTTGTTGATCGTGCGTGCAGGCTGCAGCTTATACGACAGTCCTTAGCGGCATGCTTGCTGTTATATGGGTGTGACAGAGCGTTCTTACAATCCTGTGGGCTCATCGAGGAAAGCGAAATTCGCGGCCTTCCTTCAAGGTACGTTACATTGCTTCTGATGATCCAGTCTGCTCATGCTTGAAGACAGGAGAAAGTTGCACGCCCGCAACAACACTATCACCGACCCCATCATCGTGAACTCAGGTCTCATAGACGCACTGCGAGGCTACGTCGAAACTGGTATAGACGAAGTCACATGCCTTGCAGCCAAGTTCCTGGATGCATTTATGCATCACGCACCGTTCGTCGAGTCCTACGAAGTGGACAATTTCATCCTGCGGAATGGGTCGTCGATCTGCAACTGGTAGGCTTTCTTCGTAGCATCAAGAGTCACTAGTTTAACGTGATGCAGCGTGTGGCAATTTTACGCTGTCCAAGACGCGCAAATCTCGACGATCAGAACAAGTCTGCTTTTGCGGAGTCTCGTCGTAGACCCCCAACCCTTCCAGGCCCTCATGCAGAAGTTGTTTGAGAAAGGCAGGAACTGGGAAGCTCGGCAAGTGTATACGTTTATTTTGCCGGCTTGCTTTAACCTTAGAAGCGTAGCCTGGAAGCTATACTTCGGCTTTTCCGAATCGTCGAAGACGCAACAAGTCCCGCATTCGTCGTCGAGGATCGACAGTGGCGCTCGAGCGTCATAGATGTCTTCCGCTACTTCTTTGCAGCCTTGTGGGAGGATGAGCGCGTACGTCTATCATGCGACGTAGTGAGAGGCTACTGACCCCAGTACAGGAAGAGATCAGGCTCGCGATCGATACCTGGACACAAACGCTTCTCCCTGCCCATTTTGACGCCATCACACTTTGCTGGAATGAAGCTCTCGTGAAGTCTCCCATCTCCGATCGCGCGAAATTGGTCTCGTTTTTGAACCAGCTTCGACCGCATTTTTCCCATTGGCGATGTACGTCGAGAGCACGGGCGTTATCGAATGGCAACTAATGCTTGCATCTGCAGTGCTGTCGTGGGACGTCATTCTTGAGACACTGTTGGAGAGTGAGTTCATACAGCGAAATGGGGACGATGAAGACGGCCCGATGTCGGCACATTTGGTGCGTGTATTCCCTTACATCCATCTATCCGCCACTTAGCGCATGTTCAGTCTATGTATGGTCTGCCTTCAGCCAGTCGAAATACCATGCATGTCGACCCAGATCTGCAGTCTCTACAGGTAAGTGTGTTAGTGATAACACCCACTCGCATATTTTAAACGTAGGTTGTAGCAATCTCTGATGACGCTGGCATTGAGGATGCTGTCCGACGGCATCTCGATCGACATCGCCAGCCTGCTCAAACTCAAGGATCATCTGGCTAGAGCTCTGGGCTTTGCAGAAGTGGCCATGGTTAATGCAGGCTCGGGCACGGCGTTCTTCGTGCGCTTCAGTAGCCTTGACGTCGTTCCAGAAGCCGCCTACCCATGCCTCAACGAGCTCATGCTTGTCCTTGACTCCGCAGTACCCTTCGACCTCGTTCCCTCGGCCATGGGTGGGAAATTCGTAGACGACGAGGTCGCATCTCCTCTGCTCATTGGCTCCGTGTTCGTGGACGTCTTCTTAGAGACATTCGTCCAATGTGATGAGTTAGAAAATCTGCCCGCGGTGACCCTCAAGAACATGCTAAAGACCCTGATTATCGTCATATACAAGCATGACTTCGACAGCAGAACCCTGAAGAGCTTCCAGCCACAGCTTCGCAAGGCTGTCAAGCGTGCACAGGAGCTCCTCTTGATGGACCTTAGCTACGACCTACGACAGCTGGTCCTCACGGTGTGCCATTCATTCATCAAAAGGTGGCCCGTCTTGACCGGTAGCTTCGTTTGGTATGTACCACATGCTGCTGAAGGTTCTGCTCGTCACTTATATTGACCTTCATCATCGGTCAGCGAGGTCCTCGAGGCCGCAGTGTCTCTAATGGAGAAGCTGGATTACCTCCAGAACAGCGATGATATTCTCATTGACCAGACACGGAGCTTCATGCGCACTACCCTCGCACTGTTCGTATTCAACTTTATGCAGAAAGAATCTACTAAATATGATCTGCAGATATGCTTTCAGCGGCGTATTCTGTACTCTGTGCAAGGTGCGCAAACCTAGACATTCTGGCAAGTGCCTCGGAGCCCTTAGGCAATAATCTCCTCACAGCGCCCACAATCGCACGAGTTCTTCTCCATCATCAAGCACGTCGTCAGTCCACATGTGAAAGCAGAGCGGAACCCTAATCCCTTCGAAACCCTGCGAGATGCACTCCTTCGCGACACTCTGACACGTGCTCTTGAAGGCGAAGACGAGTTCCTACAGGCCATCTTAGACAACGTCAACACGTATGTCGAAATCGTGCACCATACGGAATACAGTCCTGCTCTCATGCAGTGCAAGTGATTTTAATGCAGTGAACGGTACATTCGCTGACTCGGTTTGCAGTCGTCGGACTGTGCCTTGCAAGCTTGACCCGCAAAACGGCAGACCTGCATTTCGCACGCTTCGATCCCAGTGCCCTTCTCCTGCTGGCATGTACGCTTATTAAGCACAACAAAGCTCACAGTCGGGTAAGCGAATGCGTTATCGTTTACCTCCAACATGCTCACGGCGACGCATAGGACCTTCTGTTGTATCTGGAAACACTGCTTCGGTCGTCGCTCGTCCGGTTCAGTGTGTCGGCAGCGAGCTTAAAACGCGTGCTACATGTCACCACTACGCTCTACCGTAGGGCCGCCCAAGCCTCAGGAAACGACCCCGGCAACGCGCTCGTCAACCCCATAGCCGGTGCGATGCTGGAGATCACTAAGGACTTCCTCCACATGAAAGCTCGGGTCTTACCGGCGACACAGGCCGCCCTAGTTGAGGTCAGCTCTGGTCGCTCATGTTATTACGACCGTCTGACGTAGTACGGGCAGGCTTTGACCGATGAAACTCCCAGGATCAGGTTCATTCCACTAAACTCGCAGATTCGCCTCGCGGATGACGGTCTCTACTTCCTGTACCACGAAAGCGCCCCGGATAGTCCTGTCCAGAGCGACTTTGGTTCTGCTCAGACGATCGCGAGAATGATTATGCAGGCTGCAGAGGCGCAGCCAACCTTGCTAGGAAGTCTAGACGTGAGTGTCGATTGTACAGCCGCATTTGAAGCATGCATTCAACTCATACATTCGCAACAGAAAAACTCGATGACAGTCCGAGTATGGAACACTCTCCTCATTGGCGCACTCTCTAGACCATCGGGCGCCGCGGCGGCACTCATGTTCCGGCACTTCACGTCGTTCACACTCGCGTACAACACCTCGCTCAACCTCTACCACTCCCCAGCCGCGATCGCCAACGCCGACGCCCAGGACCGTGCACACGGAGACATTAGCTATGCGTACGCGTCCATCAAGCTCTGGCTCCTTCTCGCACGCAAGGCGGCTGCTGAGACTTCCTCGACCGACCCGTCGGGCGGGCTGCAGGACGGGGAGGCAATAGCAGCCAAGCTGGTGTGGAACGAGCTGTGGCCGCCGTTCGAGCAGGTCGTCGGCGCCTTCGAAGCGGACGTCCGTGCTGGGAACAACTCGGTAAGCCGGGGCGGTATGATGGAGAATGTGGTTTGGCTAACATCATTCCGTGCAGCCATTGGCATCAAGTATATGGACGTCTGTGGGAGACCTGTTCCTGTTCCTGCGCCAGTCACGTTCTCCAGTTGCCCTCGACACGGTAGTCTCCAGCAGAATCTTGACGAGGCTCAAAGACGTGGTCCGGAGCGAGGCGAAGGTTAGGCTTGTCCTTGTGACAGTGACTCTGGAGGCTGACATGCTGAACTCTCCGCCGCAGATATCTAGAGTTGTACGCAGTCTAAGGGACCCACCTACGGAAGATTCGCTGGAGTACTTCACGAACCAGGTCATCACAGAAATCGCCGCAGAGGAGAAGCTGCAAGCCGCGAAGCGGCAGATCAACATAGAGCGAGGACGCAGGGTTGCCAGCTAGATAAATGAGCTGCTCATTCGAACGGGTCGCTTGTATCTTACGGTTTGCGATATTTGGTATGCTTCGGACTTGAAGTGCTATATGTACGTACGGAGTTGTATCATGCTATTCCTTCTTTCTGCTTCGAGCCGCCTGCTTCTCCGCGTATTCGTCCTGGATAATACGGACGCCGAGGAAGAGTCCGATCGCTGACATGCCTAGGACGACGATGAACGCGGGTATACGCAACGCCCATTCACGAGAGGGAAACCACGCATGCACCGGACTGGAATTATCGAGGATGGGCTGTTGGGCGGTCGCATGAGCAGATGCACACACTCCAAGATGCCCTTGCATACCAGTAGCAAGGTCCATATGGTGTAGTAGAGAAAGGCGACTGCACCGACTAGGAGTATCAAGCTGCCGCACGCTTTGTCACTAATGCTCTGGTAGCCAGTATGAAGATTATTACGGGTGGTTTCTAGCGCATGCCCTGAGCTCTTACCATCCTTATCAACAGTATTTCATCCCGATGAAAGCTGTCTGAGATGGGGAGGATGGTAGATGCAACACCTATGAATAGACAGGAGCGCCCGTGGACGCGCCTCGAAAGCGCCGACATCGACACGTCGCGTCGCGCGCAGCGTCGTGGCTCTTCTCCTCAGTCTCTCCCCTTCCTCCCCCGGCCATGCTGCTCCTGCCCTTTCTCGCTCTTTTATCCATCCCATTTTGCATTGCTGCATCTGCTCAGGTCGCCCATGACAAGCTGGTGAAACTCGCCGCCTCGAACAATGGCGTCATCAAGCTGGACGAGAACCTCTTCAATCTCCTGCTCACGCCTAGCCGCGACTGGTCCGCGAGCATCCATTTCACCGCTCTAGACCCCAGGAGGAAATGTGGGCCTTGCAAGTGAGCTATGCGGAATACTGAGCGGAAGATGCGGCCCTCACATGACACCGCAGGGAGTTCGACCCGTCCTTCAACGCGATCGGGAAAGCGTGGTCCAAAGTGCCCGCTGTCCACCGGGACACCCACTTCTTTGCCACCGTAGACTTTGAAAATGCTATGGGCGTTTTCCAAAAGGTGCGTGGGTCTCGCCCGCTAACGGGGCGATCGTTGAAACTCATATGTGTTATTCTAGCTCGGCCTCCAAAGCGCCCCCGTAGTACAGAACTACCCCGCGGTTGAGGGTCCTCGCAAGCCTGCAAACGGCAGGACATCGCCGATCGTCTACGACTTCGGCAAGTACGTATAACCCTGCTCAAACTCTCATACACCCCGTCCGCTCACCCAGCCCCCAGCGGCTTCGACGCCGGCCCGCTCGCCGAGCAGCTCTCGCAGTTCACGCCCATCCCCATCCCGTACAAGGCTCCCGTCGACTACGCACGCATCGCCACCGGTGCGGGAGTGCTGCTCGTGATCGCCTCCGGCGTGCGCGCCTTCCTCCCTATCCTGCGCTCGCGCTGGGTGTGGGCGGCGGGCACCGTGCTCACATCGCTTGTCATGACCTCTGGGTACATGTTCGTCCGCATCCGCGGCATGCCCCAGAGCGGCGGGAATGGCCAGTGGATCGCGCCCGGGTACTCGAATCAGTTTGGGCAGGAGACCCAGGTTATATCTATCATCTGTCAGTGTTCGCGCTGCTTGACGATTGGCAGAATGTTGACCGTGGACTGCAGACGGCTTGCTCTCGGCGGCGTTCCTCATGCTCACGGTGGTCACGCCGTACCAGACAAATGCTGCACGGCAGCGTCTGCAGGTATACCTCTGGTCAGGAGTGATCCTCGTCATGTTCTCCGTCCTCATCTCGCTGTTCCGGATCAAGAACCGGGGTAAGCACTCAATCCACTGTGCGAAAAAAGAATGACCGTGTTTATCATATTGTCAGGATATCCGTTCAAGCTCCTGCTGTGAACGAGAGAGCTGGGCATGTAATAAGAGTGTTCCGACTATCTACTATCTATCGTCGATGCATGATGCATGGGCCCGTGCAGGAGAAAGCATTCAGAGATATGGCAGCCACGCGGACCTGAAAGCTAGGCTAGAAGCAATGCTGGGATGCGACACACGAGAAAAGGAAAATGCAGATGCTTCGCAAGCAATAGAGTGTCTATCTACTACGCCCCACCCGCTTCCTGCTGGAAGACGTCGACGTAGCGACTGCGGACGTTGCGCTTCACGCCCGGTCTTGCAGAGCCGGTACGTGGGGGTCCTCCACCGGGAGGCGGTGTAGGCCCGCCGGACGGTGGGGGCATGGGTGACGGAGGGGCGGAAAGCCCTTCTGCGTCATTGGGAACAAGATTTGAGCGGACACGCGGGGGTGGCGCTCTCCTTGGGGGTTCCGAGGTGAGGTCGATGGGATGGGCCGTCGCAGGACGCGCGGGCGGTGGCCCGAGAGGCGACGGGGGCGGTGCTGCGCCGAAGGACCTTCCCGGGGAAGCTGTTTGCGAACGTGGCGGAGGTGCCGGGGGTGCAGGCTTGGCGGTTTCTCCAGAAGCCTGGTTCGAAGAACGGTCAGACAACCTCGACGCAAAGAAAGGAACAGCACTGACATTCTTGTTCACCCAACGCTTGAGCTCCTTATCATAGTAAAAGGATGATTCTTCGCCGAGATTGGCCTTCACAGGAGCGGCAGCAGCCGGCATAGTCTCATTCCTCTTCCAGAGCCTGCTTAGCCAACCACTTGACGCTGTCTGCTTCACTTCTGTATGGAGGTAAGCAGGAATTGAAGGACAACAGACACTATTCACATACCAGACTTTGTGGGCTCTGTCGCCTTGGGCTTCTCATCCTGAGCAACCTCCGCCGCATCGACACGTTCCGGTTGCTCCGCCTTCTTAGCACGGAAGGTAGAATTACCGAGTCCCAGATCGTCATCCTCGTCCTCCTCGGCTAGCGTATTATGCGAGGGGCGCGGCAGCGGACTACCCTGCTGCTTTGTCGCGGTAGGTGTCATGGACAGCATGGGATCATCCATCAACGAGATGAACCCGGAGTTTGAGGTCGAAGATGAAGGCTGGTCGTTCATCTCGCCAAAGCTCGTCGCGGTGGGCGTCGCGGCGTCCGAGTCCGATGCGCCCCACCACGAGCCCGTGCTGGGGGGTTTTGAATGGCCGTAGCCTGACACGTCGCCGTGGGAACTGCTCTCAGGTCTGAGGTGATCAGAGGCTTGCGATGAGGCGTATCCGTTCCCATACGGTCCCCGCGGCTGTCCGTAGGACGCAGCGTCAGCGAAGGTCGCAGCGCTCGCAGACGCGACTCGGGCTATGGGCGATCCTGTGCGCTGGAAGGGACGTACATAGTCCATCGCTGACGAGGCTCTGTTGATGGAGACATGCGACCTGGACGGAGGGCGAGCGCCCATGGCAGAGCCGGCGCGGAACGGTGGCGGCGGGTTTGACATCTCTGTGAGATCGGTGACGGACTGATGTGGGGACGCGTGGGCAGACGTCGTAGCGGATGAAATGGAACTGTAGTTCGCAAAGGGTCCGCTGTATGACAGCTGTTGTTGTGCCATGCCCTGCGCTTCCTCAGGCCTGGGAGACTCTCCGTCGCCGGCAATGAACTTTGTGAAGCGGCCCTCCAGCCAGTTCCCAATGCTGTCTAGACTGGGTTTCGACATCTTCCCAGGGATCCAGGAACCGGACTTGTCCAATTGCGGGGCCGCAGTCAAGCGGTCGGTGAGAACCTTGAGCTCCTCGAGGAATGTCATGTTGATGCAAGGGGTACCACGATTGATGCTGTTCGAGATGGCCTCACAATATCTACACGGTGGCTGTGAGCACATAGTGGTTATTGCCAAGGGAGCCACTGACCGATTAGCCTGTTGAACATGGCCCATCTCCGCCAAGCAAAGCGCACGGAACAACTTGTATGGCTGCAAGTGGGGGAACCCGGTGAACGTCTCTTGCCCCTTCGCAGGGCTAGCCAAAGACATCGCAAACTCCACGATCTCCGAGAAGATTATCGGGTCAGAATCCTTGTAATACGTGGGCGACACGACTGCGGAGGGGCTTCCGAGTAGCGTGAGGCGAGGATGGCTACCCAAGACACTCAAAGGCGATGTCTGCGGGGACAACATGTAGCTACGAACACGTTATGCGTTGAGCAATGTTGCGACAGCAGATAATTTGATCAACTACAAGCTTACCAAACATGAGCAGCTTCAATCCAGTGATGCGTTGATAGCTGGTCGCCGAGAGCTGTGAGTGCAGAAGAAGAATCCGGCGTCAAGGGATTCGACAACATCATCGCTGCGGTCTTCGACCAGTTAGCAAGCACCTCAGCGGGCACGTTCAACGGCTGCACAACTGGGAAGCTCGGCGTGATCGGAGTGACCGACATCTGTGGCGGTTGCAAAATTTGCAGCGTCTGCGGGTGCTGGATGAGAGCGCTTGGTGCTACCAGTTCTTGAACTAGTGGGGTCATGAGACAACGAGCTAGAATAATGGGTTGCCGAAGCTCACCAGAAGCTGCACCATTTCCGCCGTACAGGCTGTATGCAACACGCAACCCTTCCCGCCCTTCTGTGGCATCCCCTTGGGTTTGGCTACTGCCCTTCGCCAGCTCCGCGCGCACCCACTCGGTCACAACCTCCTTCCATGTATCCTTGCCTATGCTGCTCGCGATCACTAGGGCGTGAGGCCACAGCTTTTCGTCAGCCGCATAATGGCATGCACCCCGGCGGTCGCCTTTCGCTAGAAGATCCTGAATCTTGTCAAGTTGCGATGACCGAACGACATTGGTGGCGACCGTGTAGTCGTGGGTGTTAGGAAGGGCGGATGGAAGTCCGTATTGTGCACCAATGAGAAGCTCAGATGACGACGCGGGGACAATCCCAGATGATTCCGACGTGGTCATAGTCCCTTCAAGGTCAGGAAGCAATGCAGTGCGGACCGCTGCATCAATCTCAGTGCTAGAAGAGCGCTCAATTTAGCAATGCAGATGCGTAGAAAACGAGAAGACCAACCTGCCGCTCAGACGCCCATCACTTTCGACCATGGCCTTGAGCAACAAGACAAGGATCCGCTTCGCCTCGGCACGGCTCCGATCCACGCTGCCCGCACGGTGGTACCCCAGGCCACGCTTGATCTCCTCCGCCCGCTCCTCCAAATACTTCACGACACGCGCCTTCTTCGTCTTCAGCTGCGTTGCACCCGTACGCACAAGGCTCGTCGTAGGCGATCCTGGGTCCGAGAACAACGGGCCGGGATACAAAGCCGCAGAAGTGTCTACCGCACTCTCCGGAATGATCTGATTCAACGAGTGGATCTTGATGTCCGTCGACTGACGTGCGGAAAGCGCGACGTCGAACCCGGTGTTCATCGAAGCGCCATGGAAGCAAGTCACCAGCTTGCCTCCGAATCCGAAGCTCACCACGGGGACGCGCGCCGCAGTGCGGCCCAAAGGATCGTTCGTGCCTAGCAACGAAGGCGAAGGCGCGTACGTAGAGTGGAGAGGTGCAGCAAGTGTAACGACTTGACCACCCAGACGGTCGTAGCTTGCCGTAGTGGGGGCGTACGAGCTACCTTGTGCAGGAAGAGCAAAGCTACTATAAGTCTGCTCGTTGGAGGGGCGTGTGGGGAACCGCGAGGGCGCATACGGATCGGTCACCGATGCACTGGAGTATGTCGAACCATTGGAGGTGTTGCGAACGTGTGCAGTCGGCGAAGCGGCTGACTGGTCCTGCGGGCTATATGGGTCGTACGTACCCGGTTTAGGCGCAGTCACAGAGCGAATGGAGCCCGCGGGGGAAGCTGTGCGCTTGGGATCCGCACTTTGTTGAGGATCATACTGGTTCGACAAGGTGGACCGACGCGACAGGCTTGAAAGAGGTCTGTTGTAGGATGGGGCTACAGCAGCCGAGCCGGAGCCTCTTCTGAGGGGCATATCGTATGTTTGACTCAAACCTCCCTGAAACGAACGAATGGAGGATGTCCCAGGCGATTTGGCGCGATCAGTGACCTCAGCTCTCGCAGGCAGAGCATATGGGTCGCTGGGAGGGGAGAGAGCCCGAGTCCGAGGAGGTGAAGCGCTGGCTATGCTGGAAGGCTTTCGTGGAGATCTTGACCTCTCCGGCGAGGAGGACTCGTGCCGGGTGGGGGATGTGTGTCCCGCCTCGTTCTGCCATCCTGATCTAGGGGAAGTAGGTGACCCAACCGATCGTGGTGGAGATACAGGAGGTGGCGAGAGTCTCGGTTGCTCCTTGATGAACCCGAACTGATCAGCCTGCGGGGTCACATCTTCGGGATCCAAATCAGCGTGTGGTGGGGACGCAATCCTGCCAGCACCGAAGACAGAATCTACGTGATTTGGCTCAGCAGCTGGCGGCACACCCACATGTGTCGTAACATGGCCGTTTACCGCCTGTGTGAGTACAGGAACGTAGCTGGATTGGGGAGGATGGTTTGGTGGTGATGCCACGCTTCGATGAGCATGGCTGTCGATGGGCGGGCCGGACACGCCATGGCTAGTCGGGCCGTAAGCGGCGCCATTACTCATAGCATTGTACGGCGGTGCGTAAACCGAAGTTGGGCCAGATCCATTGGGAAGCGAGGGCGCATACGTGTCGTGCTTCTGAGGAGATGCCTCTGCATGATTGGGGTAAGTATCACGTCGAGCGGCAGGCGGAGGAGCATAAGGATCCGGGGTTCTGGGCGGACCGCGGGGAGGGGGCTGCAGAGGTTGTGTGACGGGCATTGACGCAGGTGGGGACAGAGGCGGTGGGGTAGCATACGTCTGTCGGGGTGGGACACGGGCGTGCTTTGACGCCTTGATTGGAGGCAAAGGGGGGTCGAAAGCGTTGGCCTTCTTTGGACGATACGCAGCTACAGCTTCTGCTGCTGATACAGCCGGAGCCGGTGGGGGAGCATCTACAATGGGTGCCGGGGGTGGTGGAACAGCTATAACCGGGTTCACATGCGCTGCGCCGTGCGGAGTCGCGCTGTAAGGAGCGTACGAGGATTGCTGCGTACTAGGCTCGTATGTCGAGGACACCGCAGGGTATGCCGGCTGGTATGGGTCATACAAAGTCTGAGTCGCGGAGACTGCGGCCTGAGCGGGGGGGTCATAGCTAGCCTGAGTTTGCGCCGGTTTGTATGGGTCATACGAGGTTGGGGCATATTTATTCGCCTGCGCGGGTGGTACTGCATGGGCCGTGATCTGTGGTGCATACGAGGGGGGCGTCTGACCGTAAGCCGGGTATGTTTGGGGTGCATAACTTTGCTGAGGAGCATAACTCGGTTCGTACGCTGGATTGACATGGTGAACGACGACTACAACATTCGAGCAACAGACACTCACCAGACGTGGTCGCCGGAGCGGTGGGTGCATACTGAGGCTGCGAATACCCTGCGTACGCACCGTTCTGCTGGTACGTCGACTGCTCCGTATATGTGGGTGCGTAAGCATTCGTAGCGGTGGTGTCGTAGGCGTAGCTTTGCTGCCTAGTAGGATCGTACCATGCCTGTTGCGGCTCTGTGGCGGGCGCACCTGCGAACTCCCCTCCATCCACCGGAAATGGGTCTGTGGCCGATGCAAAGAGGTCGGTGACAGTGTCGGAGGCCACGGCAGGACTGTGTGTCTGCTCCCGGGCATCGTCTCCACCAAGCGCGGCGGCGAAAGGATCGAGTGCGGCGTCCGGAGACCCGAAAAGAGATGCGGCCTCGCCAGCGGTGGTCATCGTACGGGTTGGCCCAGCCAGTGCCTTGGGAGACAAGGACGAGGGGTGAGAAAAGAAAGGGCGGGACTGGTGTGTTTGCGTGACGAAAGGTGTGCCAGGGCAGGGACTTGGAGACGTATTTGGTCCAGTTTGCGCGACCACGTATCTCGGCGTACGAAATGGCGACGACGCCCACACACGCGCGCTCCGACTGCGTGCCACGGGTTTTTCGCTTGCTCTGCGAAATAACACACGATATCATGCAATCACGATCAGCACGGTGCAGTGTGTATTGCACATTATATCAGCTGTATGTCGAGAGACGCCGTGGTATGCGTGAGTACTAGGAGAATGAGGGCAATGTAAAAACGATTGGTAGAGTGCGAGCTGCGTGGGTAACTAAACGATATGCAACGTATGGTATCGACCAAATCCGTGAATATGTACAGCATCCAAAGGCAATATGCGACAGACGAAACGAGTGGAGTATTATACGAGTGTGGAGAGCAGGTTGCAGCGTCGAGAGGGAGATATGCAAGTAGACAAGATGCAGGTATGATAGGAGATGCGAAGATGCGCGGGGGAAACAAGCAGTCAGAATGGCAATGCAAGACTAGATGAGGCATGCAGGGAGCAGCAGTAGGATATAGATGTGAAAATGCGGGGTAGCTCAGGACGACGACTCAGTCGCGCCCTCAGCAGCACCCTCTGCCGGGGAGCACTTCTCCAGAAGGCGCTCGACTAAGATTCATGCGTTAGTCAATCAAGCATAAGCAGTCACAGGACGCAAGATGTACGTACTGGCTGAGAGATGCTTGCTGTAGGCACTCGAGTACCGCCGCATGTTGACCAGATGCGGCCGCACTTTGCTGATCAACAACTCCTTCTGGTCAGCGTCCGCTACCGTCAGAGCACGTTGAAGGACGTAATCTGCGATAACTTGGTTTAACAACGGAAGCGGAGACAGAACTCGGATACTCACTGCCGAAAGAGTCCTTCATGAGCCCCATAATCGGACTGAGCCCATCCTGCTTGGGCGTCATGATCTCGTCGATCAACTGGCGGCGGCTCTCTGAATCGGCGGTGACCAAAGCCTTCTCGCACACGTTCGACGCGAACTTGTGCTTGGCCATGTTGTACATCTGGCCAGTGAGCTTCGAAATGATTACTGCGCGATCCTGAGGCTTGCCGTGCTCCAGGACGAATTGCACGACATAATTCTGAAGGCCGTCAGCAAACAACTTGTGTAGACGACCAAACTACTCACTCCAAATTGGTCGACCATGAGGTTTGGCACGTACTTGTGCAACTCATCCAACATGGGACGCGTCTGCTCCTCGGGCATGTACTCGAAGCAACGTTGGAGCACGCGACATCCGTATGGATGTGTTGAGAGCTCGTACACGCTGCCGCGGAAGGCGTTGACAAAGGCGAGGCGCTCTGGCGCGACATGCTCGATGAGCTTCTGAATCACCTATACCCTGTGATCAGTTTAAAACGACTCCACAGCGAACGAAGTACTTACATGGTTACCGTTGGCGTCCTTGACGCACTTCAAGACGTTGGGACCTAACTCCTGTACGAACATAATCTGCTGCTCAGGCAGAATGTGTTCTATTGCCTATTACAACAGGTCGGCGGTGAAGCGCGCTAATAAACTGCGCATTACATACCTTCTGCACGACTCGACAGCCGTACATCTGCAACGAAAGACCGACGATCTGGCCTTCCATGGTCGCCACCAAACGGGCTTTCTGTGACGATGTCCCATACTCGAACATCTTCTGCACAACCTGTAATCATCTGTTAGGCCTCGCATAGTGTTAGGCATGTAAGGACAGAGACGCACATAGTTGCCAAAGACGTCCTGCATCAGCTGGACAGCGTACTGCGGAACGATCTCGTCGAAGATAATCTCCATCTCCTCGCTGGTGGCTGATTCCAGCTTCTGCTGGATGAACCTGGACCCGTGCTGGTCCCCGCTGAACTCTACAATATACCCAAATATGTCCTAGTTGACATCAGCATGGAGAAAACAGTCGACAACGTCAGGCAAACCGCAACTGACCCTGAGCTCCCACTTCCGAGACTTGTTCGCTCGGAACTCATCCAGCTGAGCACTCCTCATCGTGTTGTCCCCAGCCCGTCGTGCGTGACGACCAACGTGTCCAGCCTGGCTTCCACCGCTTGGGAATGCTCCACCTCGCGAACCTTGATGTAGTGGTGGACTGTAGTCAACAGGTATGCCGTAGGGCTGCGAATGTTGTAGAGGGGACGACCGCAGGCTGGCATACAGCATACTCTGGAACAAGGCCATGTGGTGAGTTCCTTCATCTATTGGGAGAGTAGCAGGACACGCACCTGGTCTTGCCTCTTGTCGGGCATACCAGCCAAGGGGTGTGTGGCAAGCATAGGTGAGTGGGAGGGGGGAGCATGGTAAACTATCGCTTGTGTGGGGTAGAAATATTGGGAGCCGATGGGACGCGGGGAGCCAGCGTAATCATAAAATTGCTGAAGACGAGGGTCAGCCATCGCATGGGAAAGTAATGTCTGGGGTCCCAACCCAGGATATACATTTGGGGCGGCAGTCGCGGGAGTGAGCGCAGGCGAGGTGGCGTACATCGACGCGTCCGCTGCTGTCCGGTACGCATCGTAGGCATACGAAGGACCAGTGTAATACGCGGCGTATTCAGTCTGGGCATAGCCTCCGTAGGGTCCTCGGAGAGGCTGCTGGGGGCCACGCACTCCTGGGAGTCCTGAAGGAGGAGCACCGCCGGAGCCTTGACGGTACGGCGCATTCTGGGGGGAGCTACCGTACTCTTCCTCTACTGCCATACCGCGCAACGCGACGGTCAGCTCGTTGTCCACGATTGACGAGGTGGATTGCAACGACTCGTAGCCTCCGACAGGGCTCGATCCAGGCATGTGCTGTTGTCCTATATGAAGCCTGTGTGAGCGTCGCGAAGCACCACAACCGCGTACACCGTACCAAGGATAGCGTTGTATCGCTGGGGCGAGATCTGGCCTTGCTTGGACATACCTCCTGCTGGTGCGGGAAGACCACCTGCCGAGACCTGCCTCTGCCTCATCTGCGAAGGCAATGCAAAGTAAGCGTCTAACACGGGCCATCAGTCGCCAAGCGGCACACGCACGAAGTTCGCCAATTCTTTCTGCTGAGCGTCTGCGGCTTCGTCCCACGCACCGCTGGCGGATCTTGGGCCCCACCCATCATTCGTGTTGGAGCGGTGGTGGGCATCCCCGTGCGACACAGAACTCTCTTGTGCACTCGTGGTAGAAGAATTGGACGGGTGCCGCGAGGTGTTCACACCTCCCCATACCTATGGACATGTTAGCGCACAAAACACCAAATATGGCAAAGTAGCGGTTACGCACCTGCCATCCAGAGTTCAGAGTCTTCAATCCGTTTGAAGGGGCCATGGCGACACCGAACATGTTTGCAGAGCCTTTCCGGTGGGGTTGAATCTGTAAATAATACATAAATGGGGGATAAATGGCACGATGGGCGAGACCGCCACTGACAGTGTTGGGTGAGCTTGTCGGAGAATGACCACGGGAGTGAGAGGAGGAGCCAGATGGTTTGCGGGAAGCTTCGTGATTAGCGGTCGACATATGAAGTCGGATCTAGGACGTGGCTGGTTTATAAGGAGGAGGGGTTAAGCGAAGCTGTGACTCACCTACGAAAGCTACAATATACGAGCTCTACGCGAAACGGGAGACACGTTTGTTATAAAGCTGTGGAGCAGTCAGTAAATGGAGGCCGAACAAGAGAGCAGGGGGTAAAGGGGGCAGGTGCAGGCGGCAGAGGACGGGGACCTTGACGGTGCGCGCGCAGACGGAAGAAAGGAAGAGACGCGTCCAAAGACGCGTTCGATCGAAGGGAAGGCGTTACGTCCAGGAACAAGAGAAATGCGGAGACTGACCAGTATGGTACGCGGGAATATCTGGTCCTCAGACTGGGGAGAACGGGAGGAACCTGGGGAGGAAGGCAGCACGCTAACCTCGTGGGGGGGAGGTGAGGAGCGCGAGCACGACGGCGGTCGCGTCGGAAAGGGTAAAAATGGGTAAATAATTGTGTTGGCATGTAGTCTACGCGTCAAATGATTCCTGTGAAACTCGCGGCGGTTACTGGGTCGTCGGGGGACTTGACACGTGTAACGCTCCCCGCAACAGTCCGCTCCCTCCGCCCGCCCGCAGACCCTGCCGAACAACCTCGCTTGCCCTATCCGGACGCTTATGTAACAGATGCCGCCAGGCGCGCCGTCCCCATCAATGCGCGCCTATCCCGACCCTGACGGACCTCGACTCTCGCGCCTGCGCATTTCCCACGCCCCGCCCACCGCCTCCTCCTCCTCCTCTGACCCGACGACCCCGCCCTGCGCGCGACCCGCTCCGCCTTGCGTCTGCCGACTTCGCCAACAAGCCCCCGTCGCGCTCTCCCGACGCTCGTCAACGCTCTTGTAGGTCCGCGTGAGTCCACCGATCGAGCTTCCGCTTCCTGCACCGCCGCTGCGGCTTCCCCATTCGGACCCTTCGCGGAGGCTTCATCATCGCCGTGACACCGGCAGCGTGCGCTGGGCGCCGTATGCGTCATCGGGTCGCTCGCGGCTCGCGACGATAACACTCTGCAATTTTCTCTCCCGTCACCCGCCCTCGCGGCGACGTCGGTCCGAGAGCACACCAGCACGCGGGGCAAGTCGCTTTCCGTTCTGTATTACCGGGGAAATAATCGAGTAGATGTGATGCGTAACATACAACCAGTGCGGTACGGCTAAGCGTGACGAGAGCAGGTGAGACGAGTGAAAGCCTATCGCGAGTTGAAGTTGAACCACGATTGCCGCTTGGCTGCAAATAAACGTATTAGCGTGTGATGCGCGCACATGTTCCCCGACCGCCGGAGGTAGACACGTACCAGTTCTGCAATGCGGCCACAAAGCAAGCACATCCGGACGTAAGCAAGCAGCATGCACATCCAGCCCGCACCGAATCAAAGACGCACCCAGAATCCTCGTTCTGCAGCCTCGCCAAAGGGCTTGCGCTGCTTGCGGTCGGGGACGGACCAGTGCTCGTAATGGCGGCAGCGTTGCCGCCGCCTCCGCGGAGCGGCTTGGCAATCCGGCCAAAGCTTAATGGCGAGGACGAGGCGGCCTTTTGCGCTAACGGAGGCAAAATTTCAGCCCGACAGTCCGGTAGTGCACAATTATGATGATCTTTACCGCGCGCTTGATCGAGCCGCTCTTTCACCGCCTGCAGCTGCACCTCGAACTTCTGGTTCTGCACCGTCAGTCGGCGGTCCGCCTCCTGCAGAAGCGCCTCCAGGTTCTGTATCCGCTCGTTGCGTGCCAGTAGTTTCCGCTCCGCGATGCCCGCCTCCTTCTTCAGGGCAGAGTTCTGGTCTACGAGCTATAGAAAATTGCACTTTGAGCCGAGGGCGCCTGGCATGACTCCAGGTATTTTCAGCGCACCTGCTTCTGGACAACAGTGAGCTGCTCCAAGTTGCGCTCCAAGAATGCCATCTTCTTCTGCTGAGCCTTGCTGTTGCTGTTGCGGATGACGTTATTGTACTGCTCCTTGATCTCGTCCAATTGGATTTCAAGTTCGACAACCTAAGCGCAATGAGCATTATGACGAGTGTACTCTGGGACACGAGGACCACGCACCTTCTCACACCGGTTCTGAAGATCCCGCATGAGAGACTTCTTAACACCGTCGAACTCCGCAAGCTGCACGCTGATGGCCTTGCGGGTGCGCTCGAGGTCCTGTGCGCTCTCTGCGAGGTTCTTACCGCCCTCAATGCCGGCTGAAGTTACGGCAAAGGCCCTCTGAAAATTTGTGTTGGCATCTTTCTTGACTTGAGCCACATCAGGATCTTCCATACCTTAAGCTCCTCGTTGACGCTCTTCAGGCTGTCGATCGTGGCATTGAGAGTACGAATCTCGTTGCCCTTGATCTCCACCTGCTGCTTGAGGTCCACCACCTCACCCGCGTGAGCGTCGCGCTTCGCCGCGTATTGCGCCTCAAGTTTGGTCTATGTCATATAAGCACACGCGTACCTCCATGCAGTCGGCGCCCGATCAAACCTACCTTGAGCTCGGACATAGACTCCACGATGTCGACATTGCTGACCTCCTCATCATGGATGGTCTTCTCTGTAGAAGCGAACGATACGGCATCAATGTGACCGTTAGACACCTCAGAGCGCAACACAGAGGACGAACCGAGGAGCTCCTCATACTCTGTCTCGAGAGCGGAGATACGCGACTCGAGCTCGTCCCGACGGCGCTGGTGCATCTCATTCTCCTCCTGCACCTGCCCGAGGCGGTCGACAGTCTCGCGGATAAGCGCCTGCGAGTCGGCGATGCGACGGCGGAGGGACACAATGTCATCGTGTGAAAGGGTGGAGACGGCCGCGTCGGTGTCGATGGTGTCGAGCTTCGCAAGAATTTGGCGTAGCTGGTCGTCCTTCTCGGAGAATGTCCCTTGCTAGATGAAGCTGCTAGTCAGTACCTGAATGCCGACGGGGGCGCACGCGACGTACGGCATCGAACTTTGCCATCATGAGCGCCATCTTTTCTTGTTTGCGCTTCTCCTTGTCCTCCGCGGACGCATCCTTCTGTGCGGCCTTCAGATCCGCGATCGTCTTCTTCAGCTCCTCGAGCTCGCCCTTCGCATCCTGGTTCTGCTCCTTGAGGATGTCGATGGTGATGATGCTCTCCTTGTTGTCATAGTTGAGCCTCTCCACTTGCAGACGCAGCTCATTGAGCTGGCCCGACATCGTCTTGTTCTCTTCGGAGAGGGACGATTCTTGCTCCTTCAGGAAGGTCAGTTCCTCCTTGAGCTCAGACACAAGCTTCTCCCCAGCCCGAAGGGCAGATTCCCTTTCTGCGAGCTGATCGCTCAACTCGTTCTCACGCTTCAAGAACTCCTCGCGTTCGTCCTTGTCGAGACCGACGACAGTGGGTGTCTGTGGCCGACTGTCCGAGTCCTGGCGGAGGTCTTGCAAAATAGGGTTAACGGGTGTCTGACTGCGAGTGGACGAGGGCGTAGGAGATGCAGCAGCTTTCTTGGGCGCGGCAGAAGCGGGCGCGCCTGCCTTGCCAGAGGATGCCCATTCGGATTGCTCGACATGGCCTCCGTAGCGCCAGATCGCTAGTTCTGCCTCGAGAGCAGCGATGTACTTCTGGTATGACGAGTTTGCCGCATTCGCCTTGGACAAGAGACCCTTGAGCTCGAGAGGGGAGAGCTCTGCATTGACGCGAGCAGAGTTCTTGATCGATTTCGCTCGGATACCGAAACGCATCGTTGACAGCGTTTCCGCTTCATTGTATGAAGACGGAGAACAGTTGATAATCAATGTCGTCCGCGAATTACCGCCAAGCGACTCTTGCAGAATACGAGTGAGCTTCGAGTCACGATATGGCACATGCTTCGCCTGAATACATGTGGCCGCGTCAACAACTTAGCTTCATCGAACATTGTATGGCGCATCACCTTCCCGTCAGTAAGCGCATTAATGACCATACCGAGCGCAGACAGAGACTTGTTGATCTTCTTGGCCTCCTCCAGCGTCTGACCAGATGCTCCAGTCTTACCGACTTTCTCCGAACCAGCCAGATCGACAAGATAAAGATTACCGTTTTTCTGTGCGCCCGTCTCCGTATTCCGTTGTTGGATCGTGATGAGGAAGATTGAGTGTGAACGCGAACTTTCCGCGTTCATGTCTGGATGTCCGAAAATGTCAGTACAAACCCGAGGCGTTGTCAACAAAACCTACTGGTGGAGGAAACGACACGGGCGGCACCACCCTGCCTCATGATCTCGTAGACTTCTCGGGCACTGCTGACATAGTAGTCAGAGAGATTCTTCACATAGACACCCTTCGATTTCTCCTCATGCACTTGTAGATTGTCGTTTTGGGCTGTAAAGTCACGTAATACTTAGTTTTACTGGGCCACCAAGCGTCAGGGCCAAATGATCCTTACGAGCGAGCAAGTCCCTGATCCTCTCGAGGTATATTTCCATGTACGACACCTTGACAAGATATTCCAGGTGGGCGTCCGATTCTACGATCGACTGGAAGATTTGTTCTGTAATTCGGGGTATCAGACCTTTGAGGTCGGGGGAATCTATGTCGGCGCCCTATGGTGGCGCGCGTCAATTCGCAGTATGTGATTAAATTCGACATGCGTACCATCATGGTGAATGTCTTGCCACTACCGGTTTGACCGTACGCGAAGATAGTGCCGTTGTAACCGTCCAAGACATCTAAAGAGAGATATCAGCTTTGGCTAGACGTACAGAGGCAAAATGAACGCGGGTGAAGCCCAGGGTTTCTCTTCGACATCCCAGCTACACTTAGAGTATATATCCAGCTTGCAGCTACTCACCCTTGACGATGCTACAGCAACGTCAGCCAGTACAATTCGCGGAAAGGCAACGGTGCTCACTCTTTTACTCCATAATCGAAGACCTCGTGCTGCTTAGTCCCAGGCGGAAACACCCTATCAAAGGTAAAGCCATCCTTCTCTGGTCCTGATCCAACTTGTGCGGAGCGTATCTGAACTGTCTGTAGGTTCTCGTGGAAGGACACTACGATCTCTCCGCCCTCCCGCTGCTCAATGGAATTGGTAGGTCGGAATCTACGAGGTGGTCAAGCATTGGCAAGGGCGGAGTCACATTGAGCGGCCTATGAGCACGCACCGACAGACGACCTTGATATTCGTGGATGTTGACATCGTAAGTATGCCGTGCTAAACGATCGGTGGAAAGGAGGGCCAGAGTTGCGTGGTATGCGTTGCGTCGATCGCCGAGGTATACGGCACGCGTTCAAGTGAAGCGTGCCCTCTATGCGACAACGAGGTTGGATGAAGGAGAGTAACACGAGACGGAGACAAGACTTGAGGCCCTGTGGTCAGAGAACAAGTCGAGATGGTCGAGAGTGTCCGACATGCAATGACAGCCTATTTACGGCTGTTGTCAAGCACGCGCCAGCTACGCGCATGCATCCTAAGCGCCCCATATCGAGCCAGGGCGGCGCGTTCTCTCAAAGTTCTCGCAGTCCAGTCTCAGTGCGATGTATCACATGTTGGGACGATTAACCCAAACAGATGGGGATGTGCGAGCAAGTCCATAATGTATAATGATACACGATGATGGTCATACAAGAGAGGCTTCGAGAACAAGGCGGGAAGATGCCGTGGGCGTACACTAGGAGCTCGTAGTCGATCGGGGTCGGAGAAGGCGCAGTGAATCAATCGTCGTCACTACCAACCGACGGAGCGCGGGTAGGTCTACTGGAAGATGCAACCGGTCTACGAGTGGATGTCGCATCCCTTTCAGCGGCGTCGGCGGCATCGATCCATTCTGAGTATATGTCGATGGGTTCCGTCAGGTCTGTAACCTAAGTCAGCGCGATGCTTATATCGCGCAGAGGGTGGATATGCGCACGGTTTGCCTTGCTCTGGTATCGCTGGTCACAGATTTTGCAGAAGAGCTGCGCCACGCCCTCTTTCCTGTCTATGCGAACGGACACGGATCTGTCATGGTGGCAGAAGAGACATGTGAAGTTTGTTTCTGAGTGGTAGTCAGCGAATGGCCGCTCGTGCAGACATAGCACACGCACCGAGAGGATCCTTTCTTCTGGGACCAGTTGGCTTGCGAGAAGACTTTTTGCGCTTGCCCATGGTGGTTCGCTGAGTGCTACACTCTGACTGGAGAGCTGAGGACAGAGCGTGATCGCAAGCGCCGGAGCAGGTTAAAGTGAACGATGTTCGCACGGTGCGGTCACGTGTGGAACGCGACGCGCGGAGTTGAACTCAGTCTCGGGCGGGAGCGTCTGTGATTGTTCACGTTCTTCACCTTCTCCTCGAACTTGTTCCTGCCCGCTACATGGCCTCTCGTCGCCCCCCTTCTCGCGTGCGGGCCAACGGCGCATCCGCCATGCCTCCACCCTCAACCACTAGCATACGCCCCCGCTCTGTTCTCGCAAAGTCCGACTCCTCCCAGCGCGCTGCCTCAAATTTGGCCACATCCGCCGATCGTGCCTCTGAAGCTGGCCCTTCCAACGTCGCCAAGAATGGACGAGAGTCACAAATGAAACACCCGCTTCCAGGCGATAACGAGACCAATATCAAGGTCGTCATTCGGTGTCGCCGCCGTTCAGAGCGCGAAATTCAAGACAACTCGCCCATAATCGTCAACATTGATGGACCCAAGGGCGAAGATGTCACTATCGAGACTTCCGCGCCCACCTCGAATTTTGGCGTCGTTGCTCTCCCAACCATGCGAACATACCCGTTTGACATGGTCTTCGGCCCAGAAGCCGACCAGACCTCTGTATACAATAACGTCGTTCACCCGATGCTAGAGGAGGTCTTGATGGGTTACAACTGCACGCTGTTTGCTTATGGTCAAACTGGCACGGGCAAGACGTGAGCGTAGTTGTGTGATTCCATGCATTTCATATCTGACGTTAGTGAGACAGCCACACCATGCAGGGTGAACTGGCGACTACACCTATGGGTAATCCCTGCTCGCAGGCGGGAATGATCCCCCGCGTCTTGTTCAAAATGTTTCAACATCTTGAAGCCACTGCGACAGATTACAGCGTCAAGATTTCCTATCTCGAATTGTACAACGAAGAGCTCCGCGATCTCCTTGCCCCTGACCTCGCCGCTCCCTCCGGATCTAGTCAACCAATGGGCATGGGGACCCACAAAGAGACAGCTGCGCAAGCCAGCCTCAAACTTTTCGACGAAACGGGGAAGAAAGGTATCATCATTCAGGGGCTGGAGGAGACCCCAGTGAAGAACTCATCCGATGCTCTCTCGTTGCTCGTGAAGGGCAGTCAGCGGAGGCAAATTGCGGCGACTAAGTTCAATGACCACTCCAGTCGTTCTCACTCAGTCTTCTCCATCACCGTCCATTCTACCGCCGCGTCCGCCACCGGAAATGGCCTTTTGCGTGTTGGCAAACTCAACCTTGTCGACCTCGCAGGTTCTGAGAACATTGGCCGTTCCGGTGCAGAGAACAAACGTGCCAGAGAGGCAGGTATGATCAACCAGAGTTTGTTGACCTTGGGACGGGTGATCAACGCTCTTGTCGATGGGTCCTCTCATGTCCCTTATCGGTGAGTTCCATGATGACACCACTATGCGCCCTCCATACTGACAGCAGTTTAGCGAGTCGAAGCTCACACGTATTCTGCAAGATTCGCTCGGCGGACGCACGAAAACCTGCATCATCGCCACCATTTCCCCAGCGCGGTCTAACTTGGAGGAGACGCTCTCGACGCTGGACTACGCCATCCGCGCCAAGTCTATCAAGAATCGACCGGAGGTGAATCAGCAGATGACGCGGAATGCCCTCATCAAGGACTACGTCGCAGAAATCACTCGCCTCCACGCAGACCTGCGTGCAGTCCGTGAGAAGAGCGGCATCATCGTCTCTGAGGAGTCGTGGGCAAAGATGACTGCTGAGCAGGAACTGCGCGAAACAGAGCTTGTCGAAGCGATGAAGCAGATCGAGATCCTGCAAACGCAGATGAAGGCGGTCCGCGATGAGTTCGAGGAGGCTATGGCATTGCTTGCCCGGACGGATGAGGAGCTCGTTCAGACGAAGACCCTCCTGGAAGGCACTACAGCTGAACTTCTCGGCACGAAGCAGCAGCTAGTTGCCGTGGAGGGTGCGCTGGAGGAAGAGGTGGTGGTACGGCAGGCCCACCAGAAGAGTGAAGACGCCCTCCACGGTGTCGTCCAGGAGTGGAAGCAGGTGTCGAGGGAATATGAAGGCGAAGTGAGCGGGCTATTTGGCAAGCTTGGTATGTGCACGCGCTATGACGGTGATGATGTTAGGGACTCAAGACCTTTCATAGAGCGTAAGACAAGCGCCTTCGGATCGAATCTGAAAGCCGTCAACACGCACAGCAAGGTCCTCTCCTCTGAGTCGCAAAACATGACTGCGAGGATCGACGGATTCGTGAAGATTGCGACGCAGCATTTGAGTAAGGTCAAAGCGGAGACAGAGCAGTTCCAGACGAAGGAGTTAGAGGCGATCTCTGCCATTTCCAACCGTCTGAAGGATCAGCTAGAGAAGGTACAAGAGGCGCTACAGCTCATCCACGCCAAAGAGGACACGTCGAAGGAGGCTGTTGACACGATCTGCACGACCATCAATGAAGCACAAAATAACATGAAAAACGAATTCTCAGTCTACGCCGAGGGGCTCCGTAAGCACTGTGAAGCAATCTGCGAAGAAGCCCAGGCCTCCAGTCTTGCTAGTTGCACTACGGTATGTTTCGCCAGTCTGAGCACTGATATCATCATTGATCTTCTGCTCTAGGTCGAGAAGGCGTTCCAAGACCTTGGTGGTCTTGCGGAGACGATCAAGCAAGAAGCCCTCGATTTCGTTGCAACCGAGCGCAAGACTCTCCAAGCAGCTAAGACGCTCGCCGACAACACTACCAACACCGAGATCATCCGACTCAGACAGCAGAACGACCTTTTGACGCGCTTACTCGAAACCGAACGCGTAGAGGCCAAACGCTCCGCAGACGCGCTACTCGAGCGCATAGCCGGGCTCCTCGGCGACTACACGAACGAACGAGACCAGAGTTTGCGTAAAACGTTTTCGGAGATGACGGAAAGCAACACAGCGGCGGAACACGACATGCAACACCTCGGCCAGAGGCAAGGTCAACAGCTCGAGGCGGCTGTCGTTCGAGGCAGTGACTGGAGCGAACAGTTGGCTAAGAGAGGGGTGGAGGGCAAGCGGTTACGTGACGGTGGTATCAAGGTAAAGGCGAGCACAATGACGGCCTGTTGCTGGAAACTTACACATTTACTAGGCTTTGAACTCCGCTAGGAGTTCGGTACTCGACAGTATGATAGATGTGCAAGAAGCCGTCTCGTCATCAACCGCCAGCTTCGACCAGGAGCTGCAGAGCACTATTGAGGCCTCAAGCAACGTTCTGAACCAGGGTATGTTTCCAAACGCGAGGCTTGTAAGTTTTGAACTTACCATTTTGTTCAGCGTTCGATGGGGAGCGGCGAGCTAAGAAAGCGCGTACTGAAGCCACTAGCAACCTAGTGGTTGAGGCGCAATCAGGCTATCGCTACATGCAACGCGGGATCTCCTCGGTATCGCGGGCAATTGACTCGACCTCAACTCGCGTCCTCAGTGAAACATTTGGCATGTCCACGGCTGTCAGTGACTTGAATGAAGCGACCAGCAATTCTTTGGGCGCCATTCGTCAAGCCACAGAGGATCTCATGAACGAAGCGACCAGGGAAGATATGCCCAGTGGTCTGACGCCACGCAAGCGCAGTCGAAGGGTTGTGGATGACCTGCCTCATACAGAGCCGAGAGAGGTCCTCGTTCGGAAGTGGCGACAGCGTGGAATGTCCGCGGTAGGAAGCGAGACATTCTTGGCCGAGCACCTCCCTTTGCCTGAAGAAGACACCGACTCTCCAACTGGGCCATCAGAGCTCCTCGCAATAGACTCTCCCGTCGAAACCGTTGCCGACGATCAAGAGAACGAGTCCACCCCCATCGACTCGCCCCCAAGCCTGGTCAAGTCACTAGCATCCTCGTCATCCTCATCCGACGCGGTCCCAGCGATACGTCCGGTACCTGTATTGAAGCAGCCGACCAAAGCCGCAACGAGCGCTGCCGGCACCCTCACTGAACGCTCGACAAATGTCCTACGGAGACCTCAGCGTACCCGGCGCACCGTCCCACGATGAGGCCGATTACGACCGAGCTCAGATTCCGACATTTCGCCTCACTGATGTCTTATTAGTATTGTGATTCTACTCATCGCCACGCTATGTGCCCATCTGCTATCCGTTCTCGTTTATCGCATAGTACTGTACACCACGAAGATGGAGTACACCCAGCTATCCTTGAATTATACGCATGTATAATATGTAAACCGAATCACATTCCGTTATTCGACGCGACGGTACCTTCGCCATGCATCCGGAGGTCGTGCGCGCTTATGTCAGCACTGCTGTGTCGCCAACTGCCCAGCATCCCAAACGCACAGTACTACTTGCTTATTCCTTTGTTCACGACGTCCTCCGTGTAAATTCTTGCTGCTCCATCGGAACGCCCCCACAATGGCTCACGCAGGCATCAAAAGTCGGTATAACTCTCTTTGGGGGTGCCTTCAGGCGTGTACTCAAACGCGTATCCCAGCGGTCATCCTGCTCTCCTTCGTGCTTGCCGTCGGGTTCCTGCTCGTCATTCTCTCGTGTGCACTATGGGGAAACTGGCTGCCGTTACTTGTTGGTGAGTAAAGCCTGCAAGTTATGCCCCCAGAGTTTCGACCTAAACTACGGTATTGAAGCATTGACCTTCGTTGTCGCACCCCTCCCGAACGCGCTGTTCTCCCGCTGCGGAGGTGATGACTTTTCGGCGGAGTACGACGGGTCGGGACCTGTGGATCTTGGCCGATTCATCACCGCGTTTGTCGTCGTAACAGGGTTCGCGCTTCCCCTGGTCCTCGCGCATTCAGAGGTCATTGCTCCGGGTGCATGTGTAATGTCTATCGCCGGCGGAGCGTACGTCCACCTTTGACTCGTTCCCCGCGATACTTCTAACAAACTGCAAGCAGTCTTGTATATGCGACAATAATGGCGTACAGTGCGACTTTCAAGGAAGCAAGCTCAGAATTCGACTAGTTGCATATACATCCGACCGGGGGGATGACTGGACAATTACTACGCTACACCTCGCAGAGGCCGTTGTACACTATCGTACTATTATCCGTCCGTGGTGATATCTATGCGTTCGATATCCTGCGGGATGTAGCCCAAGTACTTCAGGAGAAAGACCGCCTGAGCACCTGCCTGATCCTGCGCATCCGGCGCTATGAGTCGTTTACCGCTATGAGCATCTTGCCGTAGCCCACGAGACTAGAATCTCGAGAAGTTCCGAGGGCGCGGACCTCTGCAGAGAAGTCGAAGCGTCCACAGGCGACGAATGCCACCGGGGTTTCGACTTCGTACGATTCACCCTTCCCGAGCCGGCCAATGGGTATATCGAGGAGCTCGCCTTGGTATACGACGTGATCGGACGGCTCCAGGGTCAGGTTTAGGGTCAGAATGAGCTCAGAAGCTACAACATATGGCATCCTGTCAATTACAGTCGATGATAGCATAATGGAAGACTTACGAGAAAGATTCACGATGGCCGTTTGCAGATAGACGAACTCGTTCGGGTGAGGAAGGTACTTCGTTCCTGCCGGGTCGAGCGGGACACCCTGTACGTTCCCCTCGCCATCGTATTGCACAAGGGTCATGCGCACTCGAGCGGTCTCCACCCGTAGCGATTCTAACATGGGCAAAGTCATCCGCTGCTGCCGGAGTGAAAGGTCGCCCGCCCGCGTCCCACCGTTCTGCCGATGCGAGTGAGGACTTGAAGACATATGCACATTGGAACGGATGCATGAAACTTACTTCACGCCATCGGCCATGTACCACCTTGAACAGCTCCTCCCTGTACCAGAAGAGTTCGCGCTGAGCTCGCTCTTGTGCTGCAGTGAGGTTCGATGCCGTAACAACGTATTGACGATCAGACAACATGGGTATTGGGCGCGATACGTGCTCCTCTGATAGAGATATCTTCTTCACCGGCAACACAACTCTGAAACGCCAAGAAGATTAGATCGTGGTCAAGTCAAGACATTCGACCATAGATACCGCATGGTTGAGCCAGGTGCGACCAGCGAAGTCACAGACGCGAAATCAACCCCTGAAGAAAATATGCGTATTAGACATGCTATCATAGCGTCGAGGACTGCATTGGACACCGACCTTCTTGGTTGCGCTCGAAGGTCACCTCGAACGGCCGCCCATAGGTGTTCCGCACTTCTATCGAGAATATACACCAGTCTGCGATTTCGCCCACATGCAACAGGGACATCCGCGTCTTGATATCCAGCGATGTGTCATCTGCGTCGTTTGTGGATTTCGTTGTGGTGGCGCCAGTGTACGACAGGATATCCATTGCCTGGCATTCCAGCATATGATACACGGTGACCAAGACCGGGTAAGACAGCTGGCGCGTGTAGAAGACCTCTGGCGGCTCTTGTAGGCTTGCTGGAAGTCGGTGCACCAGCGCATATGACACATGGACCACGCCGCTCGTGCTACTGGCATGAATACACCAAGGCAATGGACATAGGCGCGAGAGGTACTGACCATCCGACCTTGCCAAAGCAATTGACAGTGATCACGCGTTTGCGGCCAGGCTCTATTTGGTGAGGTTCCCGCTCGCTGTTCCAGGTGAAGACTGGCCGGTGGACGAGATCGTACTCGGTTTCGTAAGTCTCGAAGACAGAAAGGTCTCCATCAGCGAGGGCTTGCTGCGCAGGAGCAATCGTAGAATCATCGAACGTGAGTCGTAGCAGGTCAACTGCCATTGAAGACACATTCTCCAGTGTGATCCGGATTGTTGACCTATGAGGGTTTATCAACACGGAATCAACCGTCCCGCATGATGACTCACATCTCGCCATTATACAACATAACCGCCCCATGGGTAAGCGACGTTCTCCGGATTCGCAGCAACGGCTGTTCGGGAACCACTTTGCATTCGAGAAACCGAATTGTCTTCTTCGCCGTGGACGAAGACGTTGTCCCTGGTTGAGTACTACCCCTCTTGCTCAGTTTTTCCCATGGCCGAGCGTCCAGTCCCGCATGCTTCGACCGGCCTGCTTCGCACTCGATTGCACTGCGCCGCCCTGACCGTCGTTCCTCCTCTTCGTCGGTGGACAGCGGTAGAATGAACTCCCGGGATACACCACCGGGGGCTTGTACGATGCACCCACGAACGACGAGGGTTCCGGGTTCCAAAGCTCTGCCTGATATAGTCACTGGGTGGTATGAGTTTGCGGGAACAACAACAGGAGAAGCCTTTGATACGAATGGCACGCCAGAAGTGCTGCAGATACGTATGAGCCGTCTAAGTGCATGCTTCATGTAGCCCACAGCGACGCGTACCTTAACTGAAGGCTTTGTAGATCTAGATCGAATACATATGGATTCTGTAGCGTGACGACCAGTTCGAATGGCTCATTCTGTACGAGGACGGTCTTGGCCTGATAGATAAGGATTAGGACCAATGCTTCGCAGGACATAATCGAAACGACGTGACCTGTCCTGACATTAGCTTTCGTGGATTGTACAGGAACGGATCCTTGACGCCTGTGAGCATAGCAGTTGTTCCAGTTGCTGAATGAGACAAGATTGACAGTGGCTTCTCAATTGGAAGGCGAACAAGGGGCAACCTGGTTTACATCAATCAAAGAGTGCGCACGATAACATCTAGGTCTGTGCTTACGGCAGGACTTCAATGCTGACTACTGGCTTCCCGGACCAATAGTCTACGGCTCGCCGCTCGCCTCGCCGCTTGGCCGTCAGGAGTGCCCTGGACGCAGTGCTATACAGATGGTGCTGATCGCCAGCACTCATCACAGGATGCAAAAGCTTGAGGGAGGATAATGAAAACTGGGCCACCGCGGGATAGTCTGTGGGAACTCAGAATTTGTGGCAAACACTATACAATCGACCCCATACCTGGAAGCGCTTCCGCAACGGCGATAGCTTCTCGAATGATGCCAATCTGTAATTCGGGCCACCCAAAGGGTTCCCGCGTTGAAGCCATGAATTCCTCGTCGAGTTCCGCCGCCTCCGATGATTCAGACTGTAGGCTATCGCGGTTCAGAGCGGTGATGTCAACCAGTTTCACCGCCTCAAGGTCGATACCATGCACCCTGCAGACATGCTTCACCAGTCGCAAAATGCTCTCATTACCCTCTGTCCGCTCGTTCTCCCTAATCCCAACAGTACCTTGAGCGGCTCCGCCCAGAGGGGTGTTCCGTGCGGTGAGACCAGCGCTGAGTACGCGTGCGCTCCCCGTACCTCGCTCATCTCGTCCGCATACAATGAGGTCCAGGATGCACCCAAGCACTTCGCGCAAAACGTACGCTTCTTTGCGCACGTGGCCCAGAGAACCGAACATCGCGGCAATGAACTGCAGCGTACGTACCCGCTCCCTTGCGTCCAGATGCAATAGCCAGGGTCCATGTGCCTGAGACAGAGAAGCAGAGATTTGTGCGCGGGTGATGCCTGTGATAGAGGTGAGGCGTTCTAGCGCAGCGTAGGAATTTCGTGCGCTTGATGCCGAGGTTGGGCTAGCGTTATTGGCAAGCGTCGCCGGGAGAAAGGGCGACGGACCAGGTTGAATCATGGAGGTGAAAGCGAGAGGCCCCCAGCCCTTTGAGGACCAGACAGAATAGAGGAGAGTACTGTGACGCAATATGGAAGAGCAATAAAGATACGCAAGAAGGGAAAGGGTGGCCTCCGGTTCGGTTGTAGGGACTGCTTTCGGATACAGCGCAATAGCTTGGGCGAGCTTGTCCGCGATGTCAGCCCAAGGGTCCTTGTCACCGGCAGTGCCATTCTGACAAAACAGCGGCTCTACTTCATCAGTCTTAGATATAGAATACATATCACGTACGACGCCATGTGTTGAAGACCACGCTTCCACGACCGGAATAGTGGCAAGGCCTTCTAAGGCTGAAGCATGCCACGGCGCGTCTTGGGGATGCTTGAACAACACAATAGACTCAGTGTACCTAGAGCGCATTGTCTGAATAGAATTTTTAGGATGAATTTGGTTGCGGCGGCTTACCAGATCGTTGCCTCCTCTAATCTGCCAGCCAGAAGGAAGAAATCTGCCAGGACCTTGAAGAGTCGACCGTGAGAGGATGCCACACCGATGGTCGTGGGTCGCTTCTTTGTAGGCGCAGGGCTGGTGGGGAGGCTGGAATGACGGTGTGTTTGAAGCAAACTCGGCCCAATTGTCGAAGTTCTTTTGATACCGAGGGGACTCTTGGACCTGAATGCTGGAGAAGCCAAATCTGGCTGGCTAGTATGAGAAGGCAGTAATGGCATAGAATCTCGACGCGGTTCGTCGTCGAGAGATCGCGGAAGCTCAGATGCAGGAGGTAATATAGGGAAAGGCGTGGCATTCAAGTACTCGTTCCCGAGGGGACTTTCCAAAGTCTGCATCTGTAACATGACTTCATGATTGATGTAAATTGACATCAGAACCAAAAAGACAAACCACCGTCGCGAGTTCCACAAGAACTTTGGAACAAAGGTCGGCGATCAATGTGCCAACATACGTCTTCTTATGGCCCATGGCATTAGGAATTACGACCAGCCCAGGGAAGCTATCTCCGAGATTGATGTTGGTGCTGCTGTCGCTCTCTTCAAAGACGAAGCAATTGCTGGCAAGGGGAAACATCGAGTCGTGCGGAAATACCTCGTGTAATGAGGTCTGAAACTGGGTGAGAACGGTCGCCAGTGAGTCGTTCTCGCCACATGATGCAATGCCGATCGCTACTAGCGGGAAGCTAGAGGTACGGAAGAGGGAAAGAGGTGTATGTGAGTCAGGCGGAGGATGTGTCGGATATGACAAGTGTAGGTAGCCACTAGCCAATTGGTGGTTTGGCATGAACCGGGCTTAAAGGATATAAGTCAAGGGTGCAGGCAAGAAAGCGAGCGGAGGACGTACACCTTTCGTCCTTGACGTCCGTTGTTATGTCGGCGAGTTGGACATTGTCAATGCCCCTGATATCCTGGGCCCACTTATCATATGTTGAGCGACGAATATTACCCACAGGCAAGAGAAGAATCCGGATCTGCGCGAGGGACGCATAGGTGAAAGGGTCCATGCAGTGTGCGGCCGCGGTGTCTCAAAAGTGCGAAGCAGTTCCCAGCACCAGTAGCGAACGAGTCTCCAGTCGGTCAGAACACGCTAGAGCAGGAGATCGTCGAGAGTCATACAGAGTAGCACACGGAGAACTACACCCGCTGTGTCGGTCGAGAGGAGGAGAGGGAGAGCGGAGAGACGCCGACGAGGACCCGGAGGAGAATCTGGGATCGGGCGACGGATCTGCGTGTACCGTCGCGTCACCTCAATCCAAGTCTGTGCCAGTCTCTGGGCCAGGACACGCCCTCCCTCTCCCTCTCATGTCGCACGCCCTTCTCCTCCGCCTCTTTCTCTCGCCGTCCTTCTTCTCTGTGCATGTCGCCCTTCAATATCTCAAGATCTATGCGGACAACATCGGGATCACCTACTACCTCACCAGACGCCTCAGAGAACTCGACACTCAAGATCTCCGCGAAGTATGGGGCTTCATATGGTAATGGTTGTTTGGCCGAACATTCAGACTCAACCTAACATATCACTGCGCTAGCCATTTGCTTGTGACAAGGCCTTCCCGGTCCAAAGCTTTGGAGAGCTTCGTGATCGAGATCTGCCACAAGTCCACTCACATTGCCATGCTAGTGCGTACCTGCTACTTTGCGCGCCCGTAATCCTGCTAAGCGAATCAGACATTATGGTACATGCAAGCATATCTTAAAGACCTCTCCCAACCCCGCTCCAACCCTGTTTCCTTCCTCATATGCCAGCGAGTCCTCCATGAGTGCCATGGGATCATCTTCGGAGACATCCCTGGCCATTCAACACCTTATTCTTCGCTCAGCCTTCCGTCACAACTTCGACATTTTCGGAGGAAGGTGAGGCCACACTTAGAACCTGCCTTGGTTGGCATCGGCATGGTATGGGCAGGTGGACCCGGTATGCCGCAGCTCACAGGGATTATGGGCCCAGTCGCGATCGAGCAAGGACGTGTCGACGACCAGGGCCAAGACATCAAAAGTATAGAGCGAGCCGACGGAGACAGTATTGTGCGGACTGTTTCTATTCAATCAACTGCAGAGAGTTTGGGCGAAGACGAGGAGTCTGTCAACTCCCCGGATTCCAGCAGTGAGGGGCCGTCAGGGGAAAGCCCCAGACGAGGCAACGCGTCCAGATCTTCTGCTGTGCCCGCACGCATGTCGCGAAGACAAACTATAGCTGCCCAGACAAGTCCAGCACTACCTCTCCATTTACGCGACATTAAGCGGTCTCGATTGTCAGAAGACCCATTTGGCCAGGAGGACGCACCTCCTGTGCCCTCATCCTCTGCTGCTTCTCCGTTCCAGTCCACGCCATCCTTCCCTTCGCGACACCCATACAGGCCGAGCAGCATGCCTACAGCAGAACTATTGTTGCAGAAGTACGATTCCGGGTCTCAGATGCATATGCTTCGCTCCCACTACTGTAGCTCAGAGGTACGTTGGGTGTGCAGACATGCGACAAAACGATGTAGTGAGTCTGCGCCCAGGTTCAATTCATCCTCGCGTTGGAGAACATTTGCAACAAACTTCTGGTTGTTCCCAAACCCGCTCGCATCAGTGCTTTGCGGGCAGAGCTGACAGGCCTCAACCATATGCTGCCAGCAGAGGTGGAGTTTGTTCCCCGTGAAGTGCACTAACTCAATATGCGTGCTGATGCTACATTCGTCAGGTTTGTATGCCCATGTGGTGCACATCATCGGATACAACCCAGCCACCACATCATATCCCTCAACCCCATCATCGCATTGTGCGAATACCTCCTGGTGAAAGTGTCGTGCTCAACTCCGCCGAACGAGCCCCATACCTGTTGCTGGTTGAAATCCTGCATAACGACTTGGATTTCGATCCAGGCAAACGAAGCAACAAGGAGATTCTTAAGAAGATTGTATCCAAAGAGCACGTGTCAAAGGGAGCATCTAGAGACCTCGTCTCGTTCACAAGGAGCGAATCCCACCCCAAGCCTACGCTGATCATTCCCGACCATGTTAACGGCTCTGAAGTTGCCCTAGGAACTGACGGAGAACACACTGAAGAGCCCTCATCGGAGCCCCCAGTTGTCTCCCCATCAGTGATCTCGCCCTCGCCCGCAGAAGAGGAAGAGATCGATCTTGTAGAACAGCTCTATGGCACAGAGAGCTCACTGCGCGCCAACGAGATGGATCTCTCGGACTCCATCGTACTGCCCCCTCCACCAAAGAACAAGGAGCTCGATATGGCGACATGGTCTCGGACCTCTTCCAACCCGCAGACGCCGTTCCTAGACAAGTATGACCCGTTTGGCGCACCGCATACTCCTTCTCTCAGTCTCAGCATACCCCCACCTCCACAGCCCGTCCCGAGCATCCCGAGCGCGCCCTCGCACCAGCAAAGCCAAGGGACCGTGCCGACAACGCGTGTGTTATCGTTGGACGAATACTCCGAACGAATGCGTACCGCCGCGGTCATGCTTGCCCAGCTGAACGCCAGTCTCATGCGCGAACCCGTCACCGCTGTGGCTGGCCCTGGGATGCCTCCCCCTTCCCAGGAATTATCTGTACTCGTCGCACCGTTGCGGTGGCTACCCGGCACGAGTTGGCTCACCGGCGCAGTGGCGAACGGGACCCCGCAGACGCCTATACCTGGGTCGTCGGCAGAGCTTGGGGCGGCCGCACCGATGCGGATGAAGCTGCAGATGTCGGAGGCGGCTGCGATCCGTGACCGGATCATGGAGGAGATGCTAGCTCTGGAGGAGGAGCGGATGGCGCGGATGCGGGAGAACGGTTTGAATGAGAGTTCACTTCAGATCAGCAATATGAACGGGGACATGAAGACGGCGGAGGACGAGGGCATTATCCGGCGGGAGTTAAGCAAAGCGGATCCGTCAGCTGTAGTATTCAGCGAGTCGTGGGCGGCGAAGAAGGTACGTGAGAGGACGGCCGTGGTGGTTTGAGGTGCAAATCCTAAGTACGGTCCCTAGGCACGCGTTCGGCAAGCATCGCCATACGGTCATCTTGGTGAGCCTTTCGGGAATCTTTCTTGCGTGTACCGTCTGATGTGCTTTGTACAGCCAATTGGGATTGTGTTTCTGTCATCGTGAAGACTGGCGGGGATCTGCGTCAAGAGCAGCTTGCTGTGCAGCTCATCCAGGAGTTCGAGAAGATCTGGAAGGACGAGAACTGTCAATGCTGGGTGCGCTAGTGAGTTGTGCCCGCTGGTAGCTTTTGCTAGGTTAGAGACGAATGATCACTCGACATCTCAGTTTCCGCATACTCATCACGGGTAACTCGTCTGGGCTCGTCGAGACGATAACCGACGCCGTCTCAATCCACTCCATCAAGAAGGCCGAGTACGCGCGAAGACTCGCAGAGGAGCGGTTCGGGAACGTCACCCTGCTCGATCATTTCAAGACGGTGGGCCCTGTCACTGCCTATGCTCTTCCGGATGCACCCTGGCTCACTGTACGCATTCATAGACCTACGGCGACCCGTCGTCAGCAAAGTTCGCCCGCGCCCAGCGCAACTTCGCCAAGTCGCTCGCGGGATGCTCGCTCGTGACGTACCTGCTACAGATCAAGGACCGGCACAACGGGAACATCCTGCTCGACCGCGACGGGCACCTCATCCACATCGACTTCGGGTTCATGCTCGCGAACTCCCCCGGCAATATCGGCTTCGAGGCCGCGCCGTTCAAGCTCCCGTTCGAGTACGTCGAGGTCCTCGGCGGGCTCGACAGCCCCGCATACCGCGAGTTCCGCAAGCTCTTCCACGAGGGCTTTGACGCCGCGCGCAAGCACTGCGACCGCATCGTCAGTGAGTGTTCCGCGCATGCCATGCCATCTGGGCCTCGGATTGCTGATGCGTGCGGGAATAGCGCTTGTGGAGCTCATGCAGAAAGACTCGGGACTACCGTGCTTTGCGGCGTTCGGCGAGCAGACGGCGTCGCTGCTGCGGGATCGGTTCCAGCAAGGGCTCACCCAGAGCGCTGTGGAGGAGCACGTCCAGAGGCTCATCGATGCGTCTCTGGGATCGAACTGGACGAGGTTGTACGACTCTGTAAGTCTCTCTCTGCCCATGTTTTCTCCAGCAGCGTTTCATTGACGCGGCTATGGCGCCGGATAACAGTTCCAGTATTATTCGCAATCTATCTTGTGATGTGCCACGAGCACTTTCGGGTCATTCAGCGTGTACGAGCAGGACATTGAGGCGGCGGCCTGGCCGGTGTGACACTTTACGAACAACTATGCCTTATTGCAAACACTCCAGGTTAGCCCGACAGGGAAATACGGTATAGATATGGTAGCTGGGGGGATACACGGGGACAGAGGCGGATCGCTCAGGCAAACAGTGCGTCGTAGCGCTTGAGACAACTGTACCACTCGTAATCTGTAGTAATAGCGTAATGTCAGCGCCGGACGGGACGGATTGTATCGACGGCGATGCTCACCGAAGTTCTCCTGGGGATTGCACCAGCACTTGCCCTTCTTGTGTGCTTCGCCCTGAGGGCAGTGCTGGAAGGGGTTGTGCCGGTAGCCTGCGGGGACATCAGCGAACTGCGGGAGATTGACGGTCAACGGTGCAAATGCACGCACCGATGTCGTTGAAGAAGTGAATCTGGTCCTTCTTCGCTAATAGAGCGGCACCGATGCTGTGCACTGGCGCATCTCCCCAACGCTACCGAACGTAGTCAGCTTCTATTATACATGAGACTGTAGCAAGCTTTCGTACTTCGTAGTAGAAGCCGCCCTTTTTGTCGAGGAAGTCGAAGAACTTTGTGTAAGCCTCACCGCGCCAGAAGTCGAGGTCGCCAATTTCGAAGTTGCTCCAGACTATGGATAGGAAGTAGTTAGGAACACGGCAATCTCGCGCTGCCGCAGATACATACAATGACAGTTGTTGTAGCTTTTGCCGCCGTCGTCCGACACGAAGCTCATCGCGTTGTCGGGCGCGACGAGCTCAGGGTTGGTGTCAACGAACTCTGAAAGAAGCGGTGAGGAGATATGGATGCAAGCCGCAACGAGAAGTCAGACCTTTCACCGCATCCCAGAGTGTAGGTATGGTGGCGGGGTACTCATACAGCGAGACGGTGAAACCTAGAGAGAGTTATAGGTTTGACTCTAGTTTTCTTCGTTGGAGATGGAATTACTAACCATAAACCTTCTTCTGGTCTTGCATAAGGAGAAGGGGCTATGGCAAATTAAGTATGAGCTCAATCATTCAAAAACGTGATGTCGAAGACACGCATACATCATAGTGCAGGTCGCAGAAGAAGTTGACGTCAGGCCTGTGTCCATGTCAGCAATGCGTCATGCACGTGGAGGGTGGTCTCACTCTACACGCCAATAGTACTTGTATTTCGCAAGCAGCTCATGTCTGTAGAAGAACTACGCATGCGTTGGCACTTTACGTCAATCAAGTTGGTCAAAGCTGTAGCTTACGCCGGAGTTGAAGCGACACATGTTGCGGTACGGGACGCTGCCGCCGTATATGACATTGTTTTTCACCATTTCATTTCGTGCAGCTGTTGCGCGTTCCTCGTCGATCCAGGTTGGCTGAACCCAGTCATCCCTGGGAATAAGGCCAAACTCTATGTTTGCATCAGTAAGCGTTTGAACGCGGCTGTGGCAGTCAATTGTCAGGGTGCGTAATTTGGTCAAAGACAAGCAACGGGTACATACTCCTTGAATTCATCTGAAAAGGGCTCCTCGTTCAGAAAGACGTAGGGGTACTGGAACTCCTTGTTGAATCGGTCCTCTGATAGCTGTAGTGAGGCGCAGTGGAGCCGATGTAGAAGAGTGCACTCACCGACTTGCTTCATGCTCATGATCACACCGTTGAGATCCCCATTGCGGGCCAAGAAAACGAAAGTGGCGTTCGCTCGCCTGCCCTTGGGGGAAGAAACTGCGGGCTCGTTGTAATATTCCTCCGGGACACCATCCTGGTACGGCGGGTGGGGCTTGACGCCGCCAAAGTGCTCAGAAATGTTTGACAGAGAGGTCGCGCGGCCGTACTCCTCGTGCGAGAAGCTCAGGAGGAAGTGCAGGCTGATCTACGTGGCGGGCGTTGGAAAGTGTGCAGGAGAGCTGGATTGGCTGGTCGGGGAACTTACAATGATGGCCAGCACCAATACCACGTAACGCATAGGCGTCATCATCTTGTAGGACGGTGTCGACCCCGCGAGAGGCTGCGCTTGGACGGTGCTGGAGTAAGGAGGGAGTGGACGGGAGGGAAGAGGCGGGACAGAAGAGAAGAGGTGGCGAGCGATGCCCGGACCCAGCACCGCAGTACCGTATAATACTTCATGGCCACCCCTCTCGGCGTCTAGCATTGCGCAGCTGCATAACACGTCCGTCTCATACAGTCACAACGATTCAACGAATTTATGATACATCCGACGCTTATAATCCTTGGCCAAGTTTAATCGTTCCTGTCCTCATACATTCCTGCAGGGTCCGCAAGATGGATGCGGTTTTAGCCTGTGATGCACTCAACAGGTCTGTTTGCGACAGAACTTGTGTATTGCTGCGCACGACACTCGCATCAACGACGCTGTCCCGTCGATCTCCGTGGCAGAAAACAGACACGGCCGGCTTTGCCACTGTGTGAACGCCGATTCGGAGAGTGTTGGGTATTCGACGACGTTCGCGTTGACCATTCGCGGACGACGTTCAGACTTGTTTCAGTCGTAAATTCATTATTCTCCTGGCTGCATTCAGCAAAACTATGGTTCGACCCGGGCTCGAACCGGAGACCTCCTGTGCGCACAGCATCAAATGTGAGACAGACGTGATAACCAACTACACCATCGAACCATACCGACCTTAAAGTTACATATTATAGGTTGTGTTTATTGCTTACTCCTATGTCAGCCTCCAAGTAACCTATCCTAGTAGCAGTAAGTACTGATAGTAAACCAGCGCTTCAAACAGCTGGAGACAATTGGATCGATTAATACACTACCAATACATTACATCCTGCACTAGCGACAACTGTAACGACGACATATAGATACATTTACATAGCAGGTGCATGCATAGATAACACGGCGACTCTATCCCAGACATATCACGGTCGTGGTCATAACAAACAGGCCTCCACACTCGCGCGGGCTATCTTGATGCCCCCCCACCTTGACTTACGCTGTCGCCTGCCTTGTGGGCGCTGGCGTCGTCGTTGTCGCGGCCTGCATAGCGGCAATGTTGGCCTTCATCGACTTCTGCACAGGCGTCCGGTCCTCCGGCACCTGGTCCCCGACATCGAACGTCACTCCCGGTCGGCGTCGCCGCAGCGGACCACGCCCCTGCTGCTCGTACTCCTCCCGGTTGCGCCACTCCTGCGCTGCAGTCATGGGGTCCCGGAGGGGAGGTGATGGACGGCCTGCCGTCGAGCTTCGTGTTGACTCTCCGCCCGTCAGCATCGCGTTGATCTAAAGTCACCCATCAGTCAACGATGGCCAAGGAAGCACCGGCATGCATGACTCACCACCGTGCCGTCGACTGCATCCACTGAAGCAGTGGAAACGGTGTGATGTCGTCGCGACAGAAGCCGGAAGGGCGTGAACATCTTCCCGGTCGGGCTGCGCCTTCCAGCCGCATGAACAGGTGTCGGTGCGGCGACGGGGACGCGATTCGCCCCGTTCTCCCGGCGAAGATCCACGGGAGGAGCAGGGATTAACGCCGTGGCGACCGCTACCTGAGGAGCAGGGGCCCCAGATGTGGGCTTGACGGATATCTGGGAAACTTGGATGTGCGCCATGGGCTGCGTGGGCTGCGAGACATTGCGCTGACGCTTCTCTCTGATCGCCGAAGAAGGAGGAGGGTCGACTTCCCGCTGCTTTGGTGGGGACGATCGCGAACGGAAGAGGCTCAAGCCACGGACCAGCAATCCCTTCTTCTTCGGGTCCTTTGTCGACGACTTGGAGGTCGTGCGTTCCAGAGGGGCCTGAGGGAAAACCTGCGGCAGCATGGAGGGAGCAAGCGACGACGGCGTCAAGAGCACATCTGGTGGCTGGAGCGTTGCGCTCCTCGACGCAGTGTGTCCTCTTGATGGCAATGTCGCAGAGGCGTATGGCGGAATTCCAGCCCTGCCCGGATACTGCGGATCAGACACCGTCCGCGAGTGTGCCGGCGGGAAGGGGCCCGTGGAATGATTCGGGGCGGGAGTAGGATACGTCTGGTGCCGGGTGGGCTGTGGAGGAGCAGACTGCAAAGGAACTGGAGCCTTTCCCGTGGGCGACGAGACAGCCGCAAGTCTCTGGGGCCTCACAGTGGGTGCGGGCGACGGAGCGGCGCGGGTTGGGATGCGCTGGCTAGGGATCGGCATTGTGGATGTGGTGGGAGGTGCCGAATGAGGGGGCTCTTGGGGGCGCTGCCCGTAGTCGGCGAGCTGAGCGGTACGAGTCTGAGTAGCGTTGGTGCGACCATACTGATAATCGTAAGCTGCTGAGTTCTGTGGGTTGTACGACTGAGAATAACTGGTGGAATTTCCATTAGGAGCAGATTGAGGCTGGGTACTCGGGTATCCCTGCGGGGCAGGCGAACGGTATCTAGCAGGCTCAGGGTATCCGGACGAAGCGTTAGGCTGACGAGTAGCCGAGGCGTTATCGGGTCGTGATGCGGCGTGGGTTTGTAAGTTGATTACACTGTTACGATGTGGGAGCTGTTGTTGCTGGAAAGTACTGGCGGGAGATGGCTTCGTAGGGGCTGCGTGAGTGATCGTGTCGTTCGAGCCATTGCGATGCGAGTGCAGGCGGCTAGAGGGCGAATGTTTTGGTGTCCCCACCGCAGAGCCGACTGATATAGTGTGGCCGACGGCTGGAGAGCGACCAGGATCCGCGAGATAGTGCCGTGAAGGCGAATTACCAGTGCTAGATCCAACCGCATAAGCATGGCCAGCATCTGCGGCAAGCGGCGTTGTTGACTGGTCATAGCGCGGCGAAGGTTGGTATTGAGTGCCTTGGCCTGACGATTCCCTGCCGTGGGCCTGAGACCGAGTCCCCGCCACATCAGGCGTAATCGTAGCTACCGAAGGGGGTTTGGGCGAACGAGCATCGTGGTAGTTCGAGGCATTGACATGAACAAAGGGAGCTGGTGGAGGCGCTGAAGCCCCTGGATAGGACGAATTTCGCTTCGGAGACGCATGCACCGCCGAAGCAATGGTTCTTGGTGTGGCTGTTTGCGCAGACTGATTGTACGCTACCGCAGTGTGCTGACTTCCATAGCCAGCGGGGGTAGAATTACCTACTGTGTCCTCGTATACCGGGAGCCTGGAGGACTGGTCCCTCGGATGTGCAAAAGCATGAGTCATGGAACTAGCGTTGCGCTGGGAGTCCGGGATGCCGTATTGCTGAGGGCCGTTTGCATTAGCGGTGGCGGAGCGGTAGGAATCAGATTCAGGATGCTGCGCGGAAGGATGCGAGTGTGACGTCTGCTGGGTAGTCGGAAGGCTCGAGTGCGAGGGGTTGGTGACGTTTGGGGGCGCTGGCGTCGATCGCGCTCGCGACTCGTGTGATGCTGCCTGCAAACGGTGTCCAGATACCGCACCAGGGTGATACACAGGAATACCCACCGTCATCCGTGAAGTGTATGGATCTTGCTGCGTGGGAGCAGCGGACGGAGGCCGCACGACCACCTCAGGGAGTGCAGTCTGCTGACTCCCATGAGCTGCTGAAGAAGGCACCTCATTGGGCTCCGCATGCCGCGACTGCGACACTGGATTGAGATAGCCTTGCCCTGGCTGCTGGTATGAGCCATTGGCACCCGTGTTGACAGATGAATGTTGGTAGACCCGAGGACCGTCCACATGCGCGGAGGTGTACGCCTGCGCAACGACTGTCTGCGGCGTGGTGTCCTGAGATCGACCAGCTGACTGCTGATAGTACTGTGCTGGAGGTTGCGAACGCGAGACGGTATCGTAGGCGCGATCCACCACTTGTACATCCATCTGCCTACCACCAGATGCCGCGCTATGGTTCTTCGGTGGCAAGGTGCCCGCGTGTGGCTCAGATGGGCCCTGCGCAGCTCGAATGCTGACTATTTGAGGCGTAGGACGTTGAGATATTGTTTGACCTACGTGAGAAGTAGGCTTGCCTGTGTATGGTACACTAGGCTGCGTGGGCAAGTTACTGGTAGGGACCACGGTCGGCGCACGTTGCGGTGAATCTACTATGGGCGCGGTCTGTTTTGCCCCGGATGTCTCTCGAACATGCTGTGTCGTATTTGAGGTTGGTTACAGCGAACATCTACATAGAAGCGCTTACCCGCTGATACCATGCCGTCGCAATCTCTTGACTCGTGGTAGGTCCCGGAGGTTCGCCATCGGTAGCAGCAGTCTTCGATCTGTGACGGGAAGACTCTTTATGCTTCCGCTAATGCGTACATATGAACAATAAGCACATTTGTCTATATAGTCGACACTCACGCGCTCTTTATGAAAAGCAGGGGCCTTCTCATTCTCGCTCCCGGAAGGTCCAGAGGACTGACCACGTCCTAAAGTGCTAGCTTGCTCACGACTCTGAATACGTCTGTCGGTCACTCTAGTCTATATAACCAGTTTAGTCATGCGGCCTATGTTAAGCACCTCGGCGCACTCACTCTAACGGAATGCTCCTGCTCGCTGCTGGAGATACCAGAATCCTGAGCAGCTTGCTGCGCGAGGACGCGGTGGCGCTGACTGCCACGAGCTTTCGAGGAGGACGTTTCGCGTCTATGTCCGGGAGGTGGAATAGGGAGCGGAGGATCCTCCCTATCAGAAGCAGAGGGATACCCCGCGTCGACCACGGGGTTAGATGCATGAATAACTGCTGGCCGTCCACCGGCAGTGAGACCGGACCACGGTAGGGCAGTAGGCGTAGTCACAGCGGCCGCCGGTACCGCCTGCGCTTGCTGCAAACGACCTTGATCCTACTCGACGTCAGACTAATTGCGTGCCCCAAAAATCAGACATGCGTACTGTGTTGCCAGCGGGTAACTTGTCTGTAGATCGCTGGGCCGGAGCTGGTGCTTGAGCATGTGCATGATTGAGACTAGAACTGTTCGCGTCGGGCACCGTGCGTTCCGAGTGCGCTCCCCTGTGTTTAGACCTATCTCTCTCTGTATGCTTGTCTCGACCTTTGGAAGATCGCTCCTTCTCCTTTCCAGCCTCTTTCTCTTTGCGCCGTCTTCTCTCCCGATCCTCGCTCCTCTCTGAGGCGTAGTCACGCATGCTGGCCTTCTCGACGTCGCGTCTGCTTGACTTCTCCCTATCTCTTTCCCGGTCCCGGTGATGTCGAGAGGACGACGTAGGATCACGAGTGGTCTGCTCCGGCAGGGTAGTGTAGTAGCTTGTGGATGCGGGCGGTGGGGCGTATGCGGCTGCCGTCGCGTAGTCATAGCGAGAAGGATAGACGGAACGGGCAGCCTGCGTGTCGTCGGGGGCAGGTACCTTTTCATTCGAGGACCGCGGGCTGCGCTTGTCAGTCTTCTTCTTGAGGTACGCGCGAAGCCCATATGCATCCGAGTAGACGTCGTAGGTTCGAGATGTTGTGGAGGGGAGCGGTGACTGGGGGACAGCATAGTATGACTGTGGGATCGTCGATGACTTGTCTCTAGATGGCTTATGGTGAGAATGCGCCGCAGGGTCAAGAGGATCCGTTCGTCGAGAGCTACGGTGTTTCCTGGCACTTTCCACTGTTGCCGCCTGTTCTACGTTGTGGCGCTGAGTGGTGGCCATTGTCTGGCGGGGCCGATCAGAGTCGGAGTCGCTGGGCCTCCAGAGACCGTAGGCATCCTGGCGGGAAGCGGACACGGTGCGGTGACGGGTAGACATGGGGGAGCATAGGAGAGGGTGGAGGAGAAAGAACGCTCGACGGCTCCAGGGGGGATTTTAATACGGAGGAATGTGGCCAGAGGAGGATGGAGAGGGAAAGCAAGGCGTGCGGCCATGAGGCGGGAGAGACATCCGGCCTTGTTCAACCAGAATTCTACTTACGGTCGGTTACGTATCGCCACCGCGTCTCGCCCACACGCCGGACTCCTCTCTCTCTCTCGGTCTGCACCATCAGCATCCTCGTCGCCGGGTAACCCCTCTGGGGTAAACGTAATCCCCTGCACTTCGGCCTCGCCCAGCTTCAAGCAGGGCGTCCTGCAAAGAAGTACTGTACCGCCAAGAACAGCCTAGGACGGCTTTCAGGATCACAACGAGGCGTGCTGGGCGAACCGACCGATTTTGGAACAACAGAAAGTACAATTGCACAGGACGTCAACTAAGCTACTGCACAGGTAGAACGCGCGATTTCTACGGAGATGTATGCAGAAAGCACAATACGACCACGCCTTGCCCAAGCGGCGCGGTCAATGATTAGCTCCAGCGATACCGTTGGGAATGAGGGGAGACCCCAACCGGCCGACTCAAAAACAGAGCTGGCTAGCAATCATTGCCCAAGCGGTTTGTTCTTACACGATTTTGACTCATTACACGACAGTAGACAGCGGATAGGCTGGTGGAGGCCAAGAGGACCTCCCTGTCGAGACAATTTAAGGATCGTGTGGTGTCGCACTCTGCTAGATGTAGCGAGCAGAAAACAGACGAGGAGACTCTGCAGAGGGGAGGCTTCTAGCATGCTTTCAGCTCGCTAGCCGTGCGCTAGAGGCTGGTGACTGTCGTCCTCAGGTAGGACGAGCTTGAAGGTCTAAGAGGAGGGAGAGACGAAAATCGTCTGGGAGCTTCAGCGCCTTTATACAGGATGACTAAGAAGGGGAAGAGTTTCCCACGGGCTCCCGCCCGGCCTGAATCTCTCTGTCGGCGGAGGCACGACCAGTGCTCCTCCCATTGCATCTCACCAGCGTCCCTGCTCCCGTCATCTGCTCCTGTACACGGTATTTCGCTGCTGCAGAGCATCATTCTACACTACACAAGGTCGCCTTTGCGTCTTAGTTTGCCATGGTGGGTGGCGCATGTTCCTGCTCCATTACTACCTAATCTTGCGCGCTCCAGAGCGATACGATGGATGCCCTCGACGAGAAGGCGAATGGAGGTCCGCCGATGGAGGTCGAAGAAATTGTCTCTGTTCATGATCGTAGGTATCAGTCATACACTCCTCAAAGTATATGACCCACTGTTATGATTGTACGTCGTTCTAGACGATGCGTTCGCGGCCAAGCACATGCCCGACTTAGGGCATGAAGTGAAAGACTTCAAGGTATTTTCGTGGAGGCTCAACAACTGGAAGAAACTGGAGAAGAAGATCACCGGCCCAGATTTTGAATGTGGTGGTCACAAATGGTAGGTCGCAAACACAGGTCGGTCCGTACATTGAATCTTAGTACTTTGTGCCGCACAGGCGCATCCTCCTCTTTCCCTTCGGCAATTCCAATGCACCACCAAATGACACAGTCTCAGTCTACCTGGACTATGCTGACCCCAAACGAGCACCGGAGGGCTGGCACGCCTGTGCTCAGTTTGCGTTGGTAATCTCGAATATTCATGACCCCACCATCTACACGGTTAGCCGTGCGTAATCATCCCCTGTCTCCCTGGTGGTATGCTCACGTCTCTTTGAAAGATGCACACCATCGCTTTATTGCTGAGGAATGCGACTGGGGCTTTACGCGGTTCAGCGAGCTCCGCAAGCTGTTCAGTGTGCAGGATGGCCACACTCGTCCGACGATTGAAGACGAGTCTGCGGACGTGAGCGTCTTTGTCCGTGTTTTGGAGGATCCGACCGGCGTCCTCTGGCATAACTTCGTCAAGTACGTCCTTCTTGGTCACGCGTACGATCTAATGTTAAAGGTGAACTGCGACAGCTACGACTCCAAGAAGGAGACAGGTTATGTCGGCCTCAAGAATCAGGGCGCAACATGTTACATGAACTCTTTGCTGCAATCGTTGTATTGTACGCGATACTTCAGGAAGGTGTGTCATGACGTGATGACCTCGTCGTTTCGCACCGCTAAGCATTTCCGAAAGGCCGTCTACCAGATTCCCACGGAAGACGATCATCCGACGGAAAGTGTCGCCCTAGCCCTTCAACGCGTATTCTATCACCTGCAAACTTCGGACCAGCCTGTTGGTAAGTAGTGTAATGCTCCACGCGTGGGCAATTGATCTTTTATGATGGCGTTATCAGGCACCACAGAGCTGACAAAGTCATTCGGCTGGAAATCCCTCGACTCGTTCCTCCAGCATGACGTACAGGAGTTCAACCGCGTGTTGCAGGACAAGCTGGAATCCAAGATGAAGGTATACGGCACAGTACAGTGATAGTAACGCAGCGCAACACTGACATGGCTATAGAATACGAAAGCCGAAGGTGCCATTCAAAAGCTGTTCGTGGGGAAGATGAAGAGCTACATCAAGTGCGTGAATGTCGACTTTGAATCCTCCAGAATCGAGGACTTCAACGGTAGGGCGTTGCCATTATATGGAATTCCCACGGAACTGATGGCAGTATCGAAGACATCCAGCTGAACGTCAAGGGGATGAAGAATTTGTACGAATCATTCAAAGACTACGTCGCTGTCGAAACACTGGATGGCGAGAACAAGTACATGGCCGAGGGTTATGGTCTTCAAGAAGCCAAGAAGGGCATCATCTTCCAGTCTTTCCCTCCTGTCCTACACCTCCAGCTGAAACGTTTCGAATACGACATTCAGCGTGACGCAATGGTCAAGGTGCGCAGCTATGTGCACCTATGAGGATCAGAAGCTTATTTGCTTCTCCAGATCAATGATCGCCATGAATTCCCTTTCGAGATTGACCTAGGCGAGTTCCTTGAGGAGAGCGCAGACAGGACGCACCCATGGGTGTACAAGTTGCACGGTGTACTCGTCCACTCCGGTGATCTCCATGGAGGCCATTACTTCGCTCTCATCAAGCCTGATCGCGAGACAAGGTGGCTCAAGTTCGACGACGACCGCGTCACACCCGTTACCGATCGGGAAGTTCTCGAAGAGAACTACGGTGGCGAGGTAATGAATGGTGGCACAGTCCCCCCTATGCAGCGTACCCAGGTCCGCGCGATGAAGCGCTTCACAAACGCATATATGCTTGTATACGTCCGTGAGAGCGCGATCGACGATGTTCTCGCGCCATGGAAGGACGAAGACACGCCTGCTCACCTCAGTAAGTTCACAAGAGTGTTACATGTTCATTGTTTCCGACCCCTTCTCGCAGAGCGTCGTCTTGAGGAGGAGCGCCTGCAGATGGAGGCGAAGAAACGGGAGCGAGAGGAGCAACACCTCTACCTCACTGCTAAAGTCATCACCGATCAGACCTTCTCGGATCACGAAGGATTTGACCTGGCGTCCTTCGATGAGAGGAACTGGCCTGCGACCGACCTTCCAAGCTTCCGCGTTCTCAAGAACGAGCCCTACAGCACGTTCAAGGCCCGCATCGCGCAGCACTTTAACACCCCCGAGAACCAGATCCGCCTGTGGGTTCTTGTCAATCGGCAAAATAAGACCGTTAGGCCAGACACTCACATTCCGGAAAACGAGCCGCAGCTCAGTGAGTGCTATAGCCTTCACTTTCTGCAGTATCTGATTTCTCCATAGCCGTTGAGGTGATTCGGAGCAACATGGCCGTTAGGCAACAGAATGACCTTCGTCTATACCTCGACATCATCTCCGATCCTACCCATGTACGCACTCCTCAGATGCACAGCCAAACCGTTGTGCTATTTGCTGATGAGCTCCATCAGCCCGAAATTCCTGCTGGGTCAATCATGATCTTCCTGAAGCACTTCGACATTGCGAATCAGAAACTCAACGGCGTTGGCAAGGTCTACGTGCCCAGGGCAAGCAAGGTTTCCGACCTCATCCCCATCATCAACGAGCGTATGCGATGGACAGCAAGTACACCGCTGAAGCTCTACGAGGCGAGCCCTATGAGATATCTATATGCGCAGTGACTAACGTCTACCACAGGAGATCAAGCCGGGCATGATCGAGATCATGAAGTCCAAGCTGACCTTTACTCAGAGCGAGATCCAGGACGGTGACATCATATGCTTCCAGGTCGACATGAATGAGAAGGAGTGAGCTGCTTCGCCCGTATTTGTGCAGTGATATCGCCATTCTTACTGCTGTGGGATAGGCTGCATGATTACGAAGCTCAGGGTCTCTACTCCAACCCCGTCCAGTACTACGACTTCCTCCAGAACCGCGTCATGATCCTCTTCAAGCCTAAGTTCGAGGAGACGGATATGGAGCACCCCGAATTCCATCTCACCTTGAGCAAGAAGCACAACTACGACATCGTAGGCCATGTTTTCTCATCACGTAGCATCTCGATCTATAATGCGTCCCCAGATGTCTGCGAAGGTGGGCGAAAGGCTGAACTGGGACCCCATCAAACTCCGCTTCACGACGACACATTCGAACGGCACCGCGAAGGCTGTTTTGAAGCGTTCGTTGAACCAGAGCATACAAGAGATCATGTCCCCCGCATACGTCAGCCCGCAGACAACGGTCATTTTGTACGAGAAGCTCGATGTTAGCATCGTGGAGCTCGAGACGAAGCGCTCGCTCAAGGTCATCTGGACCGGCATCCACAACAAGGAGGAGTCGACACACCCTTTCCTGCTGCCCAAGACGAATTCGGTGCATGACCTTGCGGTTGAGCTCACCAAGCACGTCAAGCTCACCCCGACCGGGACGGGCAAGATCCGCGTGTTTGAAGTGTCCAAGGACGGCAAGACGCAGAAGGAGTTCACCGGTTCCGAAATGATCGGCAACATCCCGGACCCAGTAGAGCTGTACGCGGAGGTTGGTGTTCCGCTATCGAGCGCGCGCGCGCGGCGATCATGGTGTTGACGGAGTGGCCATGTAGGAAATCCCGCAAGAAGAGCTCAGTGCGGACGACGCCGACAAGGTGATCAGCGTCTTCCACTTCTCCAAGGAGGTGTCACGGACGCACGGCGTGCCGTTCCGTTTCGTGGTCAAGCCGGTGCGTTGCCTCGCAGTTCATGTGCTTCCGAGTTTCGATCGTCCCTAACGGTCACTTCGTCATACAGGGTGAGAAGTTCTCGGAGACTAAGAAGCGTCTCCAGGCACGGATAGGTGTTAATGACAAGGATTTCGCGAAGTATCGCTTTGCGTTGATCCAGGTCGCGACCTTCAAACAGCCTTCATACATCGAGGACGGTACGTTGGTTGTAACGGTTTTGGGTGTGAGCATGTTGCTCATCTTCGAAGCAGACGACACGATCTACGATCACAAGTTCGCTCCTGAGGACGTGCTTGGTCTTGACCACGTAGACAAGTCAGGAAAGACTCGCACAGGTGCGGGAGAGAAGGCCATCGTCATTCGCGGATGATGCACAGTGCTGCCTTGTCTGTCGTGTTCTGGGGAGTTTGTCGTGTTCTTTAATAGTTGCATCCGGTCTCCATCCACATGTACTTCTGTGTCGATTTCTAGCGCTTATCACTGTACAACTGCACACCATCCGCAGATAGGGAGTGTACACCATTCCCGATCGTATTGCCCACGATATGAACACTGAACAAGGAAATAATAACGACTGTATGACTACTTTCGCTTCTTCGACTTCTTCGAGGAAGACTGGGTGTGGTGTGTAAGCTTCATGGTTGACTCCATGATCACAACTGGCTCACGGATTTCGACGGGGATCGTGGCGACGAGGGCGTCGAGACCGAACGATCACTGTCGCTGAATGTACCGCTGTCAGCGCCAGCGCTGGGTGGCGCGAGTCCGTTTGATGATTTGGCAGAAGAGGGCGTTACTGGACGCGCAGGCGTCGATGGTCTGGAAGGTGTTGAGGGGACGAGTGTCGCGGGCGCAGGAAGCTGAGGCGTTGAAGGTGCTTGAGGAGCGGGCTCGACCGTAAGCTTCGGCAGAGCAGACCGGCCATACTTGCGCTCTGTACCGGAGTAAGATTCAAATATTCCCGTGCATGCAAGGGTACTGATACTTACCGGCCTCGGCGCGAATGGATGGAATTTGTTCCACAAGGGAGCGCATTTTCTCGTTGTGCATCATCTCTGTAGCCGTCTGGAAAATGACACTACCCCAACCCTCAACGTAAGCATTCGCTTCTGCCGCCACCTCCAAGATTTCTGCCTCCATCTCCTTTTCAGCCGCAAGCAAACTGTTCCAGAGATCGTCGCCAATAGAGCCTTTCTGGAGCAGATTCTGGAGAGCAGGCTTGTCCTCCCGGAGACGGATGATGCGCGTCACATCGGTCATGGCACGGCGGACAAGGGCAGCTTTCAATAGTGTTTCCGGAGCAGGGGGGTCGGACAGTTGCATGAGAGAGAAGTAGACATCGCGTTCATGGTGCTGGGGAAAGTATGACTCGTATACTTTGCCTGTAGGTCGCGACCGTTTAATCAGGTGCCTCACGCATGAACGGTGTGTGTGTACTAACGCGCGTTCCGCCGCTTATAAAAGTAGCTGAAGACGAGAAGACTGCCGAAGACAATGATAACGTAGAGGACGGGGATGAGAACGGACGCCATCGCGGCGGGCGATGGACAAGAGACCGAGAGTGAGTTGTGTGTTGAGCGCGATCTGCTGGCAAACCTGACACGAAGCCTCGGTCGCGTGGCAGATGCACCGATGGGGTAATGTTTTTTATTACGTAAGGAAATCTGGTATTTGCCATGAACCAGCCGGTTCGGCATGCAGAAGTTCCGCACAAATTCCGCACCGGACGACGAGCGGTCACGGGAGGGGTCTTCTGGGCGCCAAGCACGCACGGGCGGCTCTAGCCCTGGCGCGTCGGAGCATATGAAAGTGCGGGGATGTGGGGAAGGGTAATCCTCGTCCACCTCCTACCCCGCATTCTACTCCGCATCCCATCCCTCGCCATGTTCAGGAGCAGCTCAACAACGGCGCGGTACATCCAGAGGGCATACCAGCAGCGACGGCTCGCGTCGACCAAGGTCTTGTTCACCTCTCTTATGAAGGATTCGCAGCATAACTCATCGACGTCTGCAGACTGTCCGAGATGTTCTCGAGGAGGTTGTTCCAAAGAAGCAGCTTCAGCTCAAGCAGCTCGTATGTTTTCCTCACTCGTCCGTTCGTGCTACGTGTAGTGCTTACTTCGGTGTCAGAAAACTGAGCACGGCCAGGCTGTTCTCGGTGAAGTGAAGGTGTGTGTGCTGAAGCACATGCCCTGCCTGTGCTGACGCTCGCTTCAGGTGGAACATGTCGTCGGTGGTATGAGAGGCTTGAAGGCCATGCTCTGGGAGGCGTCTGTGCTGGATCCCATCGAGGTATGATATGCACGCGCAGTCCCACCTTTCCGGAGGCGCTCATAATATCACAGGGTATCCGGTTCCATGGCCTCAGTATTGCCGACTGCCAGAAGGTACTCCCAGCTGCTCCCGGGGGCAAAGAGGTCATTGCGGAGAGCATGTTATGGCTTCTCCTAACGGGCAAGGTTCCTACGGAAGCCGAGACGCGGCAGCTGTCTCGCGAACTCGCTGAGAAGGGAGACCTTCCAGAGTACATTGAGAAACTTATCGACTCGTACGTCTCTAACGTTTCTCCCCGATATCGCTGTAGAGTTGAGGAAGCTGTATCCTTGTAGACTTCCTCCGACCCTCCACCCTATGACTCAATTGGGCATGGGCGTCGCCGCTTTGAACCATGAGAGCCAGTTCCAAGCTGCGTATGAACGCGGTATCAAGAAGAACGAGTATTGGAGATTTGCCCTCGAGGACTCCTTGAACCTTCTTGCGCGGTTGCCAGCTCTCGCTGCTCGCATTTACCGGAATATATACAACCCTGGGCGGCCCCTTCCGAAGATCAATAAGGACCTCGACCTTGTCGGTGCGGGATTCCTCCACTAGCTCCACCCAACCCTCCGTCTAAAGTTGTGGACAGGAAACTACGTGAATATGCTTGGCTACGGAGATAACCACGACCTTACCGAGTATTTACGACTTTACATTGCCATTCACGGGGACCATGAAGGAGGAAATGCATCTGCGCACACGTCGCGTAGGTCGCTTCTCAGATAATGGTCTATTCATGTACTAATCAAGCGATAGACCTCGTTGGTTCTACCCTCGCCGACCCATACCTCTCGTATGCCGCGGGATTGTATGCGCTCGCGGGGCCGCTCCATGGGTAAATGATACATTCCTGTTTATGCAAGTATTCTCATAGGTGACCTTGTGTAGCTTGGCGAATCAAGAGGTGCTGAGATGGCAGATGAACATGCAGAAAGAGCTCGGCGACAACATTACTCACGACTCGATCAAGGAGTTCCTCTGGAAGACATTGAAGAGCGGTCAAGTTGTACCTGGGTATGCCACGAACGCAGCACCTATAGACCTCCCTTCTAATTTTGCATCCCAGCTACGGCCACGGTGTACTCAGGAACCCGGATCCGCGCTTCATGGCCCTACAGGAGTTTTGCGACACCAGGCCGAGCTTGCTCCAAGACCCCATCGTTCAACTGGTCAAGAAGGTCAGAGATGTCACAAGTGTTTCAGAACTTCGAGGTACTCATCTGTCACCCAGACGTACGAAGTTGCGCCTGCTGTTCTCAAGGAACATGGGAAGGTGAGAGTAATCCGCCGATCCGCCACTATGTTCTTCACATTCACACTGTGCAAATAGACGAAGAACCCATACCCGAACGTCGACGCAGCATCTGGTCAGTCTTCTGTCATTTCAGCAGTTCCGCATCTCACTGATGAGCATCTCCGCAGGTTGCGTTCTGTACCACTATGGTCTCACGCAGTTCAAGGTATGAGTGGGCTGTGCACCGCCGCACTTACTAGATGTTCCTAACAATTCTTGCCACACCGCAACAGTACTACACTGTCATCTTTGGTGTTTCGAGAGGTACGTCAGCCGGGTCTTGTGCGCCCAAGTATGGCTGTAGCTGATGCCTTCCCTTCTAGCCCTCGGCTGTCTGACACAATACGTGTGGTCCAGAGGTGCGTGCAGCATGCAGCGGAGGCGATCAGACGACCGCTTCGCTATCTTATATCCTCCGTCCCATCGTCGCTGGGGCTCTGTTTCTAATCATATCCCCGTATGTTTGTTTCTGTCTCGCAGCGCTCGGTCTCCCTATCGAACGTCCGAAATGTGAGTCACTAGTCCCCTCTCAGATGCGCAAATGAAGCGTAGAAAACTGACCTGCCCTATCTATCTGTCGCGATGCCTAGCGCTTTCTATGGACGCCATCGAGAAGTTGATCCAGCAGTGAGCGAGAAGGCCCACTTGCGGCGTCGTGCGGCAGCGGAAAGGGCGAAGATGGTGATCGTAACGCAGCGCGTGGAGACGCTTCTCGCCCTCGTTGACGGCGATGCATGCGCCGCGTCCAAGTTTGTGCACCGGATGGGAGTCCGTCGCGAGGGACGACGCGCGTCGGAGTTCGTGCTTCGCTCGGAGCGGATGTTCCACGCTTTCTATTCTGGTTACTGTTCGACGGTGTGCGGTTGCCGGTGCTGTGCCGTTGTTTCCCATCGGGCCTGTAAGATAGTGATTTCTCGTCGCATTGATTGTACATATTGGATAAACTTCAAACTACTGTTGGTGCTGCAAAACGCGCGAAAGTCCGAGGGGATGAACCGATACGTAGTAGGAGTGGCTGAGGTGGTGTCAACGATAGACACGCCAGTAGTGGAGGGAAACGACGTGCGGTATGTACACGAAGGCGGAGAGTACTCATGGAGACAACGAGGTAAGGCATGGTTCAAGGCACCTACCGGTAGGCCTAGGAACTAGCCGATGATACAGATGGCAGAATCGGAGACATGTAGAAAGGAACAAGAGACCAGACGAAGGAACTGCAGACGGCTCGCATGTACAGGTGTCCCAGGAAGCCCAGTCACACGTAAAAGACACATTGTCCTGGTTATAAGAAGAGATCGATTTGCCCGACGTAGCAGAGCATGCGTTACTAAAACCGGCGGGGTGCTTGAGCCTGTGGAGGGGGCCCTTGGCGTCCTCCCGGACCCGGTGGAGGGTAGGCACCCGGTGGGTATACGTTCGCTGGCGGCATTCCTGGCCGCGGCTGTCCGGGACCAGGAGAGCCCGGAGGGAACCCTTGACCTGGAGGGCCGTAGCCCTGCGGGGGCGGGGGACCACCGTAACCAGGGCCGCCGGGACCACGGGGCATACCTTGAGGCGGCATCCCCTGGAGTGGCATCCCCTGTGGCATCCCCGGAGGTGGCATGCCCTGTTGCATCGCCTGAGGCGGCATACCAGGCGGGGGGAAGCCTTGCTGCATCTGAGGGGGTCCTCTGGGGTTGCCACCCATACCGGGAGGAACCATGCCAGGCGGCGGTGGTCCGCGCTGCTGAGGAGGAATCTGCGGGATGGGAGCAGTGGCTGAGCGCTGCGGCCCATTTGGCCCAGGACCTGGCGATGCCACGCCGGGATCACGAAGACTGACAGGCGTCGGACCGGGGCGGGAGCCGGGGTTGGGAGCGGGTGCACCACCCGGAGTGGAAGGGTTCTTTTCTGCGGCTTTGATAATCTCATCACTATGCACGAATGGAATGTTATGATAAGTATCAGGCATGGTGCGGGCAAGGTAGCGGGGTTTGACATGGACGCACTCAAGCAGGTTGAGAGCCGCACAAAGCACGACCCATTCCACGCAATCTTCATTCCCCTCCCCGAGCGTTTGCCAGACCGCCTTCTCCTCGGGAGTCTTTCCTGTGATGCTTATCCTGGTTCCGCCTCCGTTCGGTCCTGGAGGGTTCTTCTGGATTTTTCCGAATTCGATCCGCTTAGGCGGGATGTTATGGCCGGCGTAGGCGAAGTAGAACATGGACCAGAACTGGGCATTTGGATTGGGCTTGGATATTTGGAAGAGGGGAAGATCGCCTTGGTCGGGAGAGGGAAGCGCGAGTTTGTAGATAGGGGACAGAACGCCAGTATTGGTGATGGTCCATTTCAGGTTGCGAGAGGCTTCGCAGCGGACGACCTTGGACGAAGAGGAAGAGGCATGCCCGGGATCGGATGCGGTGGACTTGCCGTTCGCCGCGTTCTGCCTAGGAGGAAAGAGTTTGGCGACGCAGAGGTCACCCTGGGGGGAGGGAGTCAAGAGGTAGTTCTCTGCGTTCTGGTGGCGGGTCAGTTGGACACGGCATTAGGGTTGATGCATGTAGATCACGTACGAAATTGGTGTGCAAGTACGAGTAAAGGATATTTGTGGGCTGTCCTGCGCGGATGTGAGCAGGCAGGATGTTTGTGGGGACCTGGAAACGTACCATGGGGGGTAACTATGAGGGTTGGGAGGTGATTGGGTATAGGCGGATGGGTTGGGGAGGTATAGACGGTGTATATTGCTGTGTCGGGGTGTGTGAGCGTCGAGCGCGGAACAGACGACGAGGACGAGAGACATACCGGCCATGCAGACGGAGGCGGAGGGGAGCCGGACGGTAGATGGCGGGGACGGGGAGAGAATGGAACGGGAGAGGAATGGGCACCGGCCTTAAGAAGTCGAGAGGAGGATCAGAGCGCGTGACAGCATTCCCCCCGTTGCGGCGCGTGATATCTGTCGCGTCACAGCACGTCACGTTCCATCACGCGTCACGGCGTGTTCGCTGCTGCTCATCGATTCAGCCTCAGCCAGTGGCAGCGACTCCTCCGCCTTCCCAGCGTCCCCCACCGCCCTCCTCACAAAGTCCACCACGCCGCCCCCGACAACGCTCCTTCTTTCGTCTCGCCGTCCCCCTCCTCCTCCCAGCCATGAAGGGCTTTAAGATGAAGGTCAGAGAGGTCCGTCATGTCCGCTATCGCGCGCCTCCTCACGCTCAGCCCTTTCGCGCAACAAGCTCGGTCGGAAGAATTCCACCGATTCCACCTCCTCCAAGAGCAAGGATCCAAAGGCTGCTGCTGCCACTGCCGCTGCCGCCGCCGCACCCCCGCCCCCGCCTCCAAATACCGCCAAACCACTCCCTCAACCAGGCGTCCTGGGTAGCCATCTCCCAAACACCAGCAGTCACGCTCTTTCGAACGCTAACGGCTCCTCAGCCTCTGCCCCTGCAAACCGCGTCAGCGTGGCGTCCGCTGCCATCGATCGCAGGTTCGCCAATCCGGATAGGGCCGGCATTGCACCCCCCATTGTCGTGGTAAGCCCAGATGCGAACGACCAAGACAGGCACCAGAGTCTCTCAGAGAACGGAGGGCCCGTTACACCCCCGAGGGCCGTCTCGCTCACCACCCGGGGGCTGCGGCCAGCCCCCAAGGACACCATTCCGATCTCGGGAAAACCTCCGCGTAAGCAGCGCAGTAGTCGATTTGTCGTCAACGAGAAAGTGGAGATCGAACGGCTGCCCACATTCGACGGTTAGCCTCGCCCTTCTCCCCGTAGAGGGCTATCCACCTTATTCAACCACTGCAGAGACACCCGTCAATGAACGCGCCCACCTCTTTATCAGAAAGTTGCATCAATGCGCTGTCGTCTTCGATTTTAACGACGCCAACTCAGAACTCAAGGGAAAACAGATCAAGACCCAAACTCTGCACGAGATGCTCGAGTACATCATGACCAAACGCGGCGTAATCACTGAGAATGTATACCCTGAGGTGGTCAAAATGGTACGTTCTGCGGCGCCTTTCCTCTGCATCGGTCAGTAACTCAAACTACCCAGTTCGCTACCAACCTTTTCCGCTCTATACCCCCACCTGTGAATCCCACTGGGGATGCCTTTGATCCCGAAGAAGATGAACCCGTTCTCGAGCTGGCCTGGCCTCACCTCCAGATTGTCTACGAATTTTTCTTGCGGTTTGTGGAGAGCCCCGACTTCGACACGAACGTCGCCAAGCGCTATATCGACCAGAACTTCGTCCTCAATCTACTCGAGCTCTTTGACTCGGAGGATCCGCGCGAACGCGACTTCTTGAAGACGACGTTGCACAGGATATACGGCAAGTTCCTCAATCTACGCGCTCCAATCCGCAGGAGCATCAACAATGTGTTTTTCCATTTCATCTACGAAACCGAGCGACACAACGGCATTGCCGAGCTCCTCGAGATTCTCGGTTCTATCATCAACGGTTTCGCTCTACCGTTGAAGAAGGAGCACAAGACTTTTCTGATGCGCGTGCTCCTCCCTCTGCATAAAGTCAAGAGCCTCTCGATGTACCACCCGCAGCTCGCGTACTGCGTTGTACAGTTCCTGGAGAAGGACGCGTCGTTGGCTGAGGAAGTCGTGCTCGGGCTGCTGAAGTTTTGGCCAAAGGTGAACTCGCCAAAGGAGGTCATGTACCTGAGCGAGATGGAGGAAGTTCTCGATGTCATCGACCCTGCGGAGTTCCAGAAGATCCAGGAACCGCTCTTCCAGCAACTCGCACGATGCATCAATAGTCAACACTTCCAGGTCGCAGAACGGGCGCTGATGTACTGGAACAACGAGTACATTGTCAACCTTATGAGCGATAACCTCGCTGTCATCCTCCCTATCGTTTTCCCTGCTTTGTACACCAACTCAAGATCGCATTGGAACCGGTGAGTATCTTGTACGGTATCAACGACGATCTAGCTAAAATATCGGCAGAACTATCCATGCGCTTGTGTACAACGCTTTGAAACTGTTCATGGAGATCAATCCAGATCTCTTTGGGGAAGTCATGGAGCAGTACAAGCAGCGAAAACTTGCGTCAGTAACGTCAGATTCATGACTTCCCAGACGCTGACCTGCATACAGGGAGCGAGAACATGCCGTTCAGCGTTATGATGAATGGCAAAAAGTCCGCGAGAAGGCTCGTCAGAACTGCAACGGGAAACTACCTGAGGGGTTCGTTGACTCGGAGCCGACACCTCCGCCACCACCAGTGGAAGACCTGGATATCATGGACCTGTCAATGGACCTGAAGGCTATCTCTATTGACGTGGAGGCGCCGCTGAACGAGCTAGACGAATCAGGCATCGAGCGCGTGCCGATGGCGGACCCTGGGATGGATGTACGTACGACTGCCTTTGGGGTATGATACGTGATCCGAGGATTGCAATTATTGACGAAGGTTGCCCCTTCCCCTACCGCGATCGACTACATGTAGCATCCGTTCCCGGAAGTTGGTCTTGACCACTCGCCGGGTGGCCTACACTCGAGACGAAAGAGCGCATTACCTGGTAGGTGCCCCGACCCACTCCCTCGAACGCCGCGCATGCTCATATGCGGTGCCGGTGCTCATCGTAGTGGATCCCACAGTTCTACGAGACCTGCAGGCGCACCGAAGCCTTGACGACACCGTCGCGCCACGGGGAGGACCTGTCTCGTGAAAGCCCGTGCCAGACGGCGAGACGCGATATCCATACACATTCAAACAGGGCAGCAGTGCTTGATCCCGCCACGCCGGACGTTGTTGTTTGCCATCCTCACCCTGTTCCGATTCTCACACCCCTCATACGCACGCATACACACACTGTCACCTCCCACACGCCTTCATACCGATGCTGCTGCTACTGTAGTCACTACATCCCCCCTGTGTCGTTGTCCGCGGAGCCGCCGGCTCGCGATTTATATCCATCCGTCCGTCCGTTCCTTCTGTGCGACCGCCTTCTGTCCCGATCTCGCCTGTCTCGACACTCGCGCCGCCGCGGTTGTTCAGTCTACGGATCGTCTCGTATGTTTGACAGGTCTCGTCCGATAACTCATCTGTGTTTTCTCCAATACAGTACATGTTGCCACCCGTAGTATACTCCTCATCCTGTCTGTATGTATGTGCTTACGCACTCGCATCGACGCACGCCTCACATTCCATCTCGAGACCTGGCGCGATGTGGTGTGACAGCGTAGGGGTCATGCGTGACCTCACGCGTTTGGGCAAATATCCGGTGGCTGAGACGCGTCTTGCACTCTCCCACAACCTCTGGACTGCCCGAATATCCCCTCCTCTCTGCTGCCTCCTGCCATCTCGCCGCCATGATCAACGCAACAGACTTTAAGAATCAGAGACAAAAACAGGATGCCAAGGTCGGGATAGTACAGACACATTCGAACCTCATGTACCCGCTCCAACTCAACTTGTGTGTTCCGTTCCTTGCGCTCTGTGTGTTGATCTCATTGTGCACGTAGCTACGACAAGCCGCCAATATATGATATCACGATTGAGGAGTTTGAGACCTTCGCCCTAGACCGACTTCGCGTTCTCGCCGAGATCGAGGCCTCGTACGCGCGCAACCGAACGTTTGAGGAGCTCACCAAGGTCATCAAGGCCATCTGCGATAAATATCTTCCACTCCGCTCCACTTGCCGTGTCGGCGAAGAGCACTCACTGGACGTGGAGAGAAGGAAAGACCACATTGGTCACTTCGTCCTCAGGCTGGCGTTTTGCCGATCGTGAGCCTTTCCCTTCAATTGGTCGTCCTAGATTTATATGACGGTCGGGCGGACGTAGCGAGGAGCTTCGCCGCCGGTTCATAAAGGCAGAGACGACCTTGTTCAAGATACGATTTGTCGAGGGTGATTCAAAGGAGTTGTTAAACTCGAGAAACTTTGACTGGACGCTGGTATGTGTGCGCAGAAACACGGCGTCTCGAACCTCGCTCAACGCAGGTATCAGGCTGCTGCCGAGGAGGTGCAGGGTTTCGATCCACCTGGCAAGTACTACAAAGTGAGTGCCTCACCCTCCGTTTTCGATGATCGCCGTGTCAAAACTGCAGTCAGGTGAAGTGGACACGAGTGCCAGACTTGGTCGAGAAGCGGAAAGTCGTGTTACGAGGTGGTATGGCCTACGTACCTCAGACGGAGCAGGCGAGCATTGTACTACAGGAGTTTCAGTCCCGTTTGGAGAAGGATTTGGAGGTATGTCCATTATACGATGTCAGTTGCCCTTTCTAGAACCTGACGGCTCATTCACTCAGATGACCGCTAAAGCGCTTCCACGCCTGGATGAGGACACACGCATTGTTCCCCTCCTAGACAATTTATCCAAGGGCTTCCTTGCGGGCATCTCGTCGGAATGGAGCAACGCGTCTGCTGCGTCTGCCGATGCTCTGACGGCGGACATGGTTGACGAGATGGCTTTCAAACACTTCCCGGCATGCATGCGCAACCTCCATATGTGCCTGAGGCGAGACAAGCACCTGAAGCACTTCGGTCGCTTACAGTACGGGTTGTTCCTCAAGGTACACCAACTCGAACACGCGCGCACCATCATTTCCTGACGTCCTGGACAGATTCTCGGGCTGTCGATCGAGGAGGCACTCGTCTTCTGGCGGAAATCGTTCAGTAAGATCCAGGACGACAAGTTCAATAAGGAGTACAAGTACAATATTCGTCACTCTTACGGCTTAGAAGGCAAGCGCGCAAATTATGCGGCGAAGAGGTTCGTTCTACCTCATCATCTACGCGGCTTTTTGACGTGCTCATGACGTTCGCCAGCTGTCAGCAGATCCTCATGTCGGACCAGCCTGGACCGGGGGACTCGCACGGATGCCCATACCGGCATTTTTCGCCGGACAACCTCCAGTCGGCGTTGCTGACGATGTACGGCGAGCATGGCCTAACGTCAGTGGATATGCCCGAGATTATGTCGACAGTGAAGGCCGGACATTACCACGTCGCGTGCACGCGCGTGTTTGAGATTACGCACGCCCGCCAAGGAGTGAAGAAGGGCGAGGGTATGGGAGACGGAGAGAGCGTAACTCATCCGAACCAGTATGCCGCGCGAAGTAGGGATCTGCAGAGGAAGGCGGATGGCAAGGAGGGGGACGGGGATGTGGTGATGCAAGGCGCGTAGGCCGAGCGTGGCTCTGCAGTTTGTTGTTCGATGATCCACCCATGCTGTGTATTTCTGTGTAACTTGCTGTGATATCATATATGTATGTATTGCTATTGCCTGTGCATGCGCGGGTGATGTCAGGTTCAAGGTGCAGGCGAGGGGTGGTGGCTAACCCCTAACCCCTACGGGAATTGCATGGAGGCGCGTGTCGCGTGACGCAGTGAGCGCATGGCGGATTGCAAGGGAGATCCACTCCCGCCGTCCGCCCGCAGCTCTTTCTCGTTCTTGCTCCCAATCCTTCTCGTCTTTTGTTCAGCAACGCAGCACGCATACTATGAGTTTACGAAAACCCTCCGCTACGACTACAAATGGCCACGAGACCCCCGGGGAGAGGCACGAGCAAGAGACCATGGCAAAGTACGAGATGACTGAGGGACACTTCTCTCTCGTCAGGTATGTTCGGCACCGCGCCGCATCTTCAGCAATTCTATCTCATCCATGCGCTGTTGCTTTGTGCTTTCAGGAACTTCCGCCTTGCAGACCTTGTCACCATCGCCAACGGGATATGTGGCTCGTTCTCGATATTCATGTCTGCGAAGTACCTCGTCTCCAATGACGAGGATTACCTGTGGTCGGCACTCGCGTTCCCCCTTGCGGGTCTCTTCTTCGACTTCCTCGATGGCAAGGTCGCGCGGTGGCGCAACGAGTCCAGCATGATTGGGCAAGAGCTGGATAGTCTTGCCGATCTCGTACGTTTCGTCATTCCCCTCCATGTGATTCGGGGCACACTCATTTACAAACTACAATTCTGCTCCCGCAGATTTCATTCGGTGTCGCGCCGGCGCTGCTAGCATTCGTCGTCGGCTTCCGTACGTACCTCGACACCGTTGTGCTCACCGGCTTCATCTGTTGCGGGCTCGCCCGCCTCGCGCGGTTCAACGCGACGGTGGCATCGATCCCTAAGGACGCGAAGGGCAAGGCCCACTACTTCGAGGGCCTCCCCATTCCGTCCTCGCTCGGGCTCGTCGCCATTCTGTCCTACTGGACGAAGCAGGGCTGGATCGAGGGCAAGCACGGCATCCCGTGGGGGACGCTCACGCTCTGGGGCAAGGCGGGCGGCGACGGGGAGCTACACGTATTTAGCATCGTCTTCGGGCTGTGGGCGGCAGCGATGGTGAGCAAAACGCTGCGCGTCCCGAAGATTTAGGTGCGCGTGCCTCGGGCTTGGGTTATCGCTCGCCACTGGGTGCGGGGCCAGCAGGTGCGGTGGGGTAGCTAAGTGCGTTTGTTACGAACATTTGTTACGACTCTGTGGACGACTCCCTACTCTGGTCCAATGGAATGTGCTAGACAGTGAATACACGCTCGACCGCGAGTTTAGACTTTGTAATACATCTGTCGTGCGCGTGGGAGCGTGGGAAGGAGAGGAACGCGTCGCGTCGCGGTAAATGGGCGCGTTTTGTCTCTAACGCTTGCAGTGGCTCCGCCTGCGAACAGCCATGGTCTCGACCGCCGACGTCCAACGCCTCTTTCTCCAGGCCATTCTTTCTCGGCGCATTCTGTCTCAGAAACTCGCAGCGAAGATATGGGAGAAATGCATCGATGCCGTGAAAGGTGCGTCCCCGCCTTGTCGCGCCCGTGCCGCGCGCCGGCGCGGTCTCCCACCGCCCCTCTCGCGCCGCGTTCGCTCAACTCGTGTCTGAACGCACGCAGAGGCGAACGAGACTCTCGACATCCCGTATCGCGCCGACCGAAACTCGTGGGACAACTTTGTGACGAGCGTGAACGAAGCATTAAACCCTCTGGACTTGGAGTTTGCACACTTGCACGATGAAGTCACCGGGAAGGAGATGTACGCGGTGGTGCGTCCATTCGCCATTCGTCAAGCATTTTTCCGCGCCAACGCAGATGCAATTGCACACGCTAGGTCAACCGAAAAGGGGACGAAATCGCTCAGATGGCGACCGAGTACTCAGCGACTGAGATCGCGTACTTCAAAGCAGTAGTATGTACCTCGGCGCCTCGCCCTTCCGCTCCCATCTCATCAGCCCGCGTCCTCTCCAGCTTGAACAGATAATGCTGGCTCCAAGCGAGTCGTTTTGCGTGTCCTCGCTGGCCGCGCTGCGCGAAGTGAACTCGCTGAAGGCGAACATGACAAAGTCACAGGCCGAGACAACGCTAGGAAGCTTCGTAGCGAGGGGCTGGCTCCTCAAGAGCAAGTGCGTACCCCCTCATCCCTCCTTCCCCACCTACAACGTGATGCGAGCATCAGACTACAGGCTCGGCCGTTATTCTCTGTCTACACGCACAATACTAGAGCTGCAAACTTACCTACGCAACACCTACGAGAGCGAGGTGCTAGACTGCACTATCTGCATGGAGGTCTGTCCCTCCGCCGCAGCAGGGTGAACCCATAGTCCTGACATCAACCACGCTCAACAGCTCGTCACGCGCGGCATCGCGTGCTACACGAACCAATGCAAGACACGCATGCACACCCACTGCTTCAACAACTACAAGCGGCGGCACCACCTGTGCCCCACGTGCAACCAAAGCTGGTCCGAGGGTAATCTCAACAAACTCCGGCCCGTCGGCGAGGCCGCGTACAGAGAGGGCCAGGATCACAACCGTCGCCGCATGCGCAGGCGGTCCTCGGAAGAAGACGAGGACGATGATGACAGTGACGGCGATGCGGACGGAGAGGAGAACTACGGGGGAGACGATGCTGAGCCCGAGCCGTCTCAGAGCCAACCAGCGAACGGGAGGGGGAAGAAAAAAGCTAGGCGCGAGGACAGCGTGGAGGCCCAGGTGGAGAAGGCCTCTCCGCCCCGAACACAGAGGCGCAAGTCGTCTCGACGCTGAACGCCGGACTCCATCTTTGCTACCGTCGTGCGGCTGCTCCTCCCGCTAGCTGTACACCATGCACCGTTATTATTTTGTATATCTACCCTAAATCGTGACGATGACTCAAGCAGATGGCTCCTCTAGTACTTCACCCGCTCGTCGCTGGCGCATCCGACGAGGCTGGACTAGGCGAGGTGGGTTCGGCATTTGCTGGGTCTGTCTTCACGTGTGCGGGCTGTGCTTCTACGACGGGCACAGAAAAGCCAAAGCGATCCTTGCCCCAAACTTGCCTCTTCTTCGCCCTGCGGCCCTCGCCGAACTCGTCGTTCCACTTGCGTAGCTCTGAGAGGCTGCCTAGAGCCTCAGATGCAGACGGCGTGATCTCCTTGAGGGCCTGCTCGAAGTTGCGCCAGTAAAGCGATCGGGCGTGCGGGAGAGCCTCAGGAGTCCCCTGCTCTTCAGCAGTGGTCTCCTTCTCTTGTGCAGAAGAAGCCAAAAGCTCGGACGATGTAGCGTCCGCGGAGGCAGCCGAGGCGGACGCCCGTTCTTCTAGCTCGACGGTCACGGGTTGGCTCTCCTCAGGCTGCGACGGGTGCTGCCGCCAGGGGACAACGACCCGCTCTTTGACCGCATCCAGCGCGGCGCTCACACACAAGTCTATGGGTCGCGGTCGTCAGCGGAGGCGACCATCGGAGGGTTAAAATGGAGCGCACGCACGCTTCAGGTCCGAGCCGGAGAAACTTTCGGTCTTCTTCGCGAGCTGCCTGAGGTCGACGTCATCCGCAAGCGTCTCGTCGCGAAGCAAAATCTTGAGAATCTCTGTGGGATGCACAGGTGAGTGGGTGCGCACGAGCGGCGGGGGGAAAGATAAGGGTGCAGGGAATAGGGACGCGAAAGGGGGCGGAGCACGAACCTTCGCGCTCCTTCTCTCCGGGGAGGTCCACAAGGAGTCGACGAGGGAGGCGGCGGAGGACGGCGTCGTCGAGGTCGAACGGGCGATTCGTCGCGCCGATGACGATCACGTTGCTCTCCTTGGAGGACTTGAGGCCGTCCATTTCCTGCATAAATTCTGTGATCACCCCGCGATGTGCAAGCGAGTTGCCGGATTCCCTGGACAGGCGCGCCCCGAACAAGGCATCAAGCTCGTCAATGAAGACTACGCAGGGTGACAGGCGGCGTGCGAGTGAAAAGACGGCTCGTACGAGCTTCTCGCCTTCGCCGACGTACTTGCAGACGGCGGGGTTAGTCAAGTGACGACGTGTTAAGTGGCCGAACGCACCATGTCCATGATGTCCGAGGGAGAGACGACGAGCATCCTGCAACCGGCCTCCTTGGCAAGTGCACGGACGACTAACGTCTTACCGGTTCCCGGAGGTCCGAAGAGAAGACAGCCTGTCATGCTGTGTTCTTTCAGGATGCCCTGCTGGAATGCTCCGGGGTGGAGCAGGGGTAAAGAAACCATGGTCCGTATTGAGTCGATTGTATGTGTGGGCAAGTGCACCTGGCTGAAGGTGGTCGTGATAGACGCTACACGGGAAATTAGCGGTCAGTTGCGCCTCGCAATTGGGCCGGAAAACAAGGCGCACCCGTATCAACAATACAGCCCAATAGCCTTTGCTCGTGCTCGTCCAGATCAGGGTTTCGCCTAAGCTTCTCGATGATTTCGTCGACGTCCGCCTCGTCCTCGACTTCGGCCCGTTCTTCCTCCTCATTCTCGCGGGGAAGTTTCCCGGACGGGGGCGTAGAAAACAAGGTCTTCCACATGTCTTGCGACGACCTATCGGCGGCCCAGGCGTCGAAAACCGCAGGCCACGGGACGGGCGTGGGTTCGAGAGAGCGGTTGGAGGGTAGGTACGCTTGATGCGCTGCCACGACGCTGCCGACCGCCCGGTCTGCGATGCGCTGCACATTAGGCCAAACTTCCACAGTCCGTCCCCAGTGCTCCCACAGTTGAACCTTCGCCCGGTCGTGATCATCGCCGTCCAAAGAGGACTGCTCGGGCTCAGGAACGTTCTCCAACTCGCCAAGTGCGCCGCCAACTTGAGCGACCGCCATACGCATAGTAAGCTGATTGACCTCCCTCCGTCTGTGTATGCGGCTCTCCCGCTCCTGGGGCAAAGACCGCAGGGTAGGGAAGACAAGGGAGGTCCGGAAGAAGCCGTGTCGATTGTCTCCTTCTGGGCTCCCTTGACTCCGTGCTGCGAGCGCGCGAGTAAGCGTCGAACCCAGGAACGGAGACAGGCCCGAGATGCCCTCCTGACCCAACACCACGACGTTCGAACGTCCCCTGGGGCCGTCGCTGTCATGGCTGTCTTCGTTCACCTGGTGCAAGTGTGGTACGTCTTCGGCGTTGCCCCGCGCCCACCGTCTCAGCCGCCGCTGCACGCGTTTCTCCCGGGCCTTCTCGCTGCCGCTATCCTCCCCGAACTCGGATTTCTGAGGCTTCATAGAAGGGGCGCTTTGCTGGCCGTCCGATGACCTGGAGGACACAAGGTTGAAGCCCTGCAAGCCTGGGAAGGATCCAGAAGGCGAGTATTCAGGTACCAAGAACGGGGGCGTAATACCGAAGATGATTGCGGTAGGATTGACGACCGGGGAGCTGGGCCGGGAGATTGCCCCTTGCCGGCGTTGTCTAACAGATGCAAGTAGTGCGGGGTACCACGCTGACGAGGACGCTGCGAGCGTAGAGTAGTCCCTGACATATATGATGCGGGGACGTCTAGGCGGGGTGATTGACGACTCTTCGCCATCGCCAGAGGGCGCGGGTGCAGCACGAACGTTGATGATCTCGTCAAAAAACCCCTTCAGCCTCGCAGTTGGGGTACTTCTTGAGGGCTCAAGGGCCCGAACCGTACGCCGTGGCATTGCGGTGGCCATGACATGAACAGTCATCGGGGATATGGAGAATGACGAAGGCGACGGCTCATCGTCCTCGTCGTGCTCCCGCTGTGACACAGGCCGAAGAGCTTCCCTGGAAGATGCCTGAAGCTGGAGTGGGTTATTCGGTAGCTGCAATACGGAGGCAGCTGGTCGAGCGCGCGATCGTTGAGCAGACAGCCATGGTAAGAGGCGTGCGTGGTGCCGTACCTTTACCAAAGTGCCCGCATTCGCCCGCTGCCAATTGAACCGCATCCAACACCACGATGTCCGCGCCCGTCCGACGCGCCATCTCACGAACGGTCGCATCGACGATATAGTCGCCTCCTTCGATCGGGCAGTATAGCGCCAACGTCGGCTCAGACAGCGGAGCACCTCCCGAAGAGTACGCGGCGCGGTGCTGTGTCTGAGGGTGTAGAACAATGTGGAGGTTATGCAGTACCTCGTTGAATATTTCTGGGGGCGGGAGGGTCGTGCTCTGTGTACCGGACGACAGCGGGTCACTAGGCTCATCTTCCGGAGTCCACAGGATGTTCAGGTCGGGTGGAAGGGAGACTGAGTCTGCATCCCTCAAGGTGACCGAGGAGACGCGAGTTCGGCGTTTCGGCTTGTCCTCGACATCGTCCGATGAAGGCGTGTCTGGCGCATCGGAACTCGGGGCTACGGGGGCTACAGGGTCAGCGCTTTCAAGCTGATCGTGTGTGGATGTCTCTGAAGAAATGGCACGTCTGGCGAAGTGCGGTGAAAGCTGGGATGACGAAGGGTCCTTCCGAGGATAGCGGACGGCGTGAGTAGAGGACAGTTGCGCGCGAGGATACTTGGCGACAGTCTTGACCAACGACCGCGTTCTACGAGCCAGAAGATGAGACCGCATCCAAGCAGACCAGATGAAAGGCCGAGCACGAGGCGTCAAGCGGAGCCCGAGAAAAGAAAGAAGTGATACAAACAGACCGAGAGACTTGCAGACGAGCCTCCTCCGCTTCATAGCCGCCCACGCAGACTGATCACACACAGATTTTCAAGCGCCCGTGGGTGACACAAGTGTCTTGTTGGGGTGCTTTGTAAAGCTGAGGAAGAAACAATGACATTAGAGGCCAGTATGTACTACGGCAGAGGTCGTATGAGTGTTTATGGGGGCGTTCCATACGTAGCATAATAATGAAATCGTAGCAGCAGAAGGGTGCAACTAACTAGTCCTGCTTCGCGCGGAGCGCCTCCTCTTCCCTCGCCTTCGCCCGCTCCGCCAGATCAACACCAACGAGGATCTTGGACGCCTTCCATAGTTGCACGAGGTTCACAACATTTTTGTAGAAGCAGATGGGTCCGCAAACCCAGGCCATCAACTCCGGCCAAGTGAACCCACCAACGAAACCAGCGATGCCGAGCGACTCCGAAAGTGGTGTGTGCACCCATTTCATCAGGTAGAGTGCGATGTAGAAGAGCTCGTTGCCAGCGCACACAATGAAGAGGGTCGTCTAGATTTTGCGCACATAAGTATGTTTAACCCCCTTGCAGTATAAGGCGTTCCTCTTACCGGGTTATAATAGGCTCGCAAGAGGCGGCTGACGTCACTGTCCACTTGTTTGTGGCTTCTGGAGCCGGTGACAAGAGAACTAGGAAACGGCCCGTTGGATTTCGTCCTGAGATAGCACAGGAAACGACGCACCTGTTCATGTGCATGTAGTGGCTGCTAAAGTCAAGGGCGATGAGGAATTGGAAGCCGAGGGCGTATTCTGGATACGCGGAAGTAAGGTAACAGAGGAGTGATGTTGTTGTACAGCTTGACGCGGGAGGTCAGAAACACGCGTAAGAACAGGCAAGAGACCTACTCACCGATCTGTGACCATGTCTAAGACTGCGCCAAACTTGGAGGCCTGACCCAGTGCTCTTGCGGCATGTCCATCGAACGCGTCCAGTAGGCACGAGATACAGTACAACACCGTGCAATACTTTGGATGGTAGTTCATATAGTGTAGAGACAGAGCCGCCAAGATGATTCGTGAGTACCCTGGTGGCACAGACTCGTGTAAGTGGGTCAACGCGAGGGGGTAAGGTATTTGCGTACCGATAAGGTTGGGCACGAAGAGGAACACATTCTCCGAGTAGGTTTGTGCCGTGGCAAGATCGACAGCGACCTTGGCGTCGACGATGTCGATAGAACCTCTCCGCCGCGTCAAAACTGCAGGACCGTTGGACATGATGAGCGTTGAGGAGAGCGGGCGGCACACGTAGTAAGGAGGATTTGTACACTCGCGCCGAGCGGCACGCCCCACGCGGCCTTCCCCGGCGCTTCCAAACACGTCTGTCACGCGTACGGTCACACTCCTTCAGATTCCCCCTATTATAAAGTCAGCTCACTCACTGGACTACAAGCCAGCCAGTTCAGGTTCCTCTCGCGAATTCGCTAGAAATCAACGGCATCCCTCGCTACCAACAGCCGAAAAAATGTGCAGTCAGGTCTCGCAGAGACATCCGCGGCCGCAGCGATCTTGGCCTTAGTCGCTGCGCACAGTCAGCATCTCTCTGCCACATGGTCAGGATATTGACCGGCCCCGAGCCTTTACGAAATCCAGATTTGGACGGCCTGGGCGAGCTCGCTCACTCAGGTTGTCTGGTGAGTGTGTCGAGCTGTAGCGTATGTGTGCCATGACTAGCTTTCAGAAGCAGTGTATTGCCATAGACGCTGATGCAAACGACAGATGTATGATGCTCCAACCACAGCCCACTGCGTGGGACACGAAGTGCCATATGAGAAGCCGTCCAATCGTCCAGGTATCCCGCATCCTAGAAACGACACAACTTGAGTGTTTGTCGTGGGGCCATGACAAGCGTGCACGCGGTCGGGCGACGCCAAGCAATAACAGAAGCATGTTCAGCAGTTTCATGACCGCTATCGAATGTTGAATGACGCTCGAGGATAAGGCGCGATGGGCACCGTCCACAGCGTGAGAGGTGGTCCGAACACGGGGTGCGTTATAATTACACCCTGCGAGGTCTTTTCTCTATATAACTGGTGTCGCCCGCAGCCTTGCCCCTGTAGGAGGAGATGCCATGTGAATCCCTTTCCTAGTTGGAGAAGAGCATGTCTTGAGAAGAGACTTTCAGACGCTGTCGAAAGTCATCGGACTAGACCCTGCTTACTGACGCATGTCCTGTCGGGGCATGATGTACCCGGCGACCCTGCACGCTTTCCTGTGCTGGGCGGCGTGAGGGGCGCCTGCGTGATTTGTGCACTATTTACACATGTCTGTGGAATATCGCCGTCTAAATACGACGACAAGGGTCGCTGCCGGGGGCGGGGATATTGCGCCACGAAGAGAAGGAGTGGTGGACGCGGGCGGATTGCCGCTGTGCTGGAACTGGCCAATCTTGCCTCTGGCCTGACGTAAACAAGAAGCTGCGAAGGCTGAGAGCCGCTGAGCTGCTGGCGTGCCTGTGCGTGCTTGCTGCCTCATTGCGCAGATTCTCCCAGACTCCCCGCGACGGACACGCTGCGACTGTCCCTCTGCGCGGACGAGCACGACGGCCAGGACGGCGCTGGATGGTGTGCAGAGGAGAGAGACGCCCCCGGTGGCCAGTCTCGATCCGGCGATGGACCCACATGGACTTGCCGACAAAAAGCCGATCCGCGCACATCTCGACTGAATCCGGCGGAATCCTCGAGTCTGACAAAGTACGCGCCGACTCAGCAATCGGCCTATATTTCGCACAGAGCCGGTCTTTCGTCTCGGTCTGCACGTCGAGTTCGACTGAGGGCGCAAGACGTAGCTCTCTCATCTCTCACAGCACCATCACAGGGGCGTGTAGTGTCGCACTGAAACGCGCCCGCAGACTCTCCACAGCGATTATCCGTGACAGCCGCGGCCGGGAACCCCATTCTTCGTGATGAGTGCGGCCGGATCCAATCCTCGAAAGGCGGTCGTTGTAGGCGCAGGGCCGGTGGGATGTCTCGCGGCCATGTCCCTCGCCAAGATGGGCTGGTCCGTGGATATTTACGAAGGTCGCCCAGGTATGCCCAATCCCCGGTTCTTCCCAGGTGGCCGCTCGGTCGAATTAATATTGAATGCGCATCCACGAAGACATGCGTCTTCCCTCGTCCAAGGCTGCCGCCCAGCAGCGTTCTATTAATCTAGCCATATCTGCCCGCGGGCTCGCTGCGATACAGGCGATAGACCCAGGTGCAGCGGACCGTTTTTTGGGTACTGTCATTCCCATGCGCGGCAGAATGATACACGATGCCCAAGGACGTCTCCAGAGCCAGCCTTATGATCGAGACGGGCAGGTGAGCTCTGCGCTTGCTTCGGAAGGTTTTCAGACCACTATATTCACGCCATTTCCGCTCGCCGCACCCCCGGGTCCACGCCGCGCGTGGTGATTTAGTGTATCAACTCCATCGGCCGCGCTTTCCTCAACGAGGATCTGTTGCGAGAAGCTCTCGCCGTTCCGGCCATCCGTGTATTTTTCCAGCACAAGGTCGCCTCCCTAGATTTCGACCGGCGGAAAATGACGGTGCGCGACGTCGAGGCGGCGAGAGACGTGGAGGCCGCGTTCGATTTCTGCGTCGGCGCGGACGGAAGCTACTCGATCGTCCGGCGTCAGCTGACGAGAGTGGTCCGGTGCGTCTGTCCTATCGTTCACGAATCTCCCTTGCGCCCTCTCCAGGCTCACTCGCGCTGCGGCCACGGGGCTCCCACAGGATGGATTATCAGCAGTGGTATATTCCGCACGAATACATCGAGCTGAAGATGCCGGCTGGCCCACCGAAAGAACCCGGCGGCGATCCCACGTTTTTGCTCGACCCCAACCACCTGCACATCTGGCCGCGGCACACCTTTATGCTTATTGCGCTTCCGAATAAGGTTAACCCGCTCGTGCCTCCTGCTTTCTCCCTCCCCACGGTGGACTCACGAAAGGCGCATGTCAGGACGCGACTTTCACCTGCACGCTCTTCGCGCCCACCGCCGACTTTGACCGGCTCGATTCGGACGAAGCCATCCTGAAATGGTTCCAGGACAATTTCCCTGACACGCTGCCTCTCATCGGCGAACAGGCGCTGCTCGACGATTTCCATCGGAACCCGCGCAGTGCGCTCATGTCAATCAAAGTGCGGGTCTTTCCGCCCCCTTTTTTTTCTGTCTTGTCTCCCGCAGGTCGCTGACTTGAACATGTCCCACCATTCGTCCTGACGACGGGTAGGCACGCCCATATCACTACAGGGACCGTGCCGTCATTCTCGGGGACGCAGCCCACGCCATGGTTCCATTTTATGGCCAGGGTCTTAATTGTGGGCTAGAAGACGTGCGGGTGCTGGATATCCTGCTTCGCGAGGCGCAGGTAGACCCAACTGCCCAGGTACCGGACGGCAGGGAAGACGCCCGACTCGTGGCCGCCCTCGCGCGGTACTCTGATACCCGCCACGAGGATCTCGTCGCGATATGCGACCTCGCCATGGACAATTAGTGCGTCGGGCAGCCTCAGCACATCGTTTGTGTGCGCCCTATTGTCTCCGGGCCCTGACAACACCGCTCTATAGTGTCGAGATGAGGCACGCGGTCACGACGGTTGCGTACCGCTTCCGCAAGACGCTGGACAATCTGCTCTATTCCCTAAACCGCACGCACGTTACCGCACAGGACGTCGTTCCCGCGCTCGCGAACACGGCGTTCGTGGACGCCCCGAGCGGCTGGCTTCCGTTGTACACGATGGTCTCCTTCCGCCCGGACATCAGCTACTCGACGCTCCGGCGCAAGTTCCAGCGGCAGACAGCCGTCCTCGAGCTCGCGGGGTGGGCCAGCGCGGGCGTGGCGGTGGGGGCGATGGGCATCACGTGTGTTACGCTCTTGCGACGGCTCTGCAGCCGGCCGTAAAATGATCAACATGTTTTGCGTGGTCGTCGTTCTCCCGAGCGACGCCCCTTGTTCCTCTGCGTTAATGAAATGTCGTAATCGTCGCGACCGCGGGAAAATCGCCCCCCGTCGCGGCGATGGGCGATCTCCCGGGGCAGGGCCCACACGGCGGGTCGTCTGGACGTCTGGTGCGACATTTTGTGGGATTTTTGGAGAATTTTTAGCGATGGTGGGGCGTGCGGTTGGCCCGCGTGGCGTGCAGAGCGGGCCGACGCGGGGGGCAAAGGAGGGCACAGGCGGGAGCAGAGTGGACACGTACCCCTGTAGCGTGCGCCCACGGTACGGAGCCAGTTAGGCAACCCAGACAGTGGCAGCCCCTGCAGGTGCTTGTGAAATCACGTTGTTCGTCACAAACGAGCCTGCTTGTGCGCTTCACAGATGGAGGGTGGGAGAGGGAAAAGCATGGAGGACAGCGCGAAGAGTAACGGGGGATTCGTAGCATAGTTCGACCAATAGGGGGGCACAGACAGGAGGATAGCGAGAACGGACGTTCATAGGCAAGATCATGCAGCGTCATGACTGTAGCAGATAAATATACAGTACAGGGAAGGTATCGGGCGAGCGGATGCGGGGTCGATGGGGAAACATGGCGTGGGCGAAGGTAAGTATGGACAGATGCGACGGCGGCGGCCGCTCAACTGGAAATCTTGGGAGGCCGCCCCCGCTTCCTCTTCGCAGGAGGGACCTCGGCTGCGGCGCTGGTCTCGGGCTCCTCGCCTGCAGACTGCTCCGGGAGGGGATTTTTGCGCGGACGGCCTCTCTTGCGTTTGGGAGGAGGCTCGGAGGTCTCCCCTCCCTCGGTCTTCTTCTCTTCCTCGGGCTTCTTCTGGGAGTGGTAGGGAGGTATAGGAATAGGGGGTCAACGGATGGCAGACTGTGCGAATGACTACGGGACATACCACCTTCGGGGGCCTTCCCCTGGGCCGGCGGGGCGACTCGGTGGAGGAGCCTGCGGCGGCAGCTGCGGCCTCTGCTGCGAGAGTCTTCTTGTTCTTGCTGCCCGGGGGACGGCCCCGCTTGCGTTTGGTGGGCGTAGGGTCTGTCTGGGGAGCTAAGATCGCAAGATCAAGGGACTAGGATGAGTACGGCGCTTGGTTTGTGGTGGGGCGGAACGGAGCTGGAAAGGGACGGACGGACCTGTCTCTGGCTCGCCGGAGTTGTCGGCGATCTCGTCGACGTTGTCGTTGTCGCTGGGAGCCCTGCCCTCGGGCGAGTCAGACATGGTCGCGCGCGGAGGTGGCGGGAAGGGGAGGGCTGGTCGGATGAGGGGAAGAAGGAAAACGCGAGCCGGCCGCGTTTTAACGAGGAAATGGGCGAGAGGAATTCTCGCGTGCAGAACCGCCCAAAAGAGGGGTTTATTATATCTCGCAGAGAACGTCCAGAAGGAATCATCATCCTCGAATTCTTGGTCTGTACGTAATTTACGTCTCACTGTCAATATTGAAAAGGTATGTCGGCCTCTGCTCTCGCTCGCCCCCGCATTCCGCCCCCTCCGGGCCGCGGGGAAGCGCCGGGGCGAGCTGGGGAGTGGGGGCGAATATTAATATTCGCCGGTGGAGAGAGAGACAGAGCGCGGCGCTGGGTGCGAACACGGCCACGGCGGGGGAGCGCACACGCGCACGCAGGCAGAGAGGGCGGGGGCTAAAGCGTCCGTCGGTGCATGTGAGACGGCTGATGCCAGTGAGCGTGTTCGTCCAATCCAAATATCAGATAACGGGGCTCACATGAAATCCTTGTGGCACTGTGGCCCCCCAGAGCAGCCGGCCGGGTGGGAGGGCCGTGTGCGGCGCGATCAGGCCTGGTTCTGGAAGGGCGATGGCGGTTGTTGTCTGCACATATTTCGCCGTGCAGAGAGGCCGGTGATGGGCGTAGCACCGTACCTGGACGTCGTCTATTCATCTTGCTCTTGCTCTTGCCCAGCCTCAGCCTCAGCCTCAGCCTCAGCTTCAGCGCTCGTGCTCTTCTTCCCAACACGGCAACTAACCATCGCGGAAGATAAGCGAACTCCGCCCTAATTCCCGCCACAGACCGGGCGTCTACAAGGCGTCTATTCAATTACTGTATTGCAACGTGTTCCTGCCCGATCCGGACGCGTCTACCACACTCTCCGTCACTCCTCGCCCTCCTCCTCCTCCTCCTCCTCCTCGTCCCCCGCCCCGTACATGTCCGCCGCAGCCGCCTAGGCTCTGCACCATGCTCACCCGCGCCCCATCCCTCGCCCTCCTCCTCCTCGCCCTCACACCCCGCCTCGACGCACGCATACACCACTCCCGCGTCCCCGAGGATCCCTACGCCTTCCCCAAATATCGCGTCTCTTTCCTTCACGGGCTCCCTGTCCTCAACGATACCGCCGAGCGCTGGCTTCGCGACGGTCTCCGCGGCGGAGAGCCCGAGTTCCTCGACCAGCCCTGGGAGGAGTCGCCCTGGATTGCCAGCCCGCCAAAGAGCATAGAAGCCTCCGAGGACCACTCCCCCCCTCATGTCTGTACAGCGTGACTCCCTGCCGAATATCCCCCCGCACGCTAACAGGCTCCCCGCGCAGGCAGCCCAGACCCAGGCCTCCAACTACGCCCTGCAGCGCATGAAATTCGGGCCCAAGGCGTCCTTTGTGTGTTTAATCCCCCCTCCGCCCAAGGAACCTCTCGTGCTGGAAGATGCGCCGACAGATGTTGCCACCCCCGTCCACAGCTGGTCCTTGCTTCAGCCCCTCTCCGGAAAATGCCTCTACGTGAGCAGACCCGTACCGCGTTTCTCCCCCCTGCATCCCCGATAACATCCACACAGCACAGGCAAGGCTGGTTCACATACTCGTACTGCCATAATTCGCATGTCCGTCAGTTCCACGAGCTGCACCATCAGCACGTCCCCAGCACAGGTGACAACCCTCCCCGCCCGCTTGCGAATTTTGCTAACCGACCGTGCCGCTCCATCCAGGCGAGTACAAGCCAGAAGAGGATCCGGAGGTAAGCGTAGCCTCGTGACCGCATCCGCTATCTAAATTGACGTCCCATGTCTCTAGTGGGAAGCATACACGCTGGGAAGGGCTCCCCCCACGCTCGAGGCCGGAGCCGAGCTCACCACCGCTGAGGCCGCCGCCGCCGCCAACCTCGAACTCGCCCGCGGCGCCGGCTCCCGCTACCTCGTCCAGCGGTGGAGCGAGGGCACCTACTGCGACAAGATGGGTCGAAAGCGCGACGTCGAGGTTCAGGCAAGTCACCCGCTGCTCGCCCCAGCGCACCCACGGCACACGCTAATTTACCGCGTTTTCCCCCTTCTGTGCGATCCCCCGGCCTTCTCCGACGCATGCAGTTCCACTGCTCGATGACGATGACCGACACCATCCTCTTCGTGAAGGAGACGCAGACGTGCCACTACGTCGTGCACATCGCGACGCCGCGCCTCTGCGGCGAGCCCGGCTTCCGCTCGCGCGTCGACGCCGAGGAGGAGCACTTCATCCGCTGCCGCGAGGTCCTCGACGGGCCCGAGTACGCCTCGGCCGACCGTGAGGTCCACCCCGCCCCTCACCCGTACCGCCGCCCACGCCCGCAGAAGAAGGTCATCGCGCCCCCCGCCGACGCCCCGCCCGCTGCAGGCGGCCCGGGCGGGGGCGCCGCCCAGCAGGAGAAGGGCGAGGGGAAGAAGGACATGCACGCGGAGCTGCTCCGCCGCGCGCTCGAGCGGCTCCTCGCGCACCAGGCGGCGGGCCCCGAGGACGTGCACGGCGTCGTCGAGCGGCTGCCGGACGGCGAGGGCGAGGTCGTGATCGGCTTCGTCGACCTCGACCTGGGCGAGGGCGCGGACGGGCTCGAGTATGCGGACATCGTCCTCGGCGGTGAGGAGGAGGGCGACCTCGGCGTGCGCCTGCACGAGATCCTCAGGGCGGCGGGGTACGACGTCTCGGGCAGGAAGGACGCGGACGATGAGAAGGAGAAGGAGAAGGCGAAGGCGAAGGCTGCCGTTCATACACGAGGCCGCGGTGCGGAGGGGGACGGTGACGCCGCCGCGGAGGAAGAAGGTTCAGCGGCGAAGAAGCAGCAGCGCGACGAGCTGTGATGCCAAAAGCACCTGCCGACCGTGAAGTCGATGCTTATACCCAGACCGCGCTCAGACCGTAGGGACACCCGCTAGGCCCCTCCCCCCCCTCTCTTCTCCCGCTGTCCCAACGTGCGACGCGCTGGAAGTTGAGATGGACAATGTCGGACTCTGCAGGGTCGCGGCGAGGCGCTGCACAGCGCGCAGCGCGATTATGTCGAGTCTTCTAGTGTGTGCTGCTGCTGGATCTCAGCGACGATGGTCCCCAATAACAATAACATCATCCTCCTGCCATTATGCACGCTAGTGCCAACGTCGCACTAGAAGGCGTTCTGCGCGGGCGAGACGCACGCGAAGCTGCACAACGTCCGGGGGGCGTGCTGGGGATAGCCGAAGCTGCTGCATGCCGCACTACATCTTGGAGTGTCTGAGTGGTGCTTATCGGCTAGCAACCTTGACAATATTGTCAGAACTCAGTGCTCAGTGCTCAGCGTCCAGACGCAGACGCCTCCTACAACACCTAGAGCGAACCGATGCAGCCAGAAGACCTCGCACTGGATCAGGAGGCGAGAGACAAAGGCAAGAGACGGACGGACGGACGGACGGGTGGTAGTGGTGGTGGTGGTTGGGGGGGGAGGGACTGTATTGGCTGCGAGCTGTACGCGTACAATTACACGAGCACTCTTTCTATCGTAGACAACTGTACAGCGAAAGACTCTTTAGTTTTGGGTTTCTCGTTCCGGGCTCGTGCGGCGGCGGAGCATCGTCAGTGGGGCATCAACAAGAGGAAGGAAGGAAGGGGGAAGGGAGGGGGGAGGAACGCAAATACGGACAAGACGACGAAGGGGGCGGAAGCAGCGAACAGCACGAGCCTAGTGAGCGGGTAAGCGACGGCGGCGGCGGCGGCGGCGGCGGCGCTCAGAAGCAGGTCAGCAGGGGGCGGCGTCCGATGTGCCGTCTGCATCAGAAACGAAGGTGTTGCGGGTGAGCAGGTGGAAGGGTGGGGGGGGCGCGCGCGGCGGAGCGGACATGATGCACGGCGCACACAGCACCGCGAACATGGAAGATGTACGACGAAAAAAACTGAACATGGAGGGAGATATAGCATTGGCAGCGAGCGGCGCGCGGGGCATGTCGTCTGTGTGTCTGGGTCTGTGTTGTCTGTCTGTGTCGGACTCTATACACATAGCTAAGATAATAGAGCGCAAATTAGGCGCGACGAAGGTGAATAATAGATATATAAAGCAGAGCAGCCGCGAGACCAGAAGCGGACGAGGGCGATGATGGTGTGGATGTGGATGATGGGGGTGTGCGTACGTGTGGGAATCACAAGTTCAGGGAGGTAGGGAAGATGCGAAGAGTAGGAGGTCCTCGTTGGTAGCCGGTGCCATCGCGACGGTGCAGCCGCGCGGCCAGATGCGCCTCGACCCCATGCAGGGCGCGAGGGGGCGGCTTCAAAAACTAGAAGAATCGCCGTTTGGAGTGTTTTTCGTCCACGTCGACCTTGATGTGGTGGTGCCCGGGCACGACGCCGGGCGTTGAGCACGCCACGATGCTCTTCAACCACTCGTCTCCCTCATCTTCCTCCTCCGGCGTATGACAGTGGTCTTGGCAGCGCGGACTGTCCTTGTCGTGACTGTTGCAGCCGCACAGGAGGTCGTTCGACTTTCCCTTGCCGCGGAGCAGGTCCGACAGGGTGCAACGAGCGGAGGGTTCGACGAACAGCATTCGCCGGATCGCCGGTCGAGACTCGCGCGGAAGCAGCCTGAAGATCGACTCTGCGCCCCCAGTGGAGAACGTCGCGACGGAGGTGACGCTGTTCGTGCGTGGCCTCCGCCGCACCGTCGTCGCGGACTCCTTCGGCTCCGCCTTGGGACGCGTCGGGGTGATGGTCGCGGCGGAGGTGACGGTGTCCGAAGACATCGCGGTCTCCGTGGACGACGTGACAGTGTTCGTAGAGGAGGTGACGGTGCTCGTCGACGCGGCGGCGGCGGGCAGCGTCTCTGGCTCTGCCTTGCTCTGCTCCGCGGTCGCGACCATCTCCTGCGCGACCTCGACCGTGGCGAGCGCCTTCGCCTTGTCCTCCGCGGCAAAGTCGCGGGTCTTGACTGGGCTCCCGGTGGGGACCTGCGGCTCTTCTGACGACTCCGGTTCGCTAACCTGCTGCAGACGAGGGGGCTCCGTCGGCTTCACGATGGGCGATAGTGCGTGCATGGTGTTAGAGCGGTGCGAGGGCCCCATGTGCGGGCGCTTCATGAGCTCAGCGGAGGCGAGCGTCGGGGAGACCGGGAGGGACTCTGTCGACGAACCAGGTCGGGGGTAGCTGAGTACGGACGGATCCAAGTCCTGTGGGCTCTCCGCGTGAGTAATCGGTTCCATGCCACTGAGCAGCGCAGGAAGCGTGGCAGTGGACTTGGACAGGGCGCTGGCGTGGAGGGACGCATGGACGCGATTGCGGCGAAGCACGCGTTCCCGCTCGTCAAGCTCGTCCGTGGTGAATCCAGCATGCATAGAGGGAGCTGTGAGCGCCGTGCTGTCAGAGCTGGATGACTCCGCGATGGAGGCGCGCTCCGAGCAGTCGGCATCGAAGATGGAAGAGGCAGCCGAGCTCTCCACCTGCGTCGAGGGTGCATGCGAGTCGGTGGTCGTCAGCGCTGAGGCATTGGACGGGGCAGGCTCTGATACTTTTGCACCCTCGGCGAGCTTCTCGTCCTTGATCTGGCCGTTCGCGTCCTTCTTGGGCTCGAGCTGCTTCCTTGGTGATGGCTTGACAGACAAGTCAGGGTGCGCATGCACGAACGCACGGAAGCTGGGATCGCTCTTCGGATCGGGAATCTTCCAAGGAAACCGGCGGAGGACCATGCACATGAAGATGATGGCCACGCTCCACACGTCTGTCTTGCGCGGGTCATAGCTGTCCTGCGCAAGCACCTCTGGGGCGAGGTAAGGATCGCTACCGACGATCCCAGTCGCAAGCGTCGTCTTCTTGCCCGGATAGTGGAAGACGGTCGCAGTACCGAAGTCGATGAGCTTTACGACGTTGTCCTTCGTCATCACACAGTTATCCAGCTTCAGGTCGCGATGCGCGAGCCCGAGTGAGTGCAGGTACTCGACACCGTCGCAGATCTGGCGGAACACGCAGTAGATCTCCGGGCGCGTCATGTTGCCTGACATGACCACGCTGAATAGGTCGTACGGCGCATATTCCATGACCTAGACAATGCGGTGCGGCGCCACGATCAGTTGATTCGTCCCTATCGGTGGTACTGAGACAGGTGCGGGCGTACCTCGTAGAAATGCCCGTGGTCGGTGACGATATCAACGGTTTCGATGATATTCGTGTGCTTGAGCGTGCTCCCAACACAGAACTCCGCGGTCACCTTCTTCTGGTACTCCCGCTCCGACTCCCCTTGCCGCTTCGGCCTGAACTCCTTGACGGCAAACGTCGTACCCCCGTTCTTGGTCGGCGCCTTGATCAGTCGGACAGTACCACCCGCACCTGAACCCAGCACCCGACCCCACTTCCCGTACTTCTTCGACATTTGCACATGCGTGGCAGACGATAGCGAGGGCACGCTATATGCGTTTGCCGATGAGTGGTCCTTCTTGTGATGATGGGAGTGATGATCATGGTGATTATGGTGATCATCGACCTTGGTCGAGGACGTCGAGGGGATTGTGGAGGCTAAAGGCGACAGCTGTGACTGAGTGTTACTGTGACGCGAGCTCATAGACCGAGGCGGCGAGCCAGAGCTGGTTTTGCTGTTAGCGGAGGCTGCCCCGGGGGAGGGCGTCTTTGCGACACGCTCCTTACTAAACCCGTTGACTTTGTCGTCATCGTGTTTCACTCTGTCCTTGTCCTTGTGTCCACGCAAAAGCGTTGAGAACACGCCGTCCTTGTGCTTGCCCTCGCCAAGGTTTGATAGCATGTCGGTGGATCCGTTGGCAGAAACGGAGCCGGAAGCTGTCCCGGGGGTACCGGGAGGCATCGAGGAAGGAGTGAGGGCACCTGGGGGAACATCTAGGTGGCCGCTTGCCTCAAGAATAGCGTTACGACGGAGGTCTGACGCGAAGTCGACCGGGGTGGCGAAGGCGGTCGAGACGGGGGAACCTCCATGAGAGTGGGGTATATGATGGTTGAGGAAGCGTTTCAAGTCATGGAGGGGGTTGTGGGAGTGCTTTGCGCTCTTGGGCAGTGGGGTGACCGGCGTCGCGGGCGTGGCTGGCGGATGAGGAACGGTAGCGGATGGTGGGACAGTGGGTGGTAGCTCGCGGTCGGGGGATGTGCGCGAGGGGGTGCTGGTGGGACTTGGCAGCGATGAGGGTAATGGTGTGCTCGCTTTACGGCTGGAGAACATGGAGCGGTTGGAGGACGAGGGCGGGGGATGGTGGTGAGAGGTGCCCATGCTGTCCGAGGTCGGGCTGGTGGAGGTGGGTGACCCTGTGGGGGACGGTGATCTACGCCTGCCAAAGGAGGTGGACAAGAACCGGGAGGGACGCCTGGAGGGAGCGCGAGCCTGCAGAGGGGGTGGAGGGAGGGAGTGAGCAATGTGCGGGACGGAGGGGAGCGAGAGGTATTAAAAGGGAAGGGGTAGGGATAAGGGGAGGGAGACGGAAAGGAAAGAAAACCTTGAGCGATACGGACCTGGTCCTGGATAGGCTGCTGCTGTATTGGATGAGCAGAGGAGTCTGAGGAAGAAGTCGGAAAGGCGAGTTCGTCGGGCTTCGGGGAGGGGGACTGGACAGCTATTGCTGGGGAAGGGGGGGCGAGGGAGGATGAGGGGGCAGGGTCGGAGGCGGGGGCGGCGGGGTGGGAGTTTGGGAGGGAGAGGTCGAGAGGCTGCATGGACTTTGTGGACAGCATGGGGGGCAGAGGGATGGTGGCGAGAAGGCAAGAGAAGAGAGGGCGAGAGGGAGGAGTGGTGAGGTGAGGTGAGGTGAGTGGTGAGCAAGAGCAAGAGCATCGGAGGGCGACACCGACCGCTGACCGCTGACCGCTGGGCGTCTACGCGCTGACGGGAGTCCCCCTTGGGGCGCGCATCATCTCGGCTTCGATCTGAGATCCCCCGGACCGGTTCCTTTCCTCTCTTGGCCTGCCGATGCCTCCCGCCCGCTCGGACTCGGACTCGGACTCGGGACTCGGACTGCCAGACGGGCTCCGAGTCGTCCCCAGTGCTAGTTAGTGCTAGTGCTAGTAGCAGTATAGTAGTAGTCGTAGTCGTAGTCCCGGCCTGCTCCCTGTCATATCCTTTCCGCGCCCTTTCCTGCGCCCATCCCGCCCTGCGCTTTGCCATGTTCACCGTCCACCCTCGCAGTTTGGGCGACGACTGCCGAGGCCTCCGAGTCTGAGTCTCTGCGGCTGCCTCGTCATCTGCCCACGAGAACAAGGTCTCTCCGATCTGCGCATCCTCCAGCGCAGCGCGAACCTTTCCCCGCCCCGTCCCATCTATCTACAGCCAATCCTCCCTCTGCCGTCCCCGCTCTCCAATCGGCATCCTCTGATCATCCCTCATCCGCGCTATCGTCATGCCCGATTCGATCGCCCTCTCTCCTCTCTCTCTCTCTTAGCCGCTCGTCCCCAAGCCCTTCTCGGCCTGTTCTCATCTCGTCCTCGTCTTAGCATTCCCCTCTCTTACTCTCGGTACATCCTTCTCTCATCTCTGTGGTGCTCACCCTTCTCCCACTCACTTCCATCGCTCCCCCGCTCCGCCAAGGTTTCACCAAGTCCATCCAAGCGACATAGAACGCACGTCCGAATGAACCCTAACCTATCGCACTCTTTCTTGCCCAACTCTGCAGCCGTTTCACCCTCCACACCCGTCCGCCGAGCATTCCGTGAGATCTCCAACGATCTCCCTCTCACTCGATTCGCCCGCCCTTCCCACCGCCTGCGCTCTCACAACTTTGCATGTGCACCCCAGCCTATCACTCGCACCCTTTCTCACCCCTTGTCGCCCTCTGCCGTCTGCCCTGTCTCCGTTTTCCCCATCGGAACGGCCCCCTCGCTCCGTTGCCCATAGCGGGTTTTGAGCGGGCCTCCGAACAGTCATAAATCCTGCTTGGCCGCCTCCAGACTCCCCTCCGACCGACGCGGCTCCCCAGTCACACTATGCATCCGTCGTCAGTCAGCGCGCGGAGCCCGATGCTGTGGCCACAGTTCCATCATCTCCGTCCATCCACATTTCGTCATCGCTCGGACAGCGCAGCGCGCGCGTTTGGAAAAGGGACACACCGACGCTGGACTCCAGCCGCTGCAGTCTTGTTGGACGGCTGAGCTATTCTCGTCCGCGTTGTGGGTGCATCTCTCGATCACGACATCCCACGCCGTGCCTAGCGACTGCACAAGGGAAATTCGTTACACAACGCGGTTGGACCAGGGACACGGTGCCACAGCGTATTATGTACGAATGGCCAATTCGGCGCACCGTGCCCCTGTGTACGCTCAGGCCATTACGCCAGTGGTCGAGACCGCAACAGGCGGCCGGACATCCGTAGCATCCCCATCTCAATAGGCATCGAACGCGCCATGCCAGCGCCCGAACCCTGGCTCCGAGTTCTATTTGCTGGGCAGATGTCCCCACGCCGAAGCCGCTGCGAGGCGGGCACACACACACACGACGGCGTCGCCACCTTTGCATGATGCTTCCGAAATACCCTTGGCTCTGACGACCACGGGCACGCCCCACAATATTTCCTGACATGCGCTGATGAGATGCTCTCAGGCCACCCCCGCCTCGTGCGCAATGCGTATTTTTGGCGCAGCGGTGACTGCGCGCGTGCGGCGTCGTCTGGGGGGGGGGGGGGGGCAAGCCAGCCGACATACCAAGACTCTGACCTGTAACGGTATGCGGCATATGCTCCTAGAAAAAGTCATACGATCCTGATTCGACGTCCCGTTCGACGTCCTCCGCCGTCACGACCTGCGACGCATAGCACCTCGGGCAGGCGGTTGCTGTGATTGGGCGGGCGTGTGTAAGCATGTACTCTTTCGCAGTGTGGGCGCGGGAGACGGCGAGGGGAGCTCGGACTGGCGAGTTCGCGCCGGACGACCGAACGCGTTCCACCACTGCCGGGGGGCTTCTCGGTCCAGAACGACTCCCTCGCCGTGGTCCGAGTCGTCCAATGACACCGAAACCAAGCGGACGTCGACGCTCCCGCGCGTCCATAGACTAATGAGCGTAAACCTGACCAACCACGCCTCCTGCCCACTTGGTGCCCGCCGGGCACGTCCCACCGCACCAAGCGCGACTCGCACGTCCCGGTCAGCATCGGTGCGTGCGGTCGTGTGATGTGCAGATCTTGCCCACCCAGATGTGACTGCGTGATGTCGACAGGGAAGAAAGCGCGCTAGTCGCTCGACTCGACGGCGGCTTCTCGTGCGCCCAGCTGCCTAGAGGCTGCTACTAGCCGGCCCAGCACATCTCGGGCCTGCGCGTGATGCACGCGTTGGGGGGTCCGTTTCGCGACGCGTCGACAGCAGCACGCGCTGCCTGACACGGCCCCACTATGCTGCAGGCGCGCGACCACGTCCGCAATGCCCTGGAACAATGGGGGCATTTGTCAAGGATGATACGCCGGAGCTACGGAGCGTCGCAGCTGGTAGGGCGGAGCGCTGGACCAGCTCGCTGCCGTTGCCGTTTTCTGCTGCTGCTGCATCTCGGTGTTCGTTGGGCCACAGGTCAACCGTCGCCAGGCTTGGAAAATGGGGAAGCAGGAGAGGCTTGTGCGGTCAGCGGCGCGGATCAGGAACTTCGGAATTCTGGCTCAAAGTACCAATCTCTGCCAATTAACACCATGTACGGCGTCCGCAGCACTTGTGTAGCGCTCCGGAAACCGCTCGTCGTGCATCACGCGGCGCATGCGCCCTTCGTCGAACGACTCACTGGTAGGACGTACGTGCTGCGCACTCGCGTTTCTTCACACAGTCCAGAAGCCCGAATCTGAAATAGACACGTTCACTACTCTCCTAGGGCTCGAACTTATCTCCTCCCTCTCGCCCTTCCTGCTTCTGTGCGCTTCCGGACGTTCGCTGACAAAAGCGCACGCCTTCAGAAGAACGCGTATAGGCTTTCTGATCCTCGCGGCGGGCGCGCGGTGTGCGCCGCTCCCGCGCGAAGCACGCACGCCAGTCTTCTGTGCGCCGTTTCTGTTCTGCCCTGGCCACCAGGATAGCGCCGGGCCCAGCCAGCTAACAACCACGACACGATGGTGTGCGCTTCCTCGAGCTCCGGGTTAGGACACCGGAGTGCCGGAGAGGGACGGACCCGGACCCGGGAAGTGCTCGGGACGCGGACTCGGAAGCCACCTTCCATGTTTTACATCCCTTCGAGTCCCTGAGCCTCCTCCTCCTCCTCCTCCTCCTCCTCCCGCCTTCCTCGCTAAGACATTGGCGACAGGCGCCGCCTCGCACTATCCGTATTCTGGTGCGTCCGTGACAACACAGCACGCCGCTGGGGTGGGTGATGAGGAGTCGCTTCCCCCCCTCCCACTCCCCCGTCCGCGCCCGGGCAAGCACGTAAGGCAACGTAACATACCGTGCGGTGCGACGTACTCCACCCCCTTGTGGCATCCAAACATTCATCGCCCCCTCCCCACCCTCCCCCCTTGGGTATTTCAGTTTCTCATCCTCGGCACACCGCCGTCGACCGTCGCGGCGCAGGCTCTCGTGCCAGAGCGGTCCAAGAACGGCGCGCTGTTGCATGTTGCAATGATACGTATCCGTCCGCTGTCGAGATGACCCTATCACAGATAATTCATAATTGGGTCGGGCCAGGCAAGGGTTCGCGGGCGCGAGCGTCGGGGGCGTCATACATACTGCAATATCAGGGCCGCCTCCGCGTTGGGCCATGCCGGGTTTTGCAGGACCGCGGAGAAGACCGCTGGACTGTGGGGGCAATATCAGATTAGATTGCGGGTGAGCGCGCCTGGGTTCGCGACCGGGTCCGTGTTCCGTCGCGGCACTTCCGACGGACAGGTGTGTGGGTTGCGGGCCGTCCGGCATCACGGACGTTTACTATAGTACTGTTAGTGCGCGCGGCGCACCACATCATAGCTTGCATATGTGGTGGTGTGGCAGCAGCCCGCCGTTCGAGGCACCCGCATCAGGATCCGCTGCAGATGTTTGGTGCCGCTCACCAGCGGTGGCTAGCGCATAGCGGAGGAGCCCAGAAGGTGCGAACAGGGCGCGGATCTAAACGGCCGCTCGTACACGCACCCGACGACGAACGAGCCTGCGCTGGGACTCGGGAGTCGCGGTCGGTCGTAGCTGATGAGCCTGAGCTTGATCGGGCATGGACTGGTATACTAAGGACGCCCCACACATATTGCTTGAGCTTGGAGTCGGTGTCCTCGGGTGGCGGGTGGAGCAAGTGGGTTTCTTTAGTTAGTTGTAGCGATGGCGCGCGGTGAACTGGAGTGGCGTTCTGGATTTACTACACCTGTGTGAGACTGCGAGTATCCAGCACATTAGAGATGCCGAAGATCTGCACTCCCAATGACCGTCAGCGTGCGTTCACCAGAACAAGACAGACTTGCGCGGTGACGACACCAGCCTGTCATGCTCAAATTCAACGCGCGCGCGCGCGCCCGGTTAGCTCGACTTCGCTAATAGTGCCTGGGCGCGTCGTGTGCACGCAGCACAGCAATGGGCGGGCGCCACGACATCGATACGACGGCGTCGCACTCGGGGAAACACCAGGAAACATGCCGCCCCCGCAGAGTCCGCGGCCGCAGATCAGCCATCTGACATCTCCATTCTCTGACCCCAGCCGGTTACGTAGGGTGCACCGCGCATGCGTCGCGCAATGGTGCCTCCTTTCAATGTCGGGCGAGAGCCTCCTTCGCAGCCTCTGAGAGCTGGGTCGCGAGTAGGTTACTTGCCGGCTTCTGAATCCCCCTGACGTCGCCGGCCACTGCCAGTGCAAGTGGCAGAGCCTGGTCCATCCCGAGAACTTGGAAAGCTCGGCGCATGTTGCGGCGTCGTTCACACGCACACGCGTTTCACCCTCCCTTGAGTCCAGTCAGCAACCAGACCCAGAATAAGAATACTGCGGCTGACGGCGGCGAACCAAACTGAGAGGTGTGGTGGCTCTGCGCCTGTCCAGAGACCGGCCAGAGCCCCCTTTGTGCTTTGTCCACACACGCACGACACCCGTCAGCCCCCGCGGAACACGCCACCGGTGGATGTGCAATGTTCAGCCAGCCGCAGGTGGGGAGTTGGAACTTGGCGGTACACGATCGCCACTCGAGAGGCTCTTGCCGCTCGTTCCTGGGGCCCTCTCCGGCCGGCGTCTTGCTACGCCGCCGCGACCTGCCAAGGTACACGGCGCCCACGGCCCGGCCCGGCCGCCCCGACGCGTTCGGGCCAGAGCTGCACGCACTGGCAAGCCACATCGCGAACAACCGGGACGCTAGGGCCCTGGTGCGAAAGCGTGCAGGGTTCGTGGTCCGCGCGGGAGTCTGACAGTATGTGGCGGGGGCGCATGTGAAATGGGCAAGGTAAGGCACGTCGAAGGCCTCGAGGCTACCGGACGAGCAGGGGGATCTGCGGTGTGGGGTAGGCTGGACGTAAGGGAGCTCAGGATCCTAGGGAAGAACTTCGGAATTCATTTCGAACGTGTGCGTCCAATGGGGCAAGCGGGAGAAGTCACGGCGAGCCAAGGAAGCTGCAGCGTAAAAGGTAACTCACTGAATGAGGCGCGCCCGCATTCAATCTCGGGGCCTGCCAAGTTCTGCGATGGTAAATATGATCGGCATGCTGGGCGAGTTCCAAGGACGTGAGCCGCTTGAAGGGTGCTGGCGAGCATTGGACACGGGCACGCAAGATGAGCGTGCGATCATGAACGAACGTTTGCCTGCGGCGTATCGAGTATAGCTATCGTACATCCATTCTGCAGCTCGAATGACAAGATGTGCCCTAGACGCACCAAGCACAGAGCCACGCGGCGTGAACCTCAACCTTGGTCGTCCGCGTCCCTCTTCCTCTTCATCTCTCTTGACACCTTGTGCTGCGCAGACTCGTGGCGCGCCAGTTCGGGAGGAACTTTCGACACCGGGCTCTTGGAAATCTCTGGATGGTGCATCAGGAGCAAAGGCGATTAGATCATCAACACCTGAACACGCGATACCGTAAAAGGGCGTACCTTGTTTGAGATCGTACCTGTACAACCAAAGATAGGGTCATTAGCGCATGTTCGAGAAGGTGGATGAGCATAAGATTGACAGAGAGGCGGCCGGCCGCACGGCTACATGGACGGCGTGCTAATGCATAGCGCCCTCCTTGATGACAAACAGAGAGGAAGGGCACGTACATAACTTCGTCGTCGTCGTTTGAGAGGAACGTAATCGCAGTTCCTTGCTTTCCTGCACGACCAGTACGACCTGAAGAGAGACACGCCTGAGCATCCGTCGAGGATGAGCGGTGGGAACGTGTAGCATACCGATACGATGGACATATGCCTCGATAGTGTTAGCCATCTGGTAGTTGACGACCAACCCGACATCTTGGACGTCGATACCACGACCAGCAAGATCTGTGGCAACGAGAATATCCGAATCGCCCGTGCGTAAAGATTGTAGTGCGGCTTCTCGCTGTTCCTGGGTCTTTCCTGAATGCAGGGTCGCGGCGCTCCACTGGCGACCAGTTAGTTCTCAGCTCCTGCCACGAAAGGTATGATCTATGGATGGACTCACCCCAGCACGATGAAGATCCTTCGCGACCATGTCCGCCATCTTCTTCTGGTTGACGAACACGATAATGGGCGACGGATATTGGTTGCTGTTGAGGATCTCCACCAGACGGTGTCTGTTCCGTAATGGTCAGCGACATGCCGACGTATCCGCGTGCAAGCTACGCACTTCTTCTTTTCGTCTCCGCTGACAAACTCGACCTTCTGCTCGACCGTATCCACGGCACGACCGGCCTCACCGATGGTGATAATAGCGGGTTTCTTCAGGTACTTCTTCGCCAGGCGCTCGACCGGCGGGGGCATCGTGGCAGAGAACAGCGTCGTAACACGAGTTCGGCCTTTCTTGATCATCGTCTCGCCATCAACATCCATCTGCATACCCTTGTCTTCGCCCTCCATCGTGTCGGAGGGCAACTTGTCCAGGATGAAGGTGAGGTCGGCTTCGAACCCGAGGTTCACCATCCGGTCGGCCTCGTCCATGACGATGTATCGGCACTGGGAAAGGACAATGACGTGCCGTTCGATGACATCCTTGAGACGGCCGGGCGTTGCGATGATGATCTCAGCACCTGAACGCAGGTTGAACTGTTGCTCTTCTACCGAACGCTGTAAAACAGAGGCGTGAACGCCTGGGTATAGAGTATTTGTTGAAGGCACGTACCCCTCCGACAATGGACACACAGGTGAAGCCCAATGGACCTGCGAACTTCTTGGCCTCCGACTCGATTTGTTGTGCCAATTCACGTGTAGGTGCCATAATGAGCGCATATGGGCCGAGATGCCTGTTGTCGTCGGTGAAGAGTGGCAGCTTCGAGATGAATGCCAACATCGGGATGACGAACGCAGCCGTCTTACCGGAACCTGAAGATGACCTTTCAATAAACAAGCTGCAGGTCATATGAGGAGCGACCCACCAGTCTCTGCGATACCGATGATGTCTCGATTTTGTAGACCAATCGGAATGGCTTGTCGCTGAATAGGCGACGGCTCCTTGTAGCCAATTTGGTCGACGATGTCAAGGATCTCGACTGGAATGATAGACTCTCTCCATGAACGAAGCGGGTGAGGGATTTGACCACCTATGTCAACTTTGGTGAGCGCTCTGAACAGACATATCGACCAAGGGCTGCTCACCCCTCGCGGCGATGCTAAAATCTTCGCGGAAGATACGCCAGTCGCGTTCCTTCATCTCGTCCAGCGATTTATCCGACCAGTGCCGCTCATCAATACCAGTCTTCGCAGCCCGGCGTCTCTCCAGCGGGTCCGCGAGGACCATCCCGTCTCCACCTTTGCGTCCGGGCACAACAGTACCTCCGCCATCGTCCATCCCAGCGATGTGTCCGCGCCCGAACATCACACCCCCACCCTGGCGCTGACTGCCAATTGCTCCTGGGGTTTCGGCATTGTACGTGTCGTCTTGTGCGTCCCAATCAAAGACAAATTTGCGGTCGTTCATCTTGCGGATCCTCCGTTTCTTTTTGTCGACACCAAGATACCGTGAACGGATAGCCGAGAGGTCATCCGCATTCATTGGTGGGGCGTATGTTTCGCCATCTTCGATGATTACAGAGGTGTGGGCGCCCGTGTTGTGGGAGCCCGCAGGAGGGGGAGGTGGTGGCATAGAAGAGGAGGGGCGTGTGGAGGAGGATGCGGACCCAGGTGGAGGGGCCTTTCCGCGGTCTGCGCGAGGTCCTGTCGGGACGCCCTGGTACGAGGATCCCCCGCCTCCGCCGCCCCGCCCATCGTCGTGTTGCTTTCGGTCGTTGGCACGTCGGTCGCCTCCACCGCGTCTGCCATGACGATCTCTGTCCCTGTCTCTGTTGTCTCTGCCGTATCTGTCGTCATCTGATCAGAGGTCTTAGCAGTGCACGATTATGCATGGCACGAGAGGGCGTACTGCGACCGCCTCCGTCGTGGCCATACCGCGACGAACGCTCGCGCTCCCTGTCCCGCTGCCGAATCTCCTCCGCCTCCCGTTCGAGGGCCTCCCTGTCTCGCTTGGCATAGTCATCCTTCGCCTTCTGCTCCTTAATTTCCTGTGCGCGTTTCTGGATCGCAAGCTGAGCACGCTGCTCCTTCGTAAGGAACTTAGGCTGCAGTGCGGGGCGAGTTCAGTTACAGCCATACAAGCCTTGAGGGTGACGCACGTACTTTTGCAGCGGCCTCCTTCTCCTCCTTCTGCTTCTGCAGCAGTGATTCTATGGATAGTGGCTCTGCTCTTGAAGCCATCATGAAATGGTCGGTCCTCTTGGGCGCAGAGGGTCAAGCAACCTGAGGGAGCCCACGCACCCGCCTGCGCGGTAGCCACGTGCTACTTTGATCCCCTACCATTTACGGAAAACCGACGTTCTCGTTTATCCATTGCCAGGCGCGTTCACTTTCGCCACTCGCGAGTCGGAAGCTATCTCTCTGCTTTGTCTCCGCTGGTCTGCATCCATCTCGACATCGGCAGTGTGTCCTTAGACTAGCACTGCACGGATACGCCCGCTCGGAGCCTTACGTCGAAAATGCATCGCGATATCGAGGAGCTCCGCACGCAGTCCCCGCGCCCCGAGACGCCTGAGCCGGACTCGAGGCAGGGCAGGCGGAACCCGCGCGAGGCGGGCGTGCAGTTGCTCGATGATGACGGTGCGGTCTCCGTGCAGGTGTGCATCTCTCTCTCGCCTCTTCATATCACCGCCTTACTCCGAATGTGTGACTGACGGCGGCGTGTGGTGCAGCTAGAGTCATGTCTGAAGCACGTCTTCGCAAAGTACTGCACCCCACGGCCAGGCGCGGCGGCGCAGAAGCGGGGCGAGCTGCTCGAACCGCCCGAGGGCGCGTTTTTGAGCGCAGAGGGCCTGGACGCGTGGGCGAGAGACACGAACGGTGCACCGTTTGACGAGGCGACAAAGGAGGAGATCCTTGAGTTTATGGACGTGACCGAGGACGGTGGCTTGACGTGAGTGATCTTGACGGCTGCGCTCCGATCTATCTGGTCTCGAAGTACTGAATATGGGACGTAGGTTCAAAGGCTTCATGCAAGTGTATCAGCTACAGACGGAGAACGACGAGGAAGAGACCTGGAGAGATCTTGTGAGTGCTCTCTTTTTGAACTCATGCGAATTGGTCCGACGGTCGCGTTTCGATTCACAGGCGGCACATGGATTCGATCGAACACTACGGCTTGTGGCTACGAGACGGGAAGACTCGGATGTGGACCCTCGACTGACCTCCCCAACGTCGTAAGTAAGCCAAAGCGCGAGGTAAAAGCGTTGCTCGCAGCCGTCTCATTGTCAAATAGGTCATAACGGCGAAGTCGAAACTGAAAATATCGTACTCCAAGTTATCATCCACGTTAATCCCCTTGTACCTCTATACACTTGACAGGCAACATTGAAGAACCACGGAATCGCCTCGCACGCCAGCATCTCACCACACATTGGGCATGCAACCGCAATGAACGTGACGCAAGCTAGTGCTACAACAGAGCACTTGGCTCATTTACGAACACCACGGGATTTACGATGTCGATGTTACTTCTAGATTCGTCCCGCAGCACGAAGTTAACAACTATGTATACCTTGCATCGTCCGCCGCGACCCAGGGCCCGTCACGAGCGGAGAGAGAGCTTCCAGATCTCGACACCCTCCCAATCACTCTTCTCCCAATGAGCTCCGGCCTTCTCGATAGCCTTGGCAAGCTTCTTATGGGGGATACGCTCTACCTTGAAGTTCCAAGGATCCTTCGCCTGAGATAGCGCATAGTCGGCGAGAGCGGGGTCTCTGCGTTCGAGACAGAGATAGACTGGTGGACTGCGGACCTCGGAAGCGGACAGACGGCAAAGGGCGTGCAAGGCGCGCAGGAGCGGTGTGACCAGGTCTGCTGAGTAGATGGTATCGGAAGTGAGGATGAGGTCGAACGGGGGCGCGTGGAGAGAGCCGGGCTGGAGTGCAGGGTGCGGCTTCCCAGGTTGAGAGGAGGCGATAGTTTGGGCATGGTCCCAGACCCATTGATCAGGTGGGACGGACCAGTCGAGGACGCGCACTTGCACGCTCCCAGAGTGCGGGGAAAGCTGGACGAGATTGCGGGATATGTTGTCGGCAAGGACCGATGACACGACGTCATTGAGATCTGTTGCGATCACGTCCCATCCCATGGATGCGAGGGCGAGGCTAGAATGTCGACCAAGAGGGAGAGATACAGAGGCGCAGACAAGGCGGCACAAGTCGAGGCAGTAAGAGAAACACCGCGGACATGTACGCCGAGGCAAGCACGCACGCGGAGAGGCCGATGCCGCTTCCAAGTTCAATTGCCCTGGGGCGGATCTCTGCGGCCGTGCGGCCGGAGGGCGGTGGCCTGTGCTTGAGATTGTCGGACAAGAACAGGGAGAGACATTGTGCGCCGAGCCAGAGAGCGCTGCCGTTTGTCTGGCCGTTGTCACGCTGTGCGAGGTGGAATGTGTGCGTGCGGAATGGGCAAGCCAAGACAGAGATGTGCTTTGTTTCGTGTGCAGGGCGGAGCAGGGGGCGCATGGCGATATCTGGCAATATGTCTGACGGTGGAGGAGAAGAGGATATTGATAGCGCCCGCGCCACGAGGCGAACGGCTGCACGGGCGCTTAATCTACTGTTGCTGTTGCGCACTTGTCGCTGCGATTCGCTTTGCTCTCCCTCTTCTCTCCTCCGCCCGCCGTCTCCTCCCCTGCGCTCGCTGCGTCCTCCGTCCCCCTCTCGCCAAGCTGGCGCAGCAGTCCTGTTTGCTGCACAGTTCTCGATCATGAAGGCTTTCCTTAACCGGCTCAACCGCGGCCTCGCAGGCGGCAAGGAGAAAGAGAGAGACAAGGAGCCCGCTGCTCAGAAGGAAAAGATACCCCAGCTCCCTCCTCTTCCCGACTGGCCACCTCAGCGCGTGACATCCACCCCGAACTCTGTAAATTCCTTCAAGCCCCTCCCAGAAATCAACGCGCGCCCCTTGCCTCCCATCGAGGAACCTTCGTCGTCATCTACAGACTCTTCTGTAACCACCACGCCCATCGCTCCTAATCATCCTCTGCCCGCGACGGACACGAAGGAAAACGTTCCAGTCACCGAAGTTGCGCCAATACCGCAGACTACGCGCTCTGAGCCCGACTCCACAGGGCGTAGCTCGCGCAAGAACGCGAACGGACCCAGTCACGGTGCAGACGCGCAGAAGAAAGTTGCATTTATATCCCCCCCTCCCACACCTGGTCCTGCCCAAGATCGCGGCCTTCCTGCCGCGGACACACCTACACCGCCTAACGTGGCTGTAAAGTCTACCGTATCACGTTTCCACGCCGCTCATGGCAAGGAGACGCGTGGATCCACATCTACAGCAGCTTCTTCGCGCACAGATGTGTCCTCCACCCTCAAGTCGAACAAGGCGGCTTCCACGCGGACTGCAACATCCCCGTTCCCAGGTAAGGGCTACGGTGGTGAGACCGCCTCTCTCCACCAGTCGTTACGCTCTGGCACGCCATACTCTTCGATGAGCAACACCGGTAGCCGTATTCTTGCCGCGCAGTCATGGAGCGAAGGCGCGGAGGAGGATCTCGTATCCAATCTCGGTCAGCGCGAGCGCACACGACAAGAGGTCCTGTGGGAAATCGTTGCGAGTGAAGAACGGTTCGTAGTCTACGGTTCCTCCAACAAAGCTGTGGTTGATGTACTGAACGCTCCTCAGATATGTGAACGAGCTACTGAAGATGAAAGAGACCTTTATTGAACCCCTTCTGCATCCTTTTGTTGCGAGCTCTCCGATATCTTCCCCAACACCCTTAGACTTTGACGACTTCCCGCGCTCTGATACCCCTCGGGAGTCTTTCGATTACCTCCCCATTGCCGCCCGCTTCCTGGCATCGCCCACCGGTGAGCGATCGGAATCCCCTCAGCAGAACGCGTCAACTCGAAAAGAAGACAACCACCCTAATATCGACGGCGAGTCTATGGACTCTGCAGAAGAGGACGAGGCGGAAGACCGGCTGGGTGCGACCTACCAGTCCTCTCGCCAAAAGACGGTTGCCATGTCCCTTGCTGCAAAGCACAATCACCCACGGTCGCCGTACGGCACGACCGCGGCGCGGTCGGGGCCGAGCAAGTTTGGAATCTCCGTGCCCTTTCCCTCCCGGTCGCACCAGTCACTCCCACCGCCGCCCCGAACGAACGCGCTGACGTCCTCCACTCAGTCACTCGGCCGCCAATCATTCATCGCAGACAGTCAGAGGGACCGGGACCACGCGCCATCGACACGGACGACGGGAACAAGCACGACGCGGGTGCTGCGGAAGTTTAAGAAGAGCAACGCTGGTACTGATGCTATGGTCCCAGGCGCAGTGCCTCCGGCGCAGCTGCCTGAGGACCTCCGGAAGTGCTTGGAGGTCATCGAGGACGGTATTCTGGACGGCCACATACGTCTCAGTGAAGGTCTTCGGAAGAGGTATGAGGAGCAGTACCCTCTGGTGAGGTCTCTTGCGGATGTATTCGTGTCAAATGTGAGTACAACAGATAGGTAAGTTGCACGTTGCCACGTACTAATGCACTGCAGGCACATATCTTACACGGATACGCGACCTATGTTTTGCACTTGGAACGCGCGCTGGAGCAAGTCGATAATGCACTCTCAAATGCGAGCGCTAGCAAGAAGCCCAAGAAGCAGGACGCAGACCAGTGGATGAAGATCTGTCAGTACCTTCAAAAGCTCGAGACGAACGCGTCCGACAAGGGCGAGACGGGACTTGCGATCTCACTCTCGAAGCCATTCCAACGGTTGCTCAAGTATCCGCTCCTCTTCCAGAACCTGCTCTACCATACGGACCCGAGCACGTTCGAATACGAGAGCACGCTTCAGATGGTTGCGGAGGTGGAAACGATCGTCCGGAGCATTGAGGACGAGAAGATTCAGAAGGAGGAGCGCGACAAGACCCGCGACGTGTTTGCGCGGATAGAAGGCCTCGACAAGGTCAAGCAGCTCATGGTCCCAAAGCCATCGCGCGTGCTTGTCGAAGAGCGGCCGCTGACTGGCGTAAATCCGCTAACTGATCCTACCTCAAGCGCATACAAACCCTCCACGTCGCCACCACCAGCATCTAGTAATCCGAAGAACGTCAAGGGCAAGACATCATTCAAGCGGCTGAGTGACGTGTTGCAGTCAAGCAACAATGGCATTGGAGGAAAGAAGGATCTGTGGCTGGTTGTGTTCAACGACGTCGTTCTACGATGTCAGAGGACAGGCACCACGTCGCTGCCATTGGTATCTGCAACGAACTCACGAACAAACTCTTTGCCCGAGTTGCAGGGCAAGGCGAAGTATGCGACGACGGGTCGGAGAAGCTCTCACACCAAGCCGCGGAACATGTACAAGTTTATCAAGGTTAGTGCGAGTGCGGATGTGTAGTGGTATCATGCATTAATGCCATTTACACTTACTTGAACAGATCGAGACATGGGCTATCGGTGACGTCGTCCAACCTCGAGAAGGTGTGGTCTCCATGGAAGAGTACGTATTGTGGCTCCCTTTGGACCGCCGTTATCTCCTGACGCAGTATCCGTGTGTGTATAGCGTTGTGCGGTCGCGGCAGCAAGTGCACTCCGGCGTTCAACCGCGTCTTGTTCCCATGCCCGACGATGACGAAGAGGGCGCCGAGTCCGACGACTCGGACCGCAAGAGCAAGATGAGCTTCTCGTATTGGGGTGCGGACAAAGTCACACTTCAGAAGCCCGTGGTAGTCAAGCCCAAGGCCACCCCTTTGAACGGTGCCCGCCGTCAAGCTCAAGGTGCAGGCGCGACTACCGCATACGCACGCGAATCATCCGCGAACGCCAAGTTTGGCACGCGCCTTGTATCGACTGAAGTCACACACGCACCGCGCCCGGCGAGCCGCAGAACGCAAGCCACCCCTACCACACGGAAAGTCACCCCACACTCGGACGAGGGCCACTCCATGAAGGTGACGATCACCAGGGAACACCGGCCAACATGGGATAGCAGCACTCGTGCGCCCTCAGGAACGCCCGTCCCTAAAGGCTCTGCGCCGCGCACGCGCAACACATCACAGACCAGCGCAGCCACGCGCGTCACTACCACACCGGCCACTACGAGTAAGACTCTAGGGTCGCCTGCACCGTCCGAGGACTCAGGAGTCGGCTTCATCCGCAACATGGTTAACCAGGACCCGTCTCTGAACCGCTTGATCCCCTAGACAATATGCACTCTCATGCTCGTCCTGCCCGCTCTCCTCTTTGTTGCCGTCCCCGCGCGCTCCCACTCCACCATCTCTTGTTCATGCACTTTACGTTTGTTCACGCTTCTTCTACGGGGATACTTTACGACCAACTCTGTTCCATCTCTATATGACCGAATCATCATCCTCGCATGCGCACCACAGGTCCTGTTTCTATCGCGCTGATATGCTGCTACTGCTGTTCTTACACGCCGTCCCTTGTCTTTTTCTCCGTCCCTCTCTCGCGTCCACTCCCACAGCCTTCCCCTCCCACACCTCCCTGAGTCCTTTTCCCCGCGCTCGCCCGTCCCCACTGTCTATTGTCACCGAGTACCCATAGTTGATGATACCGTATCACTCCTTATTTTCTTTATTCATGCATGCGTTCCCGGCCGCTAATTATCACTGCACGCGCTCACACACTCGCTCATTCGTTGTGCTGTCCATCTTATCGTCATTATCGTCCTCATCATCGCCCTCTCCGCCCGCTCGCTCGCCCGAAGCCGTCCTCTCTTTACGCAATCCCTGCCCCATAACACATGGCTTCTTTTCATCCCTTCTTCGCCATCCCCATTGGTGTGCCATGACACAAGATGCGCGGTGGGACACACAACGCTGCCCCGTCCAAACTCAGGCATAGCCCCCCCCCTTGCGGGTTTCAGCACTTCTCAACCCCGAGTAGCTGTGGTTCTCTTATATATAGCATCAGGCATGATGTATCGTGCGCGGTCGTCCGTCCCCTCATGGGCGTGATTTCGATATGTATCAATGCTACAATCTCCCAATCTCTTCTGCTCTTCCCAGTACAGTGCATATGCTCGTCTCGTCCCCGTTGACACTCTAGCTCGATTCCGAATACGCCGCCTGGTGTATGCTGACGCTCCGGCCACTGGGATCGGACGCGCAGCCCCAGTCCGCGCGCGGTATCCACCTAAGAACAAACACCGTGATGAGTCCTGCGCAGCACAAGGTCGCGAGCATTGCAGCGCAAACGCACCTGACAACTGTCTCGGCGGCGGCGGGAGGATACAGGCCTGCAAGGGAGGACACATGAGCAGGGGTTACGATGGATGGAACGGGAAGGGTGGGAGAGGCGCGGCCACGCACCGTCGAATATGTCGCGGATGAAGTACCCCTCTTTCGTGTCTGGGGTGTTGTCCGGCCAGCGCTCTGCGCGCTTCGCGAAGGCCTCGTCGGACACGACGGACGCGGCGTGGTCCTTGATGCTGCAAAGATGGTAAAAATGTGGGGGTTGGTTTTAGGGGCACGAGAGGCGAGGCGTGCAGCGCGGGGGCAGCAGGAAACGCACCCGTCGATCCAGGAGTAACCTACGCCGTCGGAGAATTGCTCCTTCTGGCGCCAGAGGATAGACCGAGGGAGATAAGGCTGGCGCAAGGGCAGGCGGGGTCAGTTGTGTGGGCATGAACGAGGGCGGGGCTTCCACAGACCTTGCCGTCCGGCGAGCAGTCGAACGCCTTCCGGATGATGTACTGCATGCGAGATCAGCGACGGAGCGCGGTGTCGGAGCGGGATGGGGGGCGTGCCTACCTTCTCCATCTTGGGGCAGCCGTCCGCGTCGTACTCCTGGCTGGAGCCCTTGCTGAACATCTTCTCCTTCGGGTCGACGTTCAACGCCACCTCGAGGAAGGACTTGTCCAGGAAGGGCACTCGCGCCTCGAGACCCCACGCCATTGTCGACCTACACGCAGTTTGGTGCCGTGATCGTGCGCCGCCGGAAACAGTAGGACTCACTTGTTAGCGCGAAGACAGTCCGCGGTGTGCAGGTCCTTGACACGCCTTACGCATTCCTGGTGGAACGACTTCGGATCAGGTGCGGCGTGGAAGTAAAGGTACCCTGCGTTGTCCCGTCGTCAGACGCATGCAAAAGTGCACATGGAACCCAGAGACACCGACCGCCAAAGATTTCGTCGCTGCCTTCGCCGCTGAGCACCATCTTCACGCCCATCGCCTTGATCTTCCTGCTGAGGAGATACATGGGCGTGCTCGCGCGCACCGTCGTGACGTCGAACGTCTCGAGGTGGTAGATCACGTCGGGGATCGCATCTAGGCCCTCCTGCACGGTGAACGTGTACTCGTGGTGGACGGTTCCCAGGTAGTGCGCCGCCTTCCGGGCGGCCAACAGGTCGGGGGAGTTTTCCAGCCCTACCGAGAACGAGTGCAGCTGGGGCCAAGACGTGATGGTTGCTGCAAAACGTCAGTGAACACACACTCCATGCACGAACTCCGCTCGCGGACGGACGGACGCACCAACTTCGTCGGCGTATCCTTCGCCGGGGGTAGGTGGCCCGCTCCTCGCCTCGGCGAGCTTGCGCTTCCTCGCTTCCGCCTGGGCCTGGGCGACCTTCTCCGTCTCGCGCGCCGCAATGGCAGCGATGAGACTGCTGTCGAGCCCGCCGCTCAGCAGCACACCGTACGGGACCTCGGACATGAGCCGTTTCCGGACCGCCTCCTCGAGCGTCTCGCGCAGGAGCGTGAGGTCGGCGGGCGCGGCGGGGATCGCCGCCTGCGGGCCGTCGAGGTCGCCGCCCCACCACGAGGGCGTGAAGTAGCGCGTCGTGGAGCGGTCGCGGCTGTCGTAGACGTGCCCGGGCGGGAAGGCGATGATTTTGTCGCACATGTCGGTGAGCGCCTTGAGCTCGGACGCGAAGAAGGTCGCCCCGGGCCGTTTTGAGCTCCAGCCCTGGTAGAGCGTGGTGATGCCGATCGGGTCGCGCGCGGCGACGATGCGCGAGGGCGTGACGGACTCGTCGAGAAGGACGAACGAGAACATGCCGTCGAGGAGGTCGCACAGGCCCGTGTCCTTCTCTTGGTACTGTAGGGCGCGCAGGAGGTTAGTGCGTGTGGCACCAAGGGATGGCGGGGGGTGAGACGCACGAGGGGGATGATGACTTCGCAGTCGGAGTGGGTCTTGAACTGGTACTTGCTCTTCAGCTGCGCACGCAGCTTGTGGTGGTTGTAGATCTCGCCGTTGACGGCGAGGATGATCTTTCCATCGGTGCTCACGAGCGGCTGCGCGCCGGTGTCTGCGTGCGCGAGTGTGTATCGGCCCCCGCTGTGCGCTGCAATGGCCCTGAACGGACTCACCGACGCCGACGATGGCGAGACGTTCGTGCGCGAGGATGGTCTGCTTGCCGCTGTAGCAGCCCGACCAGTCAGGACCGCGATGGCGGATTTTCTTCGAGCACGCGATGAGGCGCGGCCGCTCCGCCGCGGGGTTGTCGATGCCATGTGCGATCACGATGCCACACATGTCGCGCGTCTGTGTGAGATTTGTCGGGCTAGCGGGGCGAGGTGGGAGACAGGACACGAGACGGAGGTGCTCGAGGACGTCGAGCTCGCTGAAGTAGCAAGGGAATGACTCGCGGGGTAGTGACTCGGAAAGTGCAGTTTATCAACTTTCGATTTCATTCCACTCGAGGAGGGCAGATTAGATAACGCGCGTGCTATAGGAATTGCCCGGCGATCGAGATTCGATCCAGCGGAACTGTCCTCGCTTCTTTCCGAGCCTCCGCACTCCGTCTCCGACGACGAACCACACCTTCGTCCGACATCGACGCGCAGTGACTCGTTAAGTTCTTTCGATACGTGGCACGTCTGATTCGGCCAAACATTTGCGCGCAGTAAGGTGTCATACATGATCATACATTGTGAGTCGCAACCGAACCCGGCGGTCGCATATAACAACAGACGTTCAGCCCCACAGGTGCAAGACCTTGGGGTCGACATCGTCCACATACCGCCCGCCCTTGATGGTGTGTGTGGTGAGGGCAGCGGCGATCTCTGCAAGTTCGGCTTCCGTCAGCACAATGTCTCCGGCTGCAATGTTTTCCAGGTTGCGCTTCTTGTTGCTGGAATTACCGTGCGTCAGCTGCTTGAAATCGCATCGCAGAGAGCGCCGCCGCACTCACCAGGAACCGGGCAGAGGCAGGAGGTGCGCGCCGAGTGAGGCCACCCACGCAATGCTGAGCTGTGCGGGGGTGACGCCCTTCTTCTCGGCAATGGCTTTGATCGCGTCGACGATCGCCATGTTGTGCTTGAAGTTCTACGAGGTAAGTTCCGGTGAGGAGGTGAACATCAGAGTGCTAGGGGACGAGAAAGACAGACATCCTCTTGGAAGCGAGTAAACTTCTGGCGCATATCCCCGGCTGCACCGTTCCAGAGTAAGCAATGTCATCTTCCACGTGTACAAATCTGCACTGACGGGCAAGATCCTTCTTCGGATCCTTGATAGCACCAGTCAGGAAACCTCGTCCAAGCGGGCTACCGGCGCGTACCGTTCAGCGTACGCACGGCGTTCATAGACACGAGCGACTCACGAATACGCAACGACCGTGATCCCAAGCTCTTCCGCGGTCTCGATGACTGGAACGCCCATAAGCACATCGATCCGCCTAGGCACAGCCCAGCGCACCCACCCTTCTTGGTCTCCTCCTCGTACGACCAGAGGCTGACCTCGATCTCCACGGCGGCGATGGGGTGCACGGCGTGCGCGCGCCTGAGCGTCGCCGCGCTGCACTCGGACATCCCGATGTGGCCGATCTTGCCCTCCTCCTTGAGCTGCGCGAGCGTCCTGATCGCGTCCTCGATGGGCACCCGCTGGTCCACGCGCGCGGACTCGAAGAGGTCCATGCGCTTCACGCCGCCCAGCACCGCGTTGATGTTGTCGATGCTGCGCCGCAGGTTCTCCGGGCTGCCAAGAGGGAAGGGGAGGCAAGAGGGTCAGGAATCAGTGGAGGGCGGGCGACGCGCGGGAGCGGTCAAGGTAGCACGTACGATGCGTCCGGGCCGCCGTTGGCGACGCCGCCCTGAAAGAAATGAGTCCCGGATCAGCAAATGCCGCCGGCACATGAGATTGTTTGGTGGGCGGCGGACCTTGACGGACAGGAAGGTGCGGTCCGCGTACTCGGGGTACTTGTTGAAGAACCGCGAGAGAAGCTCGAGGTTGGCCGTAGAGTAGTTCGGGCCATAAAATTCGCCTGGGGGGGAGCGCGTGAGCGTCGCCGGCTAGTCTGTTCGATAATCGTATTCGCAGAACGCCTACCGCTGTTGATGAACATCTTCACGCCGGGGGGCAGGGCGTCGACGCCGGCTTTGATGCACTCGAACGCCTCCTCGTCAGGCAGCGGGACGTTCGGGTCACGCCAGCTATGTGGCCGGTTCGTCTGGTGGTCAGCATGGACATCGTGACAGGTTTCTTAGCAGGTAGCACGAACGTCATCATCATCAAGCCATGCTGTCGAGGGAGGACAGTGGATCAGTGCACGATCAAGGCTTCACTTGGGGCAGTGCGTCTTCGGCGCGAACTTACAGCTACTTTGGCAACCGTGACGTCGGAGGCGGTACCGCCGAGCTTGATGGTGTTGACAACAGCCATGATTCGACAGAGTGGAGAGTTGATTTCTTGATAGGCTTGCTGCACGAGTGAATGACTCGAGACAGAGAAGGTAAGAACGTGTTGAGGCAGAAGCAATCCGATAATCCCTCTATTTATACAACACCACACCAGGGCGCAGCATTTCCTACTACAGTGGCGATGGGAGATGCTGGCAGTCTTTCGCCAAGCTACGCACCCACCCAATCTGCCCGGCTGACCGTAGCTTACCATACTCACGTCAGTCGATTTACGCTCGTGGTACTACACCCGCGCTAACTCTGTGTGATCACTATTGGATGAAAAGTACGAACAAATTTCCTATGCACTTATTCGTAGAAAACCACCGGGATTGTGGCAGGAATCACCCAGAACATGAAATCAGCGCTCGTTGAACTTCACCCTCCTGCCGGGTGAGGAAGATGGTGAAAGTGAGCCACATTTTCTTCCGAGTCACCACTTCCAATCTGACCGCAGAACCCACCATGATTCTAGGTGAATATATCGACTGGTTGATCATCATAGCTTCCTCAGTGTGAAATAGCTATATTGCATACCCGTACAAAGATCACCACCTAGCACCGTGTACCTAACCAGCAGATATCTTCACTATCAATTGTATCGCGATTCACTATGTGCACACATTCACCAGATCCAACACAAAAACCATCCATTCAGAGGTTCAGCAAATACAAAGATGCAGACTAGGTCGAGTGCGGTACATAGAGGCGCGTACATTGTCGCTGCGGCCGCGCGTCAACAAGCTCAAGCCCACGCACGTCCTTGCACATCCTCGTCGCGCGCACGGTAGGGGTAGGTGCCGCATGCATGTCAGGCAGCGAGCGCACCTCCGCCATTCATCCCGCCGCCCCCATCTCGTCTCGGGCCGTTACCAGCCTGGTCTCCCGGCGCCGGCCTCTTCTTGATGTAGCCCTGCCTGTAGGCATGCTTACGCTTGTTCTGCATATACTGACGGGCAATCGCCGCTGTCGCCCAGTTGTTCATGTAGCGCCGCAGGACCGGGTGGGCCTTCCGTGCCTGTGTTGCACCATATGCTGGCTCAGGTCAGTGTATCATATTCAGATGCAGTACACTCACTGCTCTGAAAAAGGTGGCAAGCTTATCAGGGTCCTGACGGCGGAAATCGTCCGTCCAATCAAGTTGGGATCGTATGACAAGACTTCGGATGGACCGCTAGTTGGCGGGACAGCAAATGGCGAACATCAGTAAGATTACAATGTGTTATCCAACCCGTGGAAGGCTCACCTGAATCTCGGCATAGTCTGGATGATCGAGCTCCATTGCTTCCCGGATAGACCAACCAGATCCAGCGGGGCGGGGGATTTCTGGGAGGTTGGCGACACTGTCCTGCCCGCCAGGGCCTGCTGGAGGTTGCGCCGCTGCTGCCGCTTCCAGCTGCGCCTGCAATTGGGCCTGAAGCTGCCGGGCAGCATCAGCATCTGCACGAGCTTGGGTGGCGGCCTCTTCGGCGGCATCAGCTTGAGCTCGGGCGGCAACAAGCTCTCCTTGCTGCGCTTGCACAGTACCCTCGGCGGCCTGAAGTGCCCTGGCCGCATCGTCCCGTGCTTTGCATTGAGATGAGTTGTATTCATGCTGCTGACTGCGACTGATGCTCACCAATTTGCAGGGCTTCTATCTCTTGGATCAGCTGCTCAACTCGTTCCTCGAGTTCCTTCTTGGTAGGTGCCCGCTACAAGAACAAGGCAAGATGAGCCCAAAACGATGGTACCGCAGGTGCGTCAGAATTCTCGGGATTCTCACCACCATTGTCACTGATCTATGCGGTGCTTCTTGATGATAGACGTTCCCAGCCAGGGGTGCGAGAAAAAGGAAGGTGTAGTGGTTAACGAGTGGGTACAGCCGACACTCCACACCGACTACAAGCACAGAGTAAGGATGAAAGGTGGGTGGAAAATTGAGGAAGGTATTATCGTGCCATCGCGGTTTTGTCAGGCATTGTTGTGGTGTGTATGTGCCCCAATCAGCAGCCACTAGTATCGGGCAGATGGACATCAGTACTGGGTGTACTGTACAGAGCTACTGGTATAATATCCTCTCCGCTTTCATGCACTCTATGGCTGGACCTGTGACAAACTCTGGTGGCAAGATACTTTGTCCTTGCTGTAAGAAGCTCCGACACCCGAAAACTGTTCGCCAACATCTCACCGGGAACGCACCTGCAACATACCTCGCTTCTCGCGTGGCCGAAGACTCTTCTGGCGAGGACGGATGGGATCTGCAGGCGGATGCGCGTCCTGTGAAACGCTTCCGTGCGCGTCGAGATCTAGACGGTGCTCCTGCTGTTCCACTGCCTGGAGTCGAGCATCCACAAGATGCCGCTCATGCTGGTTCCTCTGCCAGCACCACATATGATGTTGACTTGAATCAATCTTCTCCAGAAAACAGTGGGGACATAGGGGGCGAAGTCGAGGCTCTCACCTACGCACCTATAGCTATAGCCGATGCTTTGGATGGAGATGGACAGGTTCTGGACCACAGCAGTGCGGAATCTCCTAGCCTTCTCGATGCTGATGTTTGGGCTGGCCGCACACATTACCGGCAGGTGGCAGTGGAGGACGAGATGGACGAAGGGGCTATCCGACATGCATCCGGGTCCGATGAAGAGGATGACCCTGTCGAGATAGACTATGCAGCCGAGGACGACGAGGCCGCATTTGAGGCAATATCTGTATGGGATAAGCTGGCAGAGTCCTTCATTCGTGAAGGGCTGATCTCAGGTGTGTTACCTACGTCTGTTTATGTTGTCATTGTATTCATGAATAAATTCAAATCACACAGAGGATGAGCTCTCGGAGGAGGATCTTGACATTCTCCGGCCCTTTGCCCTCAAGGTCGAGACACACATGCCTGGCTCCACATTTGCAAAGCTGCCCCAGGCTTTCCCAAGGAGTAATGTTGCAACGTGGAAGACAATCCAATCCAGAGTTGCTCAGCTGTCTGGCTTTGAACCTGCCATCTACCACTGCTGCGTTGATTCCTACTGTGCATTCACTGGAGTCTTTGCTGACAAGAACACCTGTCCCTATTGCAACAAGCCCCGCTACGACTCCAAAGGCCGACCACGCAAGGTCTTTGTCTATCTCCCTGTCATCCCACGCCTCAAAGCCCTTGCAGCCAACAAGGCAAGTGCAGAACGGATGCGCTATCGAGCCCGGGAGCACTCGCACAACCTGCACATCATCAAAGATGTCATGGACTCAATTTCGTACCGCTCTCTACTCACCAAGAACGTAGTCATGAACGGGAAGGCTCTCACACACAAGTTCTTCCAAGATAAACGTGACGTAGCTCTGGGGCTCTCGACGGACGGGTTTGCGCCGTTTAAGCGGCGTACCAAAACCGCATGGCCACTCATCCTCTTCAACTACAACCTCCCCCCCGAGATCCGCTTCCACTTAGAACACGTCATTGGCATTGGCGTTATCCCGGGACCCAAGAAGCCGTCTGACTTTGACTCGTTTCTATGGCCGCTCATCCAGGAGCTCCTGTGTCTTGAAGTTGGTGTCCATACCTACGACGTGCTCTCTGCGGAATTCTTTGCTCTCCGCGCGTATCTCATACTGGTCTTTGGCGACATCCCTGCAATTTCCATGGTCATGCGTATGAAGGGCCACAACGGCCTGTCTCCCTGTCGAATGTGCTCTATCAAGGCGGTCAGAGTTCCCGGCTCGCGTGCAACGACCCATTACGTCCCACTGGATCGTACTCGGCATCCCGAGGTTATCGCATCGAACGACCTGCTTCCCTCTTATGACCCTACCAGCCTTCCTATGCGCTTACACGATGAGTTCCTGCGACAAGCACGTGAGGTTCAGTTCGCGGACTCGGGTGCACAGGCGGAGCGGCTCGCCAAGGATTGCGGCATCAAGGGTATTCCTGCGCTATCCGTGCTCTCCTCTCTGACGTTCCCGGACTCTTTCCCATACGATTTCATGCACTTGATCTGGGAAAACTTGGCGAAGAACCTCATGAATCTCTGGTCAGGGAATTTCAAGGATCTCGATGAGGGCACCGAGTCCTACCAGCTCCCTACACACGTCTGGGAGGAAATCGGAACCGCTAGTGCAGCCTCCGGCGATTCTATCCCCTACGTGTTTGGACCGCGACCTCCAAACGTTGCAAGCAACAAGACATCGTGGACAGCCGAATTGCGGTCGTTCTGGATTCTCTACGTCGCTCCTGTGCTTCTACGTGGTCGCTTCTCCCGCCCAAAATACTACACACACTTTGTCGAGCTTGTTTGCCTTCTCAAGCTCTGTCTGCAATTTGAGCTAAGCAAGGAAGAGGTGGATTCACTCGAGAAAGGTTTCGTAAAATGGGTAAAGGACTATGAAGAGTAAGTTGCTCCAGCCAGCCTTGTTCCCAATTCGTCTGTTCGCTCACACGGTCTTTATGGCATTATCTACTACCAACATGACCCGCAGCGTCTCTCCGCTTGTCCTCTCACCATCCATGCCCTGCTCCATGTCGCTCAGAGTATCCGTGTTGCTGGACCGGTATGGGCATCATGGGCGTTCCCAATGGAACGCTACTGCGGTACTCTCCTGCCCGCGATTCACAACCGTCGATATCCCTACGCCAGCCTCGATCGGCACGTACTGGACAAGGCCCGCCTCGCGCACATTAAGCTCATGTACAACATCGGCAACAGTCTTTCTTTGCGACCTTTGATGGAGAGGCCTCAGAAAGCGGTATCTGTGCCTTCATGTGAGCAGCAGCCCGAATCGCCTGCAAGTTGAATCACTGATGTCCGCCTCTGCGGGCTTCCTAGACGACTCTTGTGTTCTCCTCCCGGCTAGTAAGCCTCTTGTACCCCCTCGAGGGTTGCGCGACAAGATCGTCAGCCATCTGTCAACACGCTACAAAGCGACTCCTGCGGCTGTCCGCGCCGCCCTCCCTGTCGAAGTTCAAGAGTGGGCTAAGGTGCGTATCCTGAATGAGGGTGATACGATCAGGGCCTCAACTCTTGACCCGGGAAGGGATGGAGAGGATCGACGCAATGCGAGCTACATTCGGGTGAGTGCTACCCTCATCTCATCTGCTTATGGTCGGGCCAGTCATGTTCTTGTTGAACATTATGTGTATTCCAGTATGAACAACTTGTTGATAAAAATGCACGCTATCGCGGACGCCCAGTCATTCTAGAGAAGAAGACATTCTATGGCGAGCTGCAGCACATTCTCCTCGTCAATCTTAACCCCATTCCAGCGGCTACGCCTCCCCTCCTCAGCCCTGAAACGCTTCTCCTCGCAGTCATCCGTAACTGCTCGATTGAGAGCGATGTCACCCGCCTGGATATACACTACTACAAGCAATTCAGCCGCACCGAAGTCGTCGATCTGACCACCGTTCAGTGCATTGTTGGGCGCATCCAAGACCGTGGCCGATTCGCAATCATAGACCGCAGTGGCACACTGTCTCGTGCGCTCTACATAGAAGAAGACACCTGATGGCTTGGGATGTCGTACTTCGTGAGTGAGGTCTTCTTCTAGGCTCGTCGGCGCCCTTCTCATAGTCTCATCGTTTTGGCTTCGGGCTTCAATCTTTGCTTGCGGTGCTGCGGCCCTCAGAGCGCGCGTGGGACAGCCGCCTCCCTGCCATCCGCCCTCATCATTCCACCAGGGCCCTGCCGCCGTATGCTGCCGCGTTGCACAAACCCAATGAGCTCATCGGCTGGCAGCACACCCGTGCCCGCAAAGTGCGCCGCGCTGTATGCACAAGGTTAGTAAGAGCCTACGGCAGCTCTGAGTCGGAGACACGACTGACCTCAAATTCTTCTGCATAGCACGCCGCCGATTATTCAGACGGCCGTCTGCCTCCTTCCTGCACCGCACGTACACCGCACCCTTCGTAGCCAATTCCCCATGAAACTCGCGGCCCGACGAGCAGCAGCACGGCGAATAGCTTGCGACAAGATGTCGCCGCTCGCGGCACCCATGGGATGCGTGCGCTACCGCGCCGTTCCTGCGGTTCGCGGATGCGTGGTATGCCGTCATATACGACGATATGGAGTCTCTAGAGATGAACGCGCAGCTCGCACTCGAGGCTGGCTTGCATGGCGCGAACATGGCCAATACCAGCGGAGACACGTACGACCAGGACTACGCGCGCGCGCGCTCGTCCGCAAGCTCGGTGCCGCGTGAGTGATGTGACTATTCGGCGAGTCTCAGGACGATGAACGGGCCTAGCGAGGGGAAGAGAGGACTTCGACAGCTGTAGCAGGTGTTCCTTTGATCCGTCCACAGGTATGCACGATTTCGGACGCGGTGCAGCTCGCTCGACTGTTAGTGCAGGGCGTGTGCTATCCAATCGGACCCATAGGTTCTCCCTTGTGCTACATATCTTGTTCTCACACATGTACAACTGTCCACCGCAGGTAATATAGTGACTTCTTGGCATTTTCACGACACAGAAAGTGGTACATGAAGGCGCCCGAACCTCATGGATGGTGTCGATGAAAAATCACCACGTCGCCCAGTGAAAATACGGGCGTCCGATTTCACGCCTTTTACTCCTACCCCCACCTTGCCACCACCTTGGCGGGTGGAGTCGCATATTCACCACGGGAAGTCGTAGCGCCCACGACTTCCGAGGCGCGCAGTGTAAGCCACGCCGCGTACGCGTCTGACCGGACGGCCGGCAGGAAAAGACGCAGAACAACGGCATCGCGAATCCCGTGGTAGTAAGTATAGTCCCGCGAGAACAACACATCAGCGAGAGTGTACCTCCATCGACTCCATGCCGTGCTACTATGATGCATCGGCTACGCTTCACTGAAGGTAGACGCGTTGCATCCCGGCACGATCGGTGTGGGGCCTGAGCCCAGCGACGTCGATTACTGACACTAAACTCGATGTCTACGCCCGGCGCGGGAGGCTGCCATGGAAAAAGATCATGTGTGTTTCAATTAGTAGATTTTGCCAGTGGACTTCAACGCAATAGTGGTCGATCTCGCAGCGGCAGCGCGCGCGCCCGATTGCACCATGTAGGTACTGGGCCGGCGGTCAATTCCCAGCTTGCAAGTAGACGTATGCGCTAGAGAACTTCGGAAAGAATGGGGGTGTACTTGCGGAGCTACGCGCCATGGAAACACGGTGGCCTGGGTACGTGCTTAATCAGGGCGTAGCACAAGAGGCGAGTGTGTGGAGGAGTTTGCCTCTGACCGTCGCAGATAGCGGGTAGTCGAACGGGAGTATCTCCGACGAGTAGGTTTAATTGCCGATAGAGTGTCGAAAGTTGGCGAACATGGTATGTGTGGAATCTGACGATAACCGACGGCTTGCATGGCCTAACAGCTCCGATTGTGTCAATGGGGTTACGCCGTTCGTTAGTACTAAGCGTGCGCAGTGGCCGTATTCAAGAGTTCCAACAGCGATATAAAACTATGCATGAGCAAAGCGGAGAAAGCAAGATTATGAAGCAGGTATATGTCCACACGTCACCCGTACCCACTGCGCCGAGCTACAACTCATCACGCACAGCCTGGGAACTTTGGAGGGACATGATGCGGGCGCGGAGCTCCTGGTTCTCCTGCCGGACAGCTTGCAGCGACGCACACGCGTCCTGGAGTTGCTGACGCGTCTCGATGAGCTCCTCCGCTTGCCGCTCGTCGAGCTCTCCGGCACTGACGGCGATGCCTGACAGATATGTTAGGGCCGATGGCATGCCATGATGCAGCCCGGCGTGGCTGGAATGCTCTAGCGGCCTGCCACCTACCTTGTACTAGTTTGACTAGGCGCCAGAGTCGGAGGATGACGAGGAGGGAGGCGAGCTCCCGCTCGCGGCCACGCAGGCCCACCTCGAGGATGAAGGTGGTGAGGATGACGAGGGCGTCAAAGAGGTGCAGGACGGCGTGAGCGACAGGCCCGGCGGGGTTGTAGTAGCGGATACCAAGGGCCCATAGTGAGAGGGGAATTTCGACGAGGAAGAGGGTTGTGATGACGAGGGAGACGTTGGCGAGGATGTTGAGCCAGAGCGGGGTGTCGGGCCCCTCGATGGGGGTGCAGTCGGAGGAGAGGAAGGTGTAGGCGAGGTCGGCGAGGACACAGGCAGAGTCGATCAGAACCTGTGTAGGAGAGGTGAGTTTTGTGTGGACCTGGTGGGTATGTATGTCAAGTACAGACGAGGGTGATAACGGTGTAGTGGAGGGGGGGCGACTCGAGAAACTCTGCTGCGCGTGTTTTGCAGCGTTGGTAGGTGGTCTTTGCGCTGTGGTCCTGTGCTTCAATCGCATCGTGCCTGTCGTAGTTGGCAGGAGACGAGAGGAGGGGATCTTGTTCAGACATGTTGCTCGCAACGAGCTATGGCTCAGGCCAATGGGACTCTGCCCTCGACCTCGACCTCGCCGTCCCGCGACGGAGGGGCGCTTGTGGGGGCGGTGATGGGACGTGACAGGATGGGTGAGGCGTGTGACGGTCCGGGTTTGTCGCTGTTGGGATGTTTCGCGGCGGGAACGTCTGAGAGAGAGATGCGTCCACGCGTACATGAACATGTCGCTCAAAAGCCGTATCAAGTCCTCAGCCCCGAGTAGGTTGTTGTATTTCCTACTATCGTCTTTGCTGATTATCAGGTAGAGAGGCAACGCCGCACCTGCCTACCGACGTCAGGACCACGGACGAGGGTGTACTCAAGCCACCACCACCCGTGGCGTGCTCATTTGGTCCCTTCGGCAAACAGGTGCGCTGCCAAGTAGGCATATTCGACGCCCTCAAAATGTGTAAGCGCATACCCTAGACAGGCACCTATGCTTCAGACTCACGTGTTATAGCGCTTTTTTTCTCAGAGAGTAAAGCACATGTGTTCAACGCGGGTGCTCCTGTATGGGGCCTCGACTGGTGTCCTGTTCATCCCGACGACCGATCTTGTGCGTAGCTGTTCACACCTCATCTACTTGACTGTCATAACCACTAGACCATCAGTACCGTCAATACCTCGCTGTCGCGCCGTTTCCTACTAAATCTCATTCGCCCTTTATCGGCTCGCGAGTGAGAAGGCCAAGTCCTGCGTATATCCAGATCTGGACTTTGCAGTCGTCTAGTCATGTGGATGATCCTATGGAGGTGGACGAGAGCGTTTCGCACGTACGCCACCAAAGTACGCAAGGGGATGCGGGCGAAATGCGATGCGAGATGGTGCTTTGCATAGAGAGTGGGCCCGCATTCGAGGTGAAGTGGTGCCCTCTGCCTTAATGACTCTACTGAGGTATAGAGATATTTTTCTTACGTCTTCGTTGTCGTACTCAAGCACTTGTTCCTCATCACAGAAGGGCAACCCAGAAAAGCTTGGTATACTCGGCGGCACCTTTGAAGATGGTTCCCTAACCTTTTATACCATCCCGGACCCCAACACAATCCGGCGCGCAGCCGGAAACTTCATGGAGCAGCCTCTTCTCGGTCAGTACGACTGATGTATCAGGGGTCGAGCCTTTCTCATAATCGTGGAAGTCAAGCTGTCGAATCCCCTATTGCGCATAGAACTGCAGGATACGTCCTGCTGGTGCTTCCTGGGCGAACAGTGAGATTGTGGCGGTTGGATGCACAAACGGTGCGTGCTACCTCTCTATCAGGATTTTGACTAATACTGGTCTTCACAGGATCAATCGCAGTATACAACGTCAAAAAAGCCCTGCACGGAGAAGTAAATACACAAGACCAACGTAAGGTAATATAAGCTGTGTAAGGGTATCACTAATACGTACTTGCACAGCGCTACTCCCTACACATTACTTCAGAGTTCATCAGTCTGCAATCCGAAGCCTCTCGTGGATCCGTGCCCCAGTTTACTCTCCAGACGGGGAAGTCACGGAAGACAGTCCAACGGTGATCGCGAGTGGAGGCTACGACGGCGTAGAATACATCACCGACATCCGCGATATGTGTGGCAACGTTTTGAACCGCACACGGGATCTCGTGATGGCGATGGAATTCTCCACATACACAGGCAGCGCGGTTACTGTGGACCACGAGAATATGATCAAGGCCTATTCGGTCTCCCCGAGTACGCTGGGAAGGGGCCATACGGTGCTAGAACCCAACGGACCGATATGGGTCAGAATGAGACTTCTCCGGTGTTGCTCGTACGCTGAAACCCCCTGCAGAGCCTCTCTGCGTCCGACTACCACCCTCAACTGGCAATCGGCGTGACAGACGGATCTGTCTTGATAACGAATACGATGAGGACCACGCGAAGGGGCGGACTTGTGGTAAGCTTAAAAGTCATTCCTGCATCGTGCACAACCTCATACTGATCGCTCTTAGCCCTTCTTGGAGCACAAAGTCTACCAGCTTGACTATAGCCGCTCGGTAGGGGAGTGGCGGATGTTCGAAAACTTCCTGCCACAGGTAAGCGTCTCCCCCTCCCGCCCAACCTACATCCGCTCATCTAGCACACCAGAAAACCCAAAACCGCCCCGCCGTTTCACGGCAGAACAAATCGGTCCCAGTGGGCACAGGGGCGTGGCCCCCGGAGGTGGGCATCCACCGTGTCGCATGGAACGACGGAAACGGGCTCGGGCGCACGCCGCTGCTGGCGTCTGCAACCGGCTCGGGTTTGTGCCGCGTGGACTGGCTGCTCGGGCTGTGGGCGCGGGACCAGCTGCCGTATACTGGGATCGAGGGCATGCGGGGCGAGACGGCTGGGGTGTTCGATGAGGACGAAGAGTCAGAATGATATCATGGACGCTGAGGAAGCAGCTACGGATGATATACGCGGATGCAGATCCGTCTGTGCTAACTCGCAGAGATTCCCAGTCGCTGCGTGTATATCGGATCCCAATGGCATGCGCTTGCGAGCTCCGGCACCACTACAACTACAACAAGGATTGTCAGGTATAGCGAGCGCCCATCAACGTATGATGTAGGACCAGTTCACGCCGAGAAGTGAGGGGAGATGTTCGTAATGTTTACGGAATCTCTGTCTATCACAGAGGCCCTCGCCACAGCTTCTATTAGTCAAGTCCGGTGCTTGGACGAATCGTCCCATATATCTGATTGTTCTCCACATACTAAGCGATGGCCGTAACGCTCGGAGTCCGAGTCACGACCGGTGGTGCGGCGATGTCGAGGGCACAACACTTACATCTTCGAGAAGGTCTTGCTTGGCCCAGCCCCTTTCAGATGAAAAAAACCACACATGAGCGACGATATATGGGCGGTGCGTCCCTTCAGGAGGCACTACCGCATGGCTTCAACACGCGCAAGCTGCGCGCTCAGCTCGAGGGTTCTTCTGAACATACGGGCATTCGCCAAAAGCGGGAGCGTGGGCTGCCCATATCGTGAAAGAGACGCCGCCCGATTCTCCTGATATCCGGACACAGGGAGAGAGCTATCCCTCACCTCCTCTTGCTTTCCGGCTCTCCAGCTGGTGGTGCCCTGCAATATCTTTTTCATAGTCCTCCGGCTGCTATATCTAGAATGGTAAAGAAAGTCACTTCACGTCTCCGCCACCGAGATGCCAGTCGCCGACAGGACATGCGTGCGGAGGACCAGGAAGGCCACCAGGAATCTACTCGCACAGCTCTGAAGCCACGCAAACCACCGAGACCCCACCAAGTCCTCGTGAAAGCTATCGGTTCCAGAAAGGTGGCGTCAATACATCCAATATTCAGTCCGCCACATCCCAGCTAATAGCCACAGATAAAAACGCACTATATTGTATGGGACTCGAGGGTGCCCGTGGCCAGCCATCCGACACCGGTGTATGAAGATCGAGGTACACCGTCACCGAAGGCTGAGTTTTCATCGGTGAGAAGACCCGCCATTCCACCTGCATGCTGTGAGTGCTGACGGGGACATCAGGATGCTCTACGCCACCAAACGCACACATTTCATGTGAACGATCGCCCAGGAACCCCCTTGGTACTCCTGCAAACCCATAGACAGTGGCTACGGTGCCCCTCACTGGCTGTTACCTTCCCATCTGCGCTGTGCGACAAAGACGTCCTCGACGTCCCCGATGAATCACGACCAGGGACAGCCCAGGGCGAGGTCGACTCGCGAGACGTCCATCAGGACACATCAGCCTACCTGCACGCATGCGCAGCTACAGGGCATACCTGGGCACCACAGTCTCCCGCCTCTGGCTATTCCCCCCACGACAGAACGCCCAGTATCCAATCTGAGGATCTCACCGATCGCTGGTACGCCCCTGCTGGGTGGGCAGACCCGCGACGTAATCACCCGGTGCTGTCGTCCACACAGGGCAGTTCATACGCTGGCCTCGACCCCCTGGCTCCTCAGTGGGCGTCATGCACTAACATTCCGCAAGAGCGGCCGTCAGCGTATGGCATTCATCCAGACATATACGGCATTCATCCACGCTCTCATGCACGCCGTCACGCGCGTCGGCGCACGCCCGCATCAAAGCATCCTCGGGATGGGTCCCTCAGCTATCCCAGCACTGTGTACACGTCCCCCTCACCCACGCTACGCTCCACGATACGGCCCCGCAATGCTCCTGGCAGCAGACTCCGGGAGCGAAGACTGCACACAGTCAAATCTAACAGAACAGACAAAGGAACAGCACAGGCCGTGCTGTTCGACGTTGACTGTCAGTCGATTGGACCGTGTGCCAGCAGCGCACACGTTCAATTCGACTGCCCCTACAGCCAGCAGGCCGGCCACCCACCAACCCTTGCAGCACAGATGCAGGGAGGCCACATGGTCGACTATGACCATGCCAATCTACCGCTCCAAGGTGCGTTGGATATGAAACCGGCCCTAGGCGACTGGGTCGAGGGAATACACCCACAAATCCTGCCCTCCTGCATCATGAACACTGCTTCCTCTCAAGGAATCCATCCGTCCGGAGAGTGGACGGCTATAGCCTCATGCCATCAGAGTTCCACAGACCTGTCAGCACCCACAGCACCAGGCGTCGATGGAGGATGGTACGCAACAGCGTCGTCGCGGTTTCCACCTGACGTCGGAGCGGTGGGTGTCGCAGATGGACAATTCTGGAGTACGACAGATGGAGAGCAGCAGTGGACTCACCAGAAGGACTATAGCGAGGGAGGTGCCGACTGTTCGATGGCCAATTAGTCCCTACGGTTCCCCGCTCGCGAGCCGCGATGGAGGATGAGGTTAGTGATCAGCTGTGATCGCCGTTCTTGTATCCATCCATATCGAATCAAGTACAACGTGCGCATGAGTTGCGTGTCCATCTGCTGTCGATTCATAGCAAAGGGATGGTCGGGAATGAGAGAGAGAGGCGACAGTTGCAAGGTGGGTGGAACGATCAATCGCTCAGTCATCTTGAGGTTTTTATGTCTGCTCGGGATAATCTTATCAGATAAAGGTGCACCAGTGATTTTAACAAGATACCACCAGGCCGGCATGTGCGCATGCCATAAGGAAGCCTACAGTTCTCACAAAGCAAGGCAGGAACTGCTCGGAGTCACAACGCCTCAAGGCTTCAGCTTCAGGGCTTAGCGCAACCGGGCATGTATGTGGTGGTACAACATCTACCTTTGCGAGGAGCCTTGCCTGAGCAGCCGCGTGTTGATGAAGATACCGCATATGAACGGCAATGTGTCGGCGGTGAAACGGCGCACAGTGTTGCCGCACAGACTAAGCTCTGTGTATGCGCGGACGTCGCGAAGGCGATTCTGTGGGCTCAAGCGTAGTGCACCTTTCGCACTTACTGTGGCCCATGCTACAGCTCGTAACATACCACGGAAGAACGAATTTGTATGACGGGACTGTGTATAATGATCAAACCTCATCTATGAACACAATTTCCGCAACAGACCGCTGCAGGCTGACCATGACAAGATCCGGGACGGGGATGTTCGTCTCCAAGCGTTCAAAAGGGACGCCCGCCGCCGCACGAGCAGCACAGCACCTCTCTACGCGCCAGAACTCGTCCACAGAAGGTCCCCGTCTGCACCACAGAATGGACCACCGCCGGAGCTTGGCGCAACGCACATCCTCGCAGACGGCCGACCTAGGTGCGAGCGCAGCGGCAATGTACTCCATGTACCTCGGATGGACTTCCGTGTCCAGCCGGACGAGCTCGTGCACCTCGTCGAAGAGCATGTCGATATGCTCCTGTGCGACATAGACTGTCCAGTCGACAAGCCACTCGACGAACTCGAGCACAAGGTGCTCAAGCGCGGGAAGCGGGACTGCGAGGAAGCCTTCGCACAGACGAGCGCGTTGCGATTGTTCGGGGCAAACGACGCTGTCGTATTGGACGCTGAGGTACGTGTCGTCCGCTTCCATCGTCATACTGCGGTTCGGCTGCATGCACACGCAGGCTTGCGTGACAACGGCGGCGATGCACTGAAGCGAGGGACTGTGTTCGTACAGGCAGGACGAAGTGCAGCCCGTGAAGTGGAGGTCAACCTCCGTCGTGGAGGGGAAAGAGATGTGCGCGAGGATCTCGAACGCGCCGGAGTCGTATTTTTCGACACTGAGGAGCAGTTCCCTGATACGAGAGAGTGGGATGGGGGAGACTCCTTCGGGAGGCACATCGCCGATCCTCATCAAGGCGGGGACACGAAGCTGCAAGACCTCGAGGAGAGGGTTGCTCTTCAACGTGAATAGGAGAGGTGCAAGGGAGGGCGCTGGGCCTGAAGAGAGCTTGAGTCGGACTAGCCCTTCTAACGGCATCCACATGAGCGGCATTTGTCTCGCGTGCAGTACGCGCACAGACATCGGGTTGATGTTCAGCATACGAATAGGGCGGGGATCCCCATTGCCCTCGAGCCCCACGTCCAACCAGAGCTTACGCAGAGCGGGGATCGGGGAGTGCGACAGAGCCTCCAAGACCATGCTAGCCCCTTCGTTACCAAGAACGACGCCGAGCTCGTGAATGCGTGCTGAGTGGTCAGCCACTTCGGTGGCTCTACCGCGAGGAAGTTGAATATGATGGTCTGGGCGTTGGGCACATTGTCGCCAACGGAATCGGCCTCGGCTGCTTTTGTGAACAAAATGGACAGCGGTAGGTCTTGGGAGCGTTCGATGAAGGCGTCCAGCATCGTCCTGTTGTGGAAGGTCCCGGTGATACGGCGGGGCAGAGACGAGGGAATATAATCGATTTCTGGGTTGGATGGACGTCCCGCCCGTTCAAGGACGTCAGCGCCGGAGTGGCGTGCTGGGCTGGAGGCAGTCACGACTGTCATCGTCTGCTTGATTGTGGATGCCAGGTTACTGACACCCGCCCTCCCACCGTCGTTTATATACACCCATGCTGGCGCACGCCCACCTCGCCGGCCTCCGTTCACAGGGTCTTGACTGAGTCAGTCCCCTCTCCTTTCGACTCTCTCAGCTCCCTGGTGGGCTTTTCTTTTCTTCTTGTATTATCCCACTCCTTCTCTTCCTCCTTCTTTGCATTTCATCCCATGGAGTGGTGGACGTTCTTCAGGCGGGTCAGGATCCTCATCTTTGGTGAGCATCCACTCAACTCCCCATGACCACGATGCTCACCAACCGGCGCAGCGTTCATTTCGATTGTTAGCGTTGCTTTTGCCGCCATTTTGTCCGTCTACTTGTCCAAGCAATGGGTGCACTTCTCCACCCTGCAACGTACGCACACATCGATTCGTCTTCACCATCTCATGTCGTATAACCCCCCTCCGATTCCGCACAGGTGCTATCGTCATCGCGTTGATATCTATCAACGCACTCACATCCTTACTCTTGTATCTCATGTTCGTACATCCGTACACACCCTTACCCGCTTACTTACCTCTCTCAACATAGGGCTGTTGTAGTCTTCCGTATGTGGAAAGAACTCCTTCGAGTGCTCTTTCTCCTCGCCATTCATATCGGCGAGTTCTTCTTCCTCAGATCGCGACTGTCTATTCTGACCTTCCCATCAGGTGCCGCTGTGCCTTTCACGCTCTTCGGTTTCTCATTCTCCTGTACCATCTTCAGTCAGTCGCCGTGTGTCATTCTCCCGCCTGAAAGCGCCTTGACGTGTCCACTCACAATCTAGACTCCGGCGCGACATGCAAAACCGTCAACCTCGCTTTTCTCTCCAGCGCGTGGTCTATCACAGGACTGCGTAAGTCAATGAGCTTTTCATCGTGTCACCCTTCTGATCACTACTCGCAGTTCTTGGGTATACTGTATATCTCTGTGTAATGTCTCGTGTCCCTCGCCCCCTTCCCCTCGTCACTCCAAACGACTTGCTAGGCACTCCACCCGCTAGCAGGGCCACCTCCATGGTCTCTGCCCACTCTGCCACTCGTTTACTCACCCAATCGCCGCCCTCAACCTCAACACGCCCAGCTAGCCCTGCGTCCGTGTATTCTCAGAACTCCATCCAGCCCAGGACCGTGCCCAAGAGACTGTTTGTAGCCAACAGCACTCCGCGTTCTAGCACGCTGGCAGAACTCCCCCACATCGAACAGCTGCAGCGAGCACCTTCTTACGGAGCGATGAGTACAGAGACTTGCCAAGTCGAGCAGGCCGTCTTGCTTTCACGCTTCTCAACTTCCACCATGGGAAGCACACACTCTGCCGCCCCTTCTTCGCCCAAGAGGCTATTTTCTCTGCGAGTCTCACGCCCAGAACACCTTTTCCGGCGTCCGTCTGCCCCTGCGGCCTCCTTGGCACCTCGTCCGCCGGTAGAGGAAATGCCACAACGTGTTCCCCCACGTCCTCTGTTACTCAACCCGAACCCGTTCAACGATCCCCTCTCGCGCCACGGGACACCCGAGACCGCACTCTCTGGGTTCAGCTTCGCCTCCGCGCCCGCGAACATGAACGGTGGGCAGTACGCCGCCCTCCCTTATGCTCAGGGACCCCCAACATACGGCAGCTATCTCTCCCCATACGCCGTTCCCTCGCTCCACTCCGCGCCGCAGTTCGAGCGCCCCGCGACCCCGCACACGATATACACCGTCACGGGCCCCGCACAGGTGCTCGGCCCCCCGGGATACGCGTACCTCGCGCCCTACGCAGTGCACTACGCCGGCGCGGGGCCGGCGCGCACGCACGCCGCCACGCCCAGCGCGTCCTCCATCCACTCCCTGTCCCCAAGCATCCACTTCCACCACCCCGCCGACGCGTTCCTGGGGCCGGCGCACCCCGCGGCGCTCACGCCCGCGCACCCGGCGAACGACTCGACGCGCGTGCCCGCGCTGGCGCACCTGCGCAGCGCGAGCGACCCGGTGCACCGGTCGTACAGCGCGGCCCCGCGCGTGGGCGGGCGCGGGGACGTCGACGTTGTGCTGCCGAACCCGTATGCTGCGGGGGCGGAGATTAGGAGGTATGGGAGCGTGCCGCATGTACGCAGCGGGGGATATGCGTATGTTGCCGGTGGCAGCGGGACGGGGCTGACGGCTGCGGCTGCGGCTGAGGACGGGCGGTGGAGGGAGGCGGTATTGAAGGCTGCATCTGCCGGGCGGGGGTAGGGTGCTATACTTTGCCTGTTGATGATGTTGGTCGGTTCGGAGGAGACACGGGCGCGTGGTGTGTATACACAGTGAACACTACTCCGAAAGCAGCAGAACAGCTGCGACCAGTTGTAACTTAGAACAGCAAATACCCAACACCTGGTCAATTTTGCACCACAAGACCCTACGTTACAAAACCCGATCCAGTACTGTACTGTGTGTAGCTGTTGGAGACTATATATATTATATGTCGTCGCAGATTCGAGTGCGACTCGAGCATGTAAACTGATCATGAGGGTCTTGGCTCGGGCCGCGAACGAGCCTACGATATTCCAAATCGGGCCTGCGTGGGCATCCTCCGCCGTTCCTGAAAGGCAGTCCCCCATCCCTGGGCGGCGTCTCGACTCTCGTTGTTCCTCGACGCAGTGGCCACCACCACCACCGTGCCTCCTCGTCTCACCTCCTCCTCCATCCATCCGTGTCTCCCCTCGCTCTGACAGTGATATACCCCTCCCGTCTATCGCGATGCAAGGCGACAAGCTCGCAGTGCACAGGGTGCGTCTCACAACACTCGCCCGCGCGCTTCTGCGCGTTCTCTGGCGCACCGCGGCTGACGGCAGCTCTATTGGGACGTGCGGCGGTCTGTGCAGGCCCGCCAGCAGCTGCAGCACGGTGCAGGACAGGCGCACGAGATGACGCAGGTCGGGGCGGGCGCAGAGCCCGCGTCGCCGCTGAACGGGGCGGGCGCAGGGAACGGGAGCCCGGACCCGATGGCGAACTTTTACCCCCAGGTATGTGGGCCGTGCGCGCCAGTTTCGGGTCGTCGCCGTCTGGCCCATTGCGACTGGGCGGGCGTGTGTGTGGTGTGTGGTGCGCCGGATGCTGAACGCCGCGAACGCTGTCGCTGCGGCGAGTAGGTCACCGGCGTGCAAGACGGCATCGCGCAGTTCGAGAGCAACGTCTCGCGGATAGCAGACCTGCACTCGCGCACGCTCAACAGCGCCGACGACGGCGCTCGCCGCCAAAACGAAGCCGTGCTCGACGAGCTCGTGGGGCAGACGCGGCAGCTGAGCAACGAGCTCAAGGAGAAGATCCAGACGCTGTCTTCGTACCCCGTCACCCGCGCGCAGGACCAGGTCGTGCGCAAGAACCAGGTGAGCACCGGAGTCCCCCTCCTCCTCCTCAAAGGCGTGTTGTGCGGCTGGGAGCAGGACACGTTTTGATATCGCTTGACGTCTGGGTAGACCGGTCTGCTGCGCCAGAAATTCGTGGACGTCCTTCAAAACTACCAGCAGGTGGAGAGGGATTATCGCTTAAAGTACAGGCAGCGTGTCGAGCGGCAGTTCAGGATCGGTACGTGGCGTCATGATCCTGGTTCGTGTGGGAAGGGCTGCTGACCCCCTGCGCCCCCCCCCCCCCCGTTCAGTCAAGCCCGACGCCACACCTGAAGAGGTTGCGGCCGTGGTGGATGACACGAGCGGTGCTGGTGCTCAAATTTTCACACAAGCGGTACGCTGCTCTGCTTTCATCCAACCATGTCTCTCTAAGCGGCTGGTGTAGCTTTCGTCGTCCACGCGCTATGGCGAATCCCGGACGGCATACCGGGAGGTGCAGGATCGTCACAACGATATCCAGAAGATTGAACGCACGCTCGAGGAGCTGGCGCAGTTATTCAATGACGTGAGTTGCAGTCGGCGTTCGTGTCGACGCGCAGCTGGCTCATCGGGGCTGCGTAGATGTCCGTGCTGGTTGCGCAGCAAGACGAGGCCATAGACCAGATCGGCTACACGGCGCGCCGTGTGGAGGAAGATACAGCTGCTGGGTAAGTCTGTTTACCTTCACTGCGTTCTGAAAGATCTGACGTTGTTGGGGCGCAGCTTGAAGGAGACAGAAATCGCGGTGAAGCACGCTCGATCAGCCCGGCGCAAGCGGTGGATATGCTTTGGTCTCTCACTCGCCATCATCGCCATCCTCGCGCTCATTCTCGGCCTCTACTTCGGCCTCCGCAACAACAAGTAGTCGCGCGGCTGCCACTCTCAGCAGCCTGACTCTCGGCAATTGTCGTGAGTCTGGACGATGTCACGAGATCGATTGATTTACGGCTACGACACCCTCGGCCAACGCTCGTGTGCGTGTGAGCGGTGGGGACGTTTTGGACGACGGCACGACGTATCTACTACTACATATGTGTTTCGTCTAATATACCATTCGCTGTATTCTCATCGCTTCTATGCTCTTAATATGATCATTCATCTGTACCGATCGGTCTCATATGACTTCAAAAGATGTGCTCGACCATGAATACTGTACGCTCCGATGAACTTGGCTCGTACGTGCAACGGTGCTGCAAGGGCAGCAAACAATTCGCCGGAAACCCGCTCACGCGGAGGCACATATATCCCAGTCGCACAGCACCGCGCGCACGACCACGAGTGCGTATGAATCCTGTCATCGTCCGTCATGCACGGCACCTGTGCCCCACGCAGCGGGATTAATCCCACCTGAAGCGTCCATCCGGCTGCCCGCGCAGGAAGTCGTTTCCCCACCCTCGCGCTTCGCCGGTCTCACTCCCGTCCTCCACGCTCAGCGCTCAGCTGCCCCCACCGAGCGGTGGAGGTATCGTGATTGGTCTGCGGCCTTCGGATCCGGATCTTGGGCCTCTCGCCGCGACCTATAGGACCAGCAGTACGCCAGTCGACGTGCTGCCAGACTCTCCCGACACCCCCCACACCCATACAGCGTACAAGCACCTGCGCAGCCCTTCTGGTGGCACGCGCAAAAAGAGCACAAGACTCGGAAACGGCGATCAATCAATCCCATATGGCAGACTCCCAGTTCAAGATCGCGCCGGAGCAGGACGCGCTGCTCACGTTCAGGGCCGAGTTCGCGATCCCGACCTTCCGCCAGATGAAGGCGGGCGCGGTCGCGAGCGACATCGGTGCGCCCTCGCTCCTGCTGTGGTCGTCGATGTGCCGTGTGGCCTCGCTCACTGCGTGTATCGTCGCGCACGCGCGGCAGCGGACGAGCCGTGCACGTACCTCTGCGGGAACTCGCTCGGGCTGCGCGCGAGGCGCTCGAAGGAGCTCATCGAGGAGGAGCTCGAGGTCTGGGCGACGAGGTGCGCGTGTGTCCGCTACTCACGAGCAGCGAAGGGGGTTGCTGACGCGTGCGGGGCGGGGTCGGACAGGGCCGTCGAGGGCCACTTTGACCATCCGCTCGGCCGGAACTGGGTGGGCATCGCGGACAAGATCCATCCGCACTTTGCGCAGCTCGTAGGTGCGTTCGCGGCGCGCACGGTCTCCAGAGCGGGTAGGGACCTTCTTTGACCGAGCTTCGATCGCTCGTCCGCAGGCGCACAAGAGTCCGAGGTCGCGTGCATGGGCACGCTCACCACGAACCTGCACCTGATGCTGAACCTGTTTTACAAACCGACCACGGAGCGCTACAAGATCCTATGCGAAGCGAAGGCGTTCCCGTCTGACCAGGTTCGCTCATCCGCTCTCGCTCCTTGCTCCACATCCACATACTGTTTGCATATGCTCACACAACCGCTCAAACCCAGTACGCGATGGCGACGCAGGTCGCCGCGCGGGGGTACGCCCCGAGCGACGCGATCATCGCGCTCGCGCCCCGCACGGGCGAGCACACGCTCCGCACGGAAGACATCCTCGCCGCAATCGAGCGCGAGGGCGCGAGCATCGCGCTCGTGCTCTTTGCCGGTGTGCAATTCTACACTGGCCAGTTCTTCGCGATCAAGGAGATCACCGCCGCGGCCAAGGCGCAGGTACGTCCCTCTTCAGGGTCATCAGCGCACTGGGGGATCGTGTGGTGGGGATTGTGCAGAGGTGCTGACGGACCGTGGTGGCGGCAGGGCTGCGTGTGCGGCTGGGATCTCGCACATGCGGTCGGAAACGTCCCGCTCTCGCTGCACGACTGGGACGTGGACTTTGCGGTGTGGTGCACGTACAAGTACCTCAACTCCGGCCCTGGCGGCATCGGTGGGCTCTTCCTGCACGAACGGTGGGCAGACCTCCCCGTCCGGTACGTCCTCCCACGCCTCTCCTCGTCCGGTGTCTGACCGACGCGCCTCCACCACAGCGAGGCAGGCTGGTGGGGCCACGACCCCGCGACGCGCTTCGACATGCCCCCGGACTTCCGGCCGATCCGCGGCGCGCAGGGCCTGCAGCAGTCCAACCCCTCCGCGCTCTCCGTCGTCGCGCTGCTCGGCGCACTCGAGGTGTTCGCCGCGGCAGGCGGGATCGCCGCCGTGCGCGCACGCTCGCTGCGCCTCACCGGGCACCTTGCCGCGCTCCTGCGCGCGAGCCGCTTCTACGCCCCCCCGGGGCGCGCGCTCGCGCCGGAGGGAGAGGCGACGAAGCTCGCGGTGACGGTGATCACGCCGGAGGACCCGGCGCAGAGGGGCGCGCAGCTCTCGCTGGTGTTCCTCCCGACGGGGCGGGGCGTGATGCCGCGCGTGCTGAAGGGCCTGGAGGACCGCGGGGTTGTGGGCGACTCGCGGAAGCCGGATGTGATCCGCCTTGCGCCCGTCGCGCTGTACAACACGTTCGAGGACGTCGAGCGGGCGGTGAAGGTGCTGGAGGAGGTGCTGGCGGAGGTGGAGAAGGAGGGCATTCCGCCCGCGGCGTAGGATGTATGGTTTGGAGGGAGTTCGTCACGAGGGCGTGCGCAGGAAAAGATAGCAGAAGGGAACATGTCGAGTGTATGTTATAGAGCACGCTCGGTCAAAGAGATCAATATTGCATGTACAGTTTCTTCAGTGCTTTATGTGAGAGCCTGCGTGTCCGCTTGACCGCAAACAAATATTGTGACATAAAACATATTGCACATATATTGGTGATGTAGTCTGGACCTGGCATACAACAAGTACGTACTACTTATAACATTTGCTCGGGTCCGAAGATCTAGCTAAGCGGATCCAGATTGCAACAGGTGTGGAGCAAGGAGATAAAAAACCATGCCACCCAATCGACCGGGTGATGCTGCTGTGACGTATGTCGAGAATGGCTAAGCTCGATCGCGGATGGGATGATGTATGGACACAGTTAGTTCGCTTATCGAGCAGAGGGAGGGATGGACTCGGATTGCACAGACGCGATATCCTGGGCGACGAAGTCGGCGACAATGCGCGGGTAGACGGAACCGCGCAGGATGTCGTTGTGGTCCTGGTCGAGCTCGTCAAAGGTCTTCTCCACACTCGGGCGCGGCAGTCCACCGGCCAGGCCGGTCAGATGGGCGTACATGATCTGGCTCTGGAGGATGTCGACGAGGGTGTCGCCCTTGGAGTGGATGATAAGCCAACGGATGTGCTCGCTGTCGGTGCGCGCAGGATACGACGCGACGTTTACGTGTGTGTACGTATCATGGGGTCCAAAGGCGTTCGCGATGAACCAGTCCTTGTAGCCGGGGAAGGAGTGGAGGATCGCGTCGATGTCGTAGATGCCCTCGGAGAGAATGATGCCGGTTGTGGCGGCGAGCAGCTGCCGAGAGGGTTTAAGTTCTGGGTAGGGTGAGGTGAGGAAGATGGAGGCGAGCATGTGTGCGGAGCAGCTGTGGCCGAGCAGGAAGAGCTTGGCTGCCGGAGGGTGCGGGCTGGAGGGAAAGGGACCGGTCCATGTGAGGAGAAAGTGGAGAAAGAGGAGGATGTCCTGGGCGTGAGAGGGATGTTGTATGGGATCAGCCGTTGTGGTCAGCCGGTAGTTGGGGATGGCGACAGGGCAGGCGGTGAGCTGGGCGAGGGCGCGTGCGAGAGGGGCGTGGTGGGCCTTGTCCTCGCTGTGCAGGCGCAGTGAGCGAGGCGGTATGCGCAGCAAGGAGGAGACACTGACGAACGCCAGGCACCGCCGTGGACGAAGACGAGCAGCGGGCGCAGCGGGGGCGGATCCGACGGGTGGTGGTAGTCGAATGCATGGGCAGGGAGGGGCCCGTACGAGAGGTCGAGGACCGAGGCAGGGTCGGAGTCGGACGCGAGGCTCATGACGGTCGGACGCACAGCTATTCCTCCTGACGTCATCCCTCCCCCCGCGCCTTATAAGCCCCCTTTCCGCCCCTTCCCTCCATCCTCCGCTCTCTCATCCACCATGGCATTCACAGGCTCAGACATCTGCAAGGTCCGTCGTTCCACCTCTTCAGCCGTGCTCCCAGCCTCGTCCTGACCGTCCCACAGATCATGTACGTCGCTCCATCTTGCCGCGCATCTCCAACAGTCCCTGACGCTGCGTGATTCCACAGCTTCGCCATCCTCCTCCCCCCTCTTGGTGTCTTCCTCGAGCGTGGCTGTGGCGCAGACCTCCTCATCAACATCCTCTTGGTGAGTCCACCCGTCTCCACTTTCCCACCTACGTCGCTCACTCTCCCACAGACCGTCCTTGGTTACATGTGCGTCGCGACCGACCGAAACGCTCCTACCCGGCATCCACCGTTGCTGACATATCCCCTTATAGCCCCGGTATCATCCATGCCCTCTACATCATTCTCAAATACTAGGCGCACCCAGGGCCATCTTCCATTGCTCCCCTGCCCTGCCCGTCTCCACGCCGCTCACGACCTCCGACATGATTGTTATTGACGGACCTTGTACCTGAGGATCCTATAATTTTCGTACTATCTACCGGCGTAGTAGTAGATGTTGTTCTCCGTGCGCGTCCGTGTATAATGATACCCTTCCGTCGTGCGAACGTGTGTTGCGATGCGTTTTACATTGTGAAGCGTAAGATGGAATCTACAACAATCTGGGTGGGTGTATGTATGCAGTACAACATGTGTTCCATTTCTGACTTCTCGCAAGCGTCACAATCTCCCCTGGTGGGCGCATGTACATATGCTACCAGACACGTTCCTGTGCTGCGTGGATTACCTCCTCCGGACTCGTAGGGCGGAATATGTACGGGTCCAGAAGTGCCGCATAAACCCGATGAACCGCAGGACCAGTCGGGATAACAAGGGAGGCCAATGTCATGCCGCAGAGGCGCTTGTTGTTTTCCGCGGCGTCTCGCTCTCGTCGTGCTCAGACTCTGCGCTATCTTCGCTTTCCGAGTCGACTTGCTGTTGAGGCGCCTTGGGCGGTTGTGCTGCTGGACGCGAAGCGGGAGCAGGGACAGCAGAACCCTTCGCGGAAGGGCTTGCCGAGGCACCCTCCTCGCTCTCCTCCTCGCTCTCTTCCTCACTCTCCTCGCTCTCCTCTTCTTCACTCTCGCTCTCTTCTTTCGCGGGTGCCTTGGGAGGGATCGGAGCGGCAGCCTGGGTCTGCGCCTTGGGTGGCACCGGTACCTCCTCCTCCTCTTCTTCGCTCTCCTCTTCACTCTCTTCCTCGCTCTCGCTCTCCTCCTTCGCGGGAGCCTTGGTCGGCGCGGGCGCAGAGGCCTTCAGCGGCGCAGGGTCCTCTTCCTCGCTCCCCTCCTCACTCTCGCTCTCGCTCTCCTCGTCGAACTGCTCGATCATCTTCGCGCCGACCGCCCAGCAGCGCTTCACGCCCTCCGCGAGGGACGAGCCCGGCTTCAGCCCCTCGCCCCGCGCCGCCGGCGAGCGGTGCCACGCCCGGACGTCGTCCTCGTCCACGAGGTCCTGCTGGTAAAACGCCGCGAGGACCTGCGCGAAGAGCGCCTGCCGCGCGCCGGGCCCCGCGTGCGCGCAGTGGTACTGCAGCACCTCGACGGTCTCCACCGCGTCCACGCCGCCGATCTTGTCGACGAGCGCGCCCCAGCGGCGCACGACCTGCGCGATCTCCGCGCGCTGCGCCGCGGCGTCCCCGGGCACGAGCGGCACGCGGTCGACGAGCGCGCCGACGACGGCCTCGCGCACGCGCCGGAGCGGCACGTTCGACGCCATGCGCAGCGTCTTGAGCTCGACCGCGGCGTTCTCGACCGAGTGGCCCTCGGCGAACGCGCGCTCGAGCGACTGTGCGACCTCGGACCGGAACTCGGTCTCCGCCGCGGCGGTGTGCAGCGTGTGGATCGCGGACGTCTGCGCGGAGGGGTCGCCGAGGCTGAGCGTGAGAGGGGGTCCGGAGGTGGAGGTCATGGAGGAGGCGCGCGAGCGGACGGAGTAGGACGTGTCGGTGTCGCTGTAGTCGTCCGTCGTTGAGCCCTCGTCTGAGAGCTCCAGGTCGGAAGCCGGGTCGCCTGATTGGTGGCGGGGATCATGGTCAGCGTCCACTCGTCGAGGATGATACGGAAGTACGTGCCGATCCGCATGAGCCGCAGATTGTTGAATTGATCCCGGACATCCATGCTCTCGTCCTCCTCGGTCGGGCCCTGGGGCCAGAGAAGCGCATTCGTGCTCTTACCGAGGACCTCTTCGGCCTCCTCTTGATCTGCGCCAGCATGCCAATGAGAACATTATTCTCGGACTTGAGAACCAGAAGCACGTACGAGCCTCGACCTCCTCCAGATCCGAATCTTGCTCATCGTCCTCGTCGTCCGCGTCGTCCGCATCGCCCTTTTCTTTCGCTGTCCGCATCCTCGACACTCGCTCGAAATTTCGCAAGTTCGCGTCCTCGCCGATGGTCACGCCCCCCGCAATGACGCACCCCCTCGGCACACGACAGCGGTCCCCGAGCCGGACGCGCTCGCCCACGATGCTGCCCTCGACGAGACAGCCCGCGCCGACGTGCGTGTCGTCGAATATATATGCGTCACGCAGCACAGCACCGGGGCCGATCGTACACCGTTGCCCGATCACGGATGCGTGCACGGATGCGCCGGCTTCGATGGTGGTGTGTGAGCCGATGAGCGTGTTGTTTCCGATTTTGCATGTCCTGTGTGAGAAGGATTGAGTATCGGGAGCTGGGGTCGTGGAGGGGATATGCGCCTACCGCGATAAGACCACGGAGTTGTCTTTTGCAATGTATTTATTTCCCCGGAGGTGCTCATACGAGTGTCCGCCCGGATGGTTGTCGTCCGGCACAAGCGGGAACGTCCACCTTGCGAGGATGTCCTTGCTGACGACGACACGTAGTCAGAGAGAATTTCATGAGATCGAGTAGTTCGCGATATACCTGACCGCATCGTAGCTTCGTGTGTCCGCCACTCGTGCAGCATAGCCGTCCTTCGCGACGTAACAGTAGATGTTTTTGATGAGCAAGTCCGACGTCAACACCCCATGCACGAAGTCTCTCCGAATGTCCTGGTAGTCGAAGTTGTCCTGGAACAGCGACGGCACCTGCGTACGGAGCGCTCGTCAGGACGCGAGGACGGTTGAGGGACGCATGCATACCTCCACCGAGCAGACGTCTATCGCACAGTCGATGAGGTCGTAGCGGATCTCCACCTCGGGGTGCTCGACGAGAACCTCGCGCGGAATCTGTATGAGCGGCGTCGCGGGGTAGCCCACGGCCGACTCGTAGTGCAAGCATTCCGAGGTGTCCGGATCCAGAACGAACACGCCCGTCTCCCCCCTCGACCTGGCCACCCGCATCAGCACCCCCGGCATAAAAGACGACGCTGCAAGAGAGAGGAAGAGAGAGAGAGACAGACACACCTCGTCCGGTGCGCCGCGCCGCTCTCCTTCACGACCATGGTCATGATCGCGTCCTTGTTCGTCCGGCGGCGCTCCTTGTGCGCGCGCACGACCTCGTCGATCCGCACGTTGCTCACGAGGTCGCCCGTGACGAGCAAAAAGTCGGACGTGATGATCCCGTGCGTGTAGATGTCGCGCATCGCGTCCCCCGGCGAGAACGTCTCCTTCGCGGTCACGATCGGCACGATCTTCAGGCCCGAGCTCGGCTTTGACCATTTCGAGTCTCTGCGTGCGCGCGCGCGAACGAGCCCGATGCGAGGGTGGGGGCGGGGTCGATGTGTGAGAGCAGGTCGTGAGTACGGGGAGAACAGAGGTTTTAGGAGGATCAGGCAGCGGGGGGGAGAAGGGCACGGCGGACGTACCGTATAGCAGCCTTCACCTGGTCGGCGTACGACCTGCAGATGACGAAAATCTCCTGCACTCCGGCGAGTGCAAGGCTCTCGAACGTCCAGTCCAGCAGCGTAGCATTGCATATGGGCAGCAAGCACTGTCCGCCCCCATACGACTCGTCTCAGCACTGGCGCGGACGACGCGCGAAAGGCGGATCGCGCACCCTCGGCTTGCCCACTGTGAGCGGTTTGAAGCGTTTGTTAAAGCTGTCTGCGAGAATGACAGCCTGCAGGACCTCGTCTTCCTCTGCGACGTCCTTGTCTTTTCCTGATGACGATTTCGGAGGCATGGCAAGCAGATGCAAGATGAGTGCTGTGTTATGACGGGCGTCACAGACATGCCGTTGTGCTCGACGTAGTGGACAGTATGACTCGATCGCCTCAATTTCATACATGGAATTTGGCATTACACATCCGCTACCTTGGAAGCAGACGAGCTAAGCATGTATATTGAAAAAGGAGAGGACGGTCGCAGCTCATAGAGGGCAAACATGGATAGCTGCATCGTGCTGTCCCCGTATACCAAGGAAACAGCCCATGATTACACGAAGCCATAGACACACGCGAGCACGATCCAGTGAGAATGAAAGAGGGTATGAGGATATCACCTATCCGGATCGACATTAGGCTGAGTAACAGCGGATCAAGGCGATGTAGGTATGGGGCGTAACTCGTGAGGGAAACAAAAAGCAAAGGACCAGATCCGCGTCGTACATTACCCAAAGAATGAGCGAAAAAAGGGATAGAACGAAATCCATTATCATGGATGTGAAGTGGGGACGGGACGGAGGGTAACCCAGGAGGGGCGCAGTGAGAGGGAGAAGACATTAGAAGTTGCACAGCTCGTCATGGTCGTAATAATGTAGATAGAACGAGAAGACCGCGCTCACGCGGCCGCTGCGACAACGGGAGCGGCAGGCGGCGCCTCAACCTTGGGTTCCTCCGCTGCGGGAGCAGCAGGTGCGGGCTCCGCAGCCTCTGACTCCGCCGCGGGGTTCTCGAGAGGAGCAACAGGGGCGGGCTCTTCAATCTTAGGGGGGTTCTCCTCGACCTTGGGAGGCGTGTTGTGCTCCGTCTTGGGCTTCGACTTGAAGAACTCGCCAACGCGAGCCGACAGGCGACGGCTGACCTTGGGAGACTTCTTCTCCTTCTTCTCCTCCTCCTTCTATATCTTTCATCAGCCACAGGACCATGGTCAAGATCATGCTAGACAAACCTTCTCTTCCTTGGGAGCCTCGGTCTCCGCAGCGGCCTCGGCAGGCGCAGCCTCGGCAGCTGGCGCCTCAGTGGCGGCGGGAGTCTCGCTGATAGATAGTCAACATCCACGAAAAGGGGGTCTGATGTCACAAACAACGTACGTCTCCTTCACGGGTTCAACGACAGGGGCCTCCTCAGTCGCGGGGGCCTCGACGGCAGCCTCAACCGCGGGCTCCTTGGGAGCCTCCTCGGCAGCAGGGGCAGCCTTGTGATAAGATTAAACATAACGATAACTTATTAAACACCAATCGCCATACCTCTTCCTTCTTCTCAGTCTTCTTAGCGGCCTTCTCCTTGGGCTTCTTCTCGGCCTTCTCCTTCTTGTCGCCCTTGAAAGGGGCAAGGAGCTTGGCTAGGAGAGAGGGGCTTTTGGGGCGCTCCTCCTTCTTGGCCTCAGTGGCAGGCTCGGCCTGGATGGATGTTAGTACGCGCATCACTGAAAGAGCACATTTACGAACGGGCTTGGCCTCCTCGGTCGCAGGAGCAGCCTCAGCAGCGGGCTCCTCAGTGGCGGGAGCAGCCTCCGCCGCAGGGGCCTCAGTCTCGGGGGTAGCCTGAAGAATCAGATCAACGACTATCGACGTGGCAAGAGAGACGCACAACTTACCTCGACCTTGGCCTCTTCCTTGGTGGCCTCCTACATTGAATGTTGAGGTTGAGCGCCCAAAAACAGTCGTTGATTGAACTTACAGCTGCAGGCGCTTCAGTGGTCTCCGGTGCAGGGGTGGGCTCGGCGGCGGGAGTCTCGACAGGCTTGGTCTCCTCGACAGGGACGACGAGGGCAGCGACGGTGTCAGACATTACGGAAGACTTAGGGGTCGTGAGCTGGAGGTTGAAAAAGGGCGGTTGGTCAGACGACGCGTCCTAAAGGGGCCGAGAACAAAGCGAGGGGCGTTGTAGCGAGCTCTGCGCACGAATGCGACGAAGGCTGTGGAGAAAAGAAAGCAGAAAGGACTCACAATAGTGGTATATGGGAAGAGAGCGAGGGCTCTGTAGCCTGGCGACCTGGCAGGAAGGAGAGAGAACGAGAGAAAGAGAGATAGGGCGAGAATAAGCTCTGGTCACGGCGCCCTTCTTATCCTTAAACAGTCCGAACAAACAAGGCTAAACTAAATTTGGCCAGCCCACGTCCACCCCTGCCTAATCCGGCCACGCGTCTCGTTCTGCTGCAACAGTTCGATCATTGGTATTTGTTCTCCCGGACCTTGGCTCTTTCGCGTCGCAGTCGTTCACAATTATCCTCTATAAGCTTGTCGCGCTGCTGTGGCCTGTGGACACAGCGGCGCTCGGGCGTGGGTTGGAGGGTCGGCGGGCCAGCTGGGCGGGGGACGTGGGAAAGCGGTTCACAAGGTGACAACAAAATGTATTGATTTGGGAGCGAGCCGAGGGAAGGAAGCGTCCAGCTCGCGTTCCGGCGGGCTAGCGACGATCGGGAATCATGTCGTTCTGCGACGTGGTGCAGTTTCACAGGGTGCGCATCCCGCCGTGGGCTTGCCTGCCTGCTGCGCGCAGGGGGCGAGTTGCGTGCGGCAGCAGCAGCATTGATGCTGTGAGCGACGTGGCGGGGGCCGAGGGGCGAGGGGCGAGGGGCGAGGAGGGCGGGAGAGGGAGAGGAGTTTGGCTCGGCTGGCGCCGTCTTCTATTCTATTGCGGGTAAGCGTCGGTGCGTTCTGGACTGCGTGACTCGGCGTGAAGAGTCGGCGTTTCACATATCCAAATTGGCGCTGCTCACGAGGACCCGATCCCTGGAATTTTCGAAGACCCGCCGTCTCCATGTAACCGCCGCATAAGGAAATATACGGCGCGCCGCTTCCCACGTAAAACACTTATCCTCCGCATTCTGAATCTCTCGCGGCCTCTGCCGGTCCCTCTCGCCGCCTCCTCACGCTCCCTACCTCCTCCTGCTCGTTGCTCTCGCTCGCGGTACAACACACCTTCTGTTTGCTCTACTCCCCAACGCAGAATACGCTAGTGCCACACGAGGTCTCCACTATGGCGACACGCCAGCACCTACTCCACTCTCGCGCAAGGCCCAAGACCTCTCCTCGGCTGCAGGCACCCTCCCTCGCCGCTCTACTGCCCAACATCCTCTAGGCTATAAACTCGACGGTGGCTCGTTTGCTTACGACGTTGCACGACTCGCCATGCTCGCAGCAATCACGCCCTTCTTTCTCTTCGCTGCCTTCCTCATCTTGCTCCTAGTCTCGCTCTCTCTGCCCATCATCAAGAGCATCTTCCTCTTTCAGCTGGTCGCCAACTCCTCTGCATCTTTCCTAGACTCTTCAGCCTCCGGTGAAGCTCGCTTTGGTGTGTGGGGTTATTGCACTTCTGCGATCACGGTAGAGTGAGTACCGCCCATTCTGATGGTCACCGTTTCGTCAATTGACGGTATCATCCTCTCCTGTCTGCCCTATCTATCGGTCCTGTGGCCCTGCAGAGTTGTTGGTGTCGACCATGAAATGGCTGGCCGGTGCTCCAGTACTCAGTTAGGATACCAATTCGACTCCACCGTAGCCAACGCTCTTCACGTGAGCGGCTTTTCCGACACCATCTCTCGGACTTTGAGCGCGGTGTTGGTGCTCCATCCCATTGGTACGTCGTTCGGACATCTTCCCACCCTTGCATCATCCCCTCATCCCGCACAATCTCCTGTGTTCCAGCCTGTGCCCTGACGTTCTTGGCCCTGCTCGCATCTCTGTTCATCACCAGTCGGCGCTCTCCGTACACGGTCTCTCGCCCGGCCGCGCTGACCACGCTGCTCGTTGCTCTTCTTGCGGCGGTGATTGCGACCGTCATCTTTCTGCTGGACGTCATCTTTGTCGCTGTCGTCCGTCACAAGATCAATGATAAATCTCATGGCATCCTGCAACTGAGCTGGGGAAACGCGGTATGTTGCGATATTGTCCTCGCCGCGCGAATGATTGTATCATGAGGCACTGATGATCGCCATCCATGCCCGTGTCCGAACAGGTGTGGATGACGCTCGGGGCCACGGTCGCCCTGTGGGGCTCTGTCGTGAGCAGCAGTATGGGTCTATGCGGTGTCCGCCGAGGCAATGGCAGGTTCGTCGCGCGTTTGTTGTGTCAGTGAACGCTTGTCCTCTGTGCTGACCCGCGCTTCCGTGCAGCAAACGCGTCGACGGAAGATACTGAATGTTCGGCGGAAGACGTCTGACAGCCTGAATTCGTCGCTGCCGCCGCTGCCGAATCGAGTCTGATTCTCAGGCGGAAAGTGATACCCGCCTGATGGGCGCCACATGGGTGTGTTTTCCCCTTCGCCCACTCTTGGAGCTGTCAGTCCGCGCGACAGAATACACTCCATCACTCGGAGCTCCGCGTGCTTCATCGTTCTGAACACTCCTGGATCGTGCCTGCTGCAGAACAATGTTCCGGCTATCCCGACTTCCTATGTCCTGCAGGCTCTCCATGGAACCGCTGTTGTCTGTGTCTCTGTCCTTCCAACGCTCTCCGTCCTTGTACTTTACTTTCTCCTGGCCATGTATTATGTCTATCCATGCCTTGGCCCGAGCCACAGATCGATTAAAAACATTCCACGCTCTGCTCTTGCGCCGCCAATGCATCAGTGCAGCCCAGCCTCTGCGCCGCGGGGCAGCAATATTCTTCTGTGTGTGCACGTCCGTGATAAGCGTCCCCGATTAATCATGTCTACTCGAGGGGGTGGCTCAGAATTACGCCAGGCTTCTGCAGCTGGATACGACGCATCGGTAGACGGCGGCGGGCTGTCATGCAAGCTTCGCCACATCTGTCGGCCACAGTCCGTGCATAATTAAGCACGGTGCTGAGATCCGGATGTGGTTGCGCTCAATCTTGCGGCGGCGGCAGTCCGAGACTCCAAGCATAAGTCGCATGACGGAACGCAAATACCGCAGCGGCCGGCCTGACACCAGCCTGACACTCCGGTGACTGAAGCTACTCGCCGCGCACGGCGATCTCACAGCGAGTGCTGCCCTTCTGTCGAGAACCCCGGACCGAGGGCGCGGGATACGCATCATCTCCGCGCACGCTAGCTTCACATGCGAGCCCACGAGAGCGCACACCGTTCGCACACAATAGATCGCGAGATGACGAAAGCCCCCGTAAGCGGGATACAAGCCCCGCGCACGCAGCGGGCGGAAGGACGCTAACCATGTGTGCACACTACGTATCGCGTGGGTCCCGGCGGGCCACGAGAGGGCCCGAAGGACGCCTCGGCGTGGGGGCGCGAACCCGACGCTGTACACGAGACCGCGCGTAGGCGCAGACGGGTAAAACGGGCGGTCCATGGTCACGCTGCGGCAGCCTGCACCTGGGCTGCTGCCGCGGGAGCGAGCTTGGCCCGTGGCGGGACCCTCAGACCCTTCTGCTTCATGCGCTTGCGCTTCGTCTCTGCGGAGTGCGGTATTAGCACGCGCGTCCAGATATCCCGAGCGGCCAGAGCGCAGCCGCTTACCTTCGAGATAGGGCTTGTCCTCGCTCTCGTCAAACGCAATCGGAACGCCCTCCACCTCCGCGTCCGCACCGTCGACTTCTGCGTCAGCCTGTGCAGGCTTGGCCTTCGCGCGGCGCTCAACCTTGAACTTGGCCACGTAGAAACCGTCCATGTTGTGCACGTGCGGATAAAAGCGGCGCGTGAGGCTCAGCTTGTCGCTGAACGTCTTCCCGCGGAAGCTCGTGAAGCCGGGGCGCCCGAACTCGAGCCCGGTCTCGACGAGCTTGACGTGCGGCCGCTTGCGCAACGCGTAGTCGACGACCGCCTCGTTCTCGTCGACCGTCACTGAGCACGTCGAGTAGACGAGGAAGCCGCCCGTCTTCGAGTCCGCCTGGACGCTGTCGATCGCGCAGAGGATGAGTTGTTTTTGGAGGTGGGACAGGAGCGCAAAATCGCGCTCGGACTGCGGGTGGGGCGCAGGCGAATCCACATGATAGAATTAGCGTCAGGGTTCAATCTATACACGAGTGGGACGCCCGCCTTATTAGTCTTCACGCTCGCGTCTTTGCTTATGACACCAGTGCCACTGCACGGAGCGTCCAGCAGGACCCTGTCGAAGCCGCCGATGACTTTGGGGAACTCCCGGCCGTCGTAGGAGCACACCACGACGTTCTTGCAGCCCAGCCGGTGCACGTTCGCCGTCAGACTCTTTGTCCGCGTCTTGTTCGCGTCGTTGGCGAACACGACACCCGTATTTTGCATGAGCGCGGCCATGTGTGTGGTCTTGCCGCCCGGCGCAGAGGCCATATCAAGCACGCGCTCGCCCGGCTGCGGCGCGAGGGCGATTACGGGCAGAAACGAGGATGCAGCCTGCAGCATGTAGTGCCCAGCGAGGTACTCGGGCGTCGCGCCGATCGGGACACTGCTCTCGAACACCTGCAGTCCGACGTTCGTCCACTTGCCGATGGGTTCGAGATTCACGCCGCGGTTGATCAACGCTTGTGCGAGGTCGCGTCGGCGGGTGCGCAACGTGTTGGTACGGATCGTGACAGGTCGGGGGATCTCGTTTGCTTCATAGAACTCGATCGCCTGACGAGGCGTGAGTGGGATAGTGCGCACCCGAGCGAATGCCAATCATACCTCCGCAACAGGGAACAGCTGGAAGAGCTTCTCAGCGAGGAACTCGTTGTAGCCATAGTAGCTTGAGATGTCAGAGATGAGCGTGTGTACGTATTCGGACCTTGCCCTGCAGTACCTCATGTCAGAGAGACTCCAAAGATGCTTTGGCATAGCAGAGACTTACCGGCCCTTCGCTGCAAACTTTTTGAAGTTGCCGAGTATCCGTACGCACTCTCGCATCCGCCGCTGGACAGTTTGTACGTCCGGACCTCCCCTCTTTTTCTCTTCCTCAAGCTCCTCCGTGGTCGGTAGAACCAAGCTACCTTCGCCTTCTTCGCCACCCTCACCCTCCTCGTCCATGTCGATGTCATCCGCATCCGCCAAGTCGTCGTCGCTCATTTCTCCAGCGAGCTCGGCCTGCCTCGTTTCCTCAGCATTAAGTTCTGCCTCTCGTGCCGCTTTCGTGTCCAACGCGCGCGATCGTGCTTCCATGTTCTTCATGGTGATGGGGCCGTCCTCTTCATCTTCCTCGTCGCTGTCACTTGAGGAGGCATCCGAACCAGTAGGGATAATTTTGAGAGGCCGTTCACGCTGTTTGGATCTCTTGCCCTTGACGGGAAGTTCTGGCTCATCCTCCTCTTCCGAACCGAGATCAAGCTCTTGCGCTGGACCATTGAACATGTCATCACTGCGACAGAGTGAGTGAAAGTGCAAGGGGATCTGGTACGGTTTACGCACTCTTCCTCGATGTCAAGGTCATTGAGGTCACCCTCAAAGCCGACGACCTCTTCGTCGTCGCTATCGTGGAAAAGGGACCTGAAATGGATTAATACATAGACGTGAGCTCGATACGAGAGGGCGCAACGTACTTTGCGTGTGCTTGAATGTCCTCGTCTTCTTCGACGTCCTCCCATCCCTCGCTACTTCCAGCGCCTTCGTCCTGGTCCGCAAACCGGGCTTGTTTTGATTTCTTCGGCTTTGGCTTCTCAGACTTTGCTTTCGTCTCGACTTTTTCAGAGGGCTTCGGCTTCGCGGATGCAGACTTTGCTGGTTTGATATCGCTCTCCCTAGCCTTTTTGGCGGGACGCTTGCTCGGGGCCTCGACATCGTCCGCCTTGCGCTTGCCGAGTTTCTTCTGAGACGGGCGACCGGCATTTTCACGCGCGTCCGCCAGCGGCGAGGGATCTCCCTGCTTGTTCTTCGCGCGGCGTCCCATGTTGGATAGAAGATTAACAAGCGAGGCTGGAGGAGTACTCAATATGCTGAGGGCTCGCCGCGAGCGAGCTGCAGACAGAAATTTCGAGCGCCCAGTCTAGATCCCAAGATGGCAAGTGCGATCGAGCACGTGCAGCAGTCTGTTCTCTCACCAACCCTAACCTTCAGCAGCGTAATGACATCAACTAAACAGTACGCGGGTTGACGCACGACGTCTACATACAAGTTACAGCCCTTGACTCGATCCGCCGCAGTCTCTAGACCTTGCGCCTCGACCATCATCGCCAGCCGGCATCCGCTCTTTATTGACATGGGCCTCTTTCCCCTCTCACCTCTCTTTTCTCGCCCGTTCTTCGGCGCCGTACACAAAGCACGCAGCGCACCCTTCAGCGGGCGATATTTCGTTCCCTCGGCGACGCGGGGCTCCGCGCGCTACCAGCATAATGTCCACCATGAACAAGTTGCCCAGAGATGCAGGGTCGCAATGGCCGCGCAGGCGATCAAGAGACCGTCCATGTCCAGGCAACTCTTGAAAATTGGCTTTGCAGGTCTCGGTCTCGGGATGACCTTCCTCGCAGCCCCGATTATCTACTGTGACCGTAGGTGTTTCACCAGCTCTGCATGCCGCCGCTGTTTTCTCAATCAATATCTTGAGCAGCGGTGACGTCCAAGACTGCGCCCGCGGCAGCTGTGCCCCCAGCTACCCAGGGAAAGACTGCACCCGTCCAACCGTCACCACCGCCCCCGCCGCCCCCAGCCTCCAGCGTCAGCTACTATGAGCTCACGTTTGGTACGGTCTGCGGCGTCTGTGCGGGTATTTTCGTGAAGAAAGGCGCGAAAGCGGTCGCTTTTGTCATGGGCGGCGTGTTCGTGCTTCTCCAAGTGAGCCCTGCTCGGTTCTGATGTTCTTCGGCGAGACACAATACTGACAGACTCGCGCGCGCGTTGCACAGTACCTCGGCTCGCTTTCGCTCGTGCGCGTTGACTGGGGTCGCGCGGCGAGCCGATTCGAGAATCTGTTCTACACAAAAGATGGGTCGGGCGCGAGGCGGCCGCCGAACGTCGGCTCGCTCTTCCGCTGGATCATCGACTTCCTCACCGCCGACTTCCAGCAGAGGGCATCGTTTGTTGCGGGCTTCGGCCTTGGTCTGCGGATCGGCTGAGGTGTGTCATAACAGTTTAGAAGAACAAGGACATTCCCATGTATATCATAACGTTCCGTTCCTTCGTTTCATGTACATATTTATTACGCTTTCCCGCACATCACTGGGCCTGTCTATATGTTTAGTCTAAAACATACCGAAGTTTGTGATACCCAAGAGCCACTGAGCGCACCTCAGTTCTCGACGAGAGCCTTGATCCGGGCAATCAGATCTCTGTCCTCCTCCCGTCCTCGTTGGTAATCTTCACGGCCCTCTTTGAGGTACCCGAACAGCTCATGTAGCACAGGCGGGAGTTCTTGATACTGAGCCACAGCCTCCTTGAGCTGCTTCTTGTCGGGATCCCAGCCCTGCACGCTCGTCTCCTTGATATCGCCGTCCGACGCGGGCACGAACAGCCTGTCAATCGGCTGGGAGGTCCGATCGTGCGCGACGCGCCACGCATTCATGAACGATCCGGTCTCGGGCAGACGCGCGGTCTGCTCTGCGAGCGTCGCGAGCGCTGCGAAGTCCGCGGACTGGAGCTGCAAGACCCGCCCGCGGGCGTCGACTGCGACGTCTGGGCGGAAGAGCGCGGCGGTGAAGCCCTCCGGGTCTGCGGGCGCGTTCAGGAGCTCGGCGAGGACAAGTGTGTCGCGCGCGGGGACAAAGTCGGCGCGGGAGGGGTGTGGATTGGCGCGGACGTGCCAGCCTGCGGCAGATGTGGTGGCCATGACAGTCTTGTGCCCGGGGCGGTTCGTGGGTGTGTGTGGGAGCGGTGCGCTGCGGAAGAAGAGGAGGTAGGTGCCGAGGAGGGCGGCGAGGGCGATGAAGAGCGGTTTGGGGGAGTCGGATGCCAGTTCGGTGGGATAGTTGCGAATGTTGTAGAACGCTGCGGAGTGGCCGTATGGCAGATGGTCGTGGTCGAAGAAAGAGCTGCTGAAACCTACAGACTAGCGGAACTGCAAAGTGAACAGTGGCGGGGATTGCTACCTGAAGTTTGTACTTTGAACCTTGTGCGCGCTGGGGAGTATGCACATGGACAACGTTCCGAGTAGACGTATCGAGGTTGTCGTCATATGCACACAAGTTCTTGGCACACGGGGCCGTGCGTCGCAAAATTCCGAGCGATATGTCTCGTGAACATACGATCACTGCCGCACGCGAAACATTGGGCGAGTGTTCTGCGGTCGGTGGTACATGAATATGCAAGTGCAAGGAGGCATGAGGATATCCGAGTTCTGCAGAAAGATGAGGGGGCTTTTCTTACTAAGAGGCGCCCAAAGGACGTTCATCGTGGCGCTAGACTCACGGACTTCTCACCGTGACATTGTAATCCGACTCCGACTCGATGACCCAGCCACGACGAAGTCATGGGAATTCCCTGATCACAGCCTCGTATCTGCCTCCTAATTCCACCCGGTATTCACAGGCTACTCTTGAGAAGGGAATGGCACAGTTCTTGCTGCCTGATGGATCCCCTCCATTGACAGATCTTCTCAAGCACAGGGGGGAATCCTGGGTTCACAAAAGTCCCGTCGCGCCCATACATCTTCGCTCGAACCCATAGAGGCTAACGCGTGCATGGCGGATCTCTCAGTAAGCTCACCCAGTAGATTCACAAGCGATCATGAGCTAATGGGCGCGAGTGTCGCTGAAAGTAGGTATATTGTATCTCATGGCTGCGGTGTGAGCTATGTACGCGACACAGGCCTGTGGACACGCCGCCGCCCAGCGCACCTAGTACTGTGCTCAGCGTGGCGTCGTGTGGCCGTCCGTGGACGCATTCCTTCTGCGCCTCCGGCGCAGATCATGTGGTTCCCTGTTCATCCCGCAGGACAATGTGAAAGTGTCTGAGGGGTAATGCATGATCGTTACAGCGCAACGGTAAGCTTTCTGAAGGCTTGACAGCTGACATACGTCAAGGCGAGCCGACCCATGCGCCCATCGACACCGGTTACTACTGCATGAAAAATTCTCTCCCCCTCAGCTTGATCGGTGGAGATACGGACGGGTTGCACCTCCCTCTAGCTGCCATTCCGCTGGCGGGGCAGTGCACAGTTCCTGCTCGTCGTCATATACAGGGCGTAGCGTCTTTCTACATTTCTATCTTCCTTCCGGCCCTCTGCCCCGTGTGGTTCGACCCAGATATGCTCACACCCCTGGAAGTTGTACAGGCGTCGGCCGAGTACTGGTGGGTCCCCGTTCACACACCCCGTGCATGGCGTCGCTTACGAACGTACTTGCCCCTCAGGGTAGGAGCCGTACGATTCAATAATGCCCTGGTGCTTGTGGCATATAGTACGTCGCTTACGCGCCACTACGCGCGTTCGCGGCGGGGATTCGAAATTGAGCTAACCGAGCCTGCCTCCACAGCGACCCTGTACTACGATTACCTGCTCACGTTCTCTGACGAGGTTGAGTACTTCTGGAAGTCTGCCAACCTCTCGATCATATCCGTGCTCTTTGTTGTGAATCGATACCTTGGCCTCCTCGGGCCTCTGCCCCTCATCTTAGAATACTTTGTTGATCTCCCGGAACACGTATGTCCTCACGTATTCGTGCAGGGCCATCGCTGACACAAACTGATGTTGGTAGACGTATGTGGGCATAGGCCATGTCTTGCGTTCTGAACCTTCCGTCTAACGGTGTTTGGGTATGCCTAGATGTCGAATGTTTCAGACGTATCATCAGGCATATGCCTTGGCAAGCCAGGGGATCGTAGCTGGTGAGTGATATTCCATTGTTCCCTCTGTGACTATGTTCACTTCTAGAATAGTGATGCTCGTGATTCGAACGTATGCGCTGTACAATCGAAGCCGGCGTATCCTTGTTATCCTTCTTGGAACACATGTGTCCGGCGCCCTCGTGTGTCTCGTCAGTATCATAGGAATAACTCATTGCCGCTGGTTCTGACCTATCCTGGGCTAGGTCGCCATCGTCGTGAATGTCAGCCCCGTGAAGACAGTCACACCCTTGCCTTTCAAATACACCGCCTGCGACTTGTCACTCACAAACAACCAGTGCGTTTCCCAATGGTTCCTATTGGATGCGTGTCGTTCTGAACAGACCTAATCCGCAGGGCCACCCGTACGCTCTTCCCAGAGATGAATAGGTTTCTCTTCTGACGGCCAGGGGTGGTTTGAAACAGATTTGGTCATTGCGTGGGGGGCGATGCTCTGGTTCGATACCACAATCTTCCTATTGACCCTGACACAAGCGCTTCGGATGCGCCGCTATTTCCCAGGCGGCCTCCTCGAGGTCATGCTTCGGGACGGTCAGTATTCCTTTGTGCTTCTGATGTCAGTACAATGGGACAGAATCTGACACGGTGCGATTTGTATGGTCCCAGGAACCCTGTATTATGGGTCAGTGCAGCGCTGGAGACACGGCGATAGCGCAGGCGTTCTAATTTTCCGGTGACAGATTCATGGTGGCGGCCAATGTATCAAACATCATCACGTTCATGGTAACGTCTTCCTTTGCATTACCTGTGATGATCAGAATACGCTGATTCGGTTTTCAATAGATTACTCGAGTGCGTATGCTGAATTTGCTCAACAAAAGTTAACTAAATCCCACATTGCAGACCAACTCACCTTTGAAGGGAATGGACACCACCCTCGCCAATGTGTGCGTGGGTTTCATGATTCCCTTTGCGGCAAGTCACACCTGAGCGTATTCTTAGACTGTCGACAACATTGACCTCGCGACTCATACTCAACTTGCGTAACCCTGAGCTTCAAAACCCTCGACAAAGTCGGGAGAACGACCTCATGAGCGTCTGGGATTCATCAACGGCTGCGCCGGCCATAGCTACCACGGCCGTCACGTACAACTGCATATTCGCCGATGGGGAGACGCACATCAGCGAGGTTGACAGAGTATAACTGGGGACTTTTCTCGCGGCCCCTTCGGGTCTCATACTGGACAGCAGATTGTTCATCTTGGAGCCTGAGGTATGAAGTCCGTGTGAACGAGACTGTATAGGTTCTGATGTGTTCGGTAGTGAGGTAATCAGCGAAAATGTACACTATTGGACATTACTATATGTAAGTATCTGTTCGTGGTCGACTGCGAGCAACAGTACTGAAGAATGCATTCTGCAGGATGCATTGTTGCCCCTGGATGAATTCAGTCACATACCTTAAAAGGCAAGTGCTTGTGGTATCTGCCAAGCCAGCGGTAGTTTGGTCGACCCGGGGACAAGCTTCCTCGTTCGCGGAGTCACTTGCGGAGACGGAGACGGCATATGCGCATCTTCGCTCTCACCAGCTCCAAAAGCCTGGACTCGGCACTGCCGAAACACTTTGCAAAGTGCCCAGTTCGTGCAGTTAGTTGACACGCTCCTCGAGGTGGCGCGTTTAGTCTGGCACTGTCAGGTACGGTTGTTCGACGTGGGGTTTTGCGGGTGCACTGGTCCAGATCTGACCAGATTTTGAAGCTGTTTGCCACCGACGATCCATCCTGCGTGCGCGGGCTGGTCTAGTACTGCTCTCTCCTGCGAGCGCAACGCTCCAGCTGTCGACCAACCGCTCGACCTGATCGACGACGGGTCGTGGGCCTGGTGATGCAAGATTGAGTGTTGTACGGTAGGCTACCTCTGTTCGCAGGTCCGGGTGCATTTGTGCGGGCATATTTGGGTGTGGGATTGGGGGCACGGCGCGGCTGTGCGCGCCGCCGTCTGTGCTGTTACGGCGATGGTTAGTGCCGGAGACGTAAGGTTGGGCTCTGCGGCGTCTTGTTCGCTTCCTGAGGCCTGAGGCCTGAGACCTGAGCGCCGGCGGAAACGTCTTCCGTGGATATTCAAAGAGCATCGTGGACGATCAGCGATGGCCGACGCGTTCTGCTTCAATCGCTCTGTGGCACACTCAAAAGGCTGACCGGCCCACGCCCGCAGATCTCCTCCGCCCGTTGTTCCACACACTCCTTGTCCCCCAGCGCAACATGTCCTCCGTCGACGCCGTAGCATCGTACTTGTCAGTACCCGGTCCTGTGGAAACATCGCGACGTCGCTTACCCTTCCTTCCTTCCTTTTCAGTGTGTCCTCAGTACGATGGGACTCCTCGTTGACGCTGTCTGCTCTCAGTGAGTCAGCCTGTGCCCGCCCCGCCAGCTAGCGTTGACGGCACTGCAGCCATCCTGTACTACGACTATGCGATGACCTTCTTTTCCGAGCTCGAATATTACTGGATCCCTGCGTCACCCTCGCTCTCCTTCCTCTTGTTTGTCGTGAACCGTTACATCGGTATCCTCGGCCCCATCCCCGTCTTCTTCGAGTATTTCTCTGAGATGTCTGAACATGTGAGTAGTCTACAGGTTGCCCGTATTCACCAACTCACGCAATTTTGCAGCGGTGTGTCGCACCTTCATTCGACATTTGTCACGAGCCGATGTCGAATCACTTGCAGATGTCGGCAGCTACAACTCTACCACCAAATCTTCGCAATGTTGAGCCAAGCGGTAGTTGCCAGTACGTCCGAACTGTAGACATCACTCACGACCCTGCCCGTCTGACATTCCACAGTTCTACTCATCCTCCGGACGTACGCGCTGTACAACTGCAGTAAGCGAATGCTGGCATTGCTTGTTGGCATGCACATAGGGGGTGCCATCCACTGCTTGGTACGTCACTGCTCCTGCATTCCTTATAGCACACTCACGCCGCCACCCCAGACGGCCGTCTTGACGAGCAAGAGCCCTCTCACTACCGAAATCCCGCTTGGTTTCCATTACTCCTTTTGTAACCTGTCGCTCACGGATGACCAGTGAGTACAGCGTGCCATTGCCATGGTTCGAGCACTGACAGACGCTTGTATCGCATCGTCAGGGGAGTCCGTGAGTCAAACCATCTGCCAGGGGTTGCGTTGGCTTACCTGCTGTAGATCTCGCGCTCGCGTGGAGTGCCATGCTGTGGTTCGACACAATCATATTCCTCCTGACACTATACAAGGCCGTTCAGATGCGCAAGGAGAGGTCAGGGGGGCTGCTGGAGATCCTTTTCCGGGACGGTGAGTCGTCCAACCCCCCTGGAACATGATACGCTTGCTCAAGCTATCATGACAAGGGACCATATACTACGGGTAAGCGTTTAACAGTGATGAACGGGTTGGATTGGGCTCACCTCGTTTCAGCATCCTGGTGGCTGTGAACATGGTCAATATCATCACTTTCTTGGTCAGTCCAATCTATGCGTACATTCAAGTAGTCTCTGACGATTAGTCCTCAGGAAACACCAGTAAGTCCAAGTGCTCTCAACGTTCCACCCAATGTCCCACAGAAGCGCCTGCTAGCCAAACACCCCGATGAAGGGCATGGCGACTACCATGACGAACGTGTAAGTTCTCATGAACGATAACGCCTTCACCTCTTACATTAATATCTGCACTAGGCTATCGGTCACCCTCACTTCCCGCCTTATGCTCAACCTGCGAGACCCAGAACTCCAACGGCGTGGCCGGCACGCAGAGACGAGTCGAAACGAGGGATGGTCCATGGGCCAGTTCACCTCCCGGATGATGTCCTTCCGTCAGCCGACAACCGACCTCGAAAGCACGACGCTAGACCATCTCGAGACCTCTTGCACATCAGACTCATGAGGACGCAGAACCCCAGTAGACGTAATAGGTGCGTTGAACACGAGCAAGCCCCACGGTCCTTTTACTCACCGCTATCGCGCACTCTCCAGTTACTTAGCACGAAGCTGTATCACACTGTACAAGAATTCATTCTCATCAGCTGACTGATGGGGAGCACATACACCCTGGGCCGCTTGAGAAACTGCGCTAGAACGTCCGGGAGCAGTGGACCGGGTCGGTGGATGAACGGAGACCATATATGTTTCATCATACTTCTATTCCGAGTGCCTGCTCACATATCTATATTTCCTGCGATCAATCCAGAATCTGAGCAGCTACGGAAACCTGTCCCGTAAGTGCCTGGCTGCCTCACCCTAACCGCGTTCAGGCGCTCAATTCGCACTCAATGCCCTCCTCTCGTTGCTTAGACTCGAGCGCTACATCTACGCCGCTCGGCTGTGTATAACCAAACTCGGTCGATCACGTCCCGTTCGAGTTCTGTCGTCGCCGTGCCAGGCAACCGTATACCTTGCGCCTGCCTCCACGAAATATCACCGGTGGCAAAGGGCAAGCTGCGCTATCACGTCGAGGGCTATGCTTCAGGCTGTCATATGAGGACGCCGAACCCAGGAGCGTCGTTGTCGGGGCGAATCCGCCCTTCTGTCATTCTACCCCTCATGTCATCCGCATCTTCACCCTCGGTCGAGTTGTGAGTGGTTTTTCGGCGACACGACGCGCACGGATCTGACGGCTGTGTCTGAGTGTAGGGGCAAGGGTGTCTTGCTGAACAATTATATGGCTGCAGCGTCGATTGGTGAGCTTGGTGTGTCATTCTCCGTGTACCAACGACGGCTGATAGGTCGTAAGCTATACTATACTTTGATTATTTCTTGACAGTCATTCCTGAGATCGACCGCTTCTGGGGCAAGGCCAGGCTCTCTGCCGCATCCTTTCTTTTCGTCTTGAACCGCTATGTGGGCCTTCTGGGTATCATCCCTGTCATGATGGAATATTTTGGCCATTTCCCGCCACACGTGAGCCTCCCTAGCTCAGTGAGGCGGTTCACTGACATGCTAACATACCATCATCAGCGGTCAGGATGATTGCCCAACCCCTTTGCCGCAGCGCCCATTAACTCTTGTGCAGATGTCGACAACTTCAGACTTACCATCAATATTACTCTATCGCAATGCAGGTCATCGTCGCATGTGAGCCAACTCACCCATTCCAGCGCTCGGGGACGCTTCATAACGAAGGCGCATGCCATCCCAGCCATCTTGTTACTCCGAACTCTAGCACTCTACGATAGGAGCAAGCGTATTTTATGGGTCTTGGTCGTCGTCTGTTTCTCGGCAGGGATGGTATGTTCGTACATCGCGTGTCTCTCGAGCCTTTCCTATGCTAAACGCTGTGTGCTATCAAGCTCACGGTCCTGGTCATCTCCAAAGTGATCAACTTCACAGCTACCATCGAGGCCGTGGCGCAAACGCCCAGGGGCGATTATATGGGATATTGCGACCTTTCGCTGACCGTCAATCAGTGCGCTTCGTTCTTCCCCCTTGCTGCGGCCGAGGGGCTGATTCCAACTGTTTGTATACAGAGGTTATCGTAAGTGCACCTCTCCCGACGTCCCGGAGTACGGAACGGTGTGCCTCATCGGCCGCCGCAGGTTCCGTCGTGGGGTGGATCGCCATGCTCTGCGTCGAAACGACCATCTTCAGCCTGACGCTGTTCAAAGCGATCCACATGCGGACCAGCCTTCGCCATGGGACGATCGGCGTCCTGTTCCGCGACGGTCAGCACGCCTGTCTCGTTCGATGTGGGAAGGTATCAGCTGACTTCAAAGCATAATTGCAGGCGCGTTGTACTACGGGTCCGTCGCAGGCTCCTGCGCACCCCCGTGGTTCGGTATTGACGCCCCTTCTAGAGTATTGGTCCTGGCAGGGGTAGCAAACATTTCGACGTTTCTGGTACGTCTAGCATAACGGCGATGACCCACGCACGCTACCAGCAGTCATCCTGCTGACCCTATCCACCTCTCTTGCAGGCGCCCGGGGTAACACAGACACGTACCTCATCGACGTCGAGCTCTCTCTCTCTGACGCGCCGACATAACGCAACAGATCAACGACAACGACCGCGGGATAGCCACGACGCTCGCGAACGTGTAAGTCGCCGCAGTCTCGCCGCACGTGCCGCACCGACGACCCTTTCGCTGAAAACTCCCATCTCTCTCTCACCCCTCCCCTGCTGCGAATTCCCGCCTCGTGCGGGGCTCAGGCTATCGACCACGCTCACGTCGCGCATGTTCCTCAACCTCCGCGACCCGAGTCTGTACCGGAGCCGCCTGCGGGTGGGCAGGTGGAGCGTGACGCATCATCTGGCGCAGCCTGGCGCCGGCGCGTTGGCGCTGCAGACCGTCAGCACGAGCAGGGACGACGCGCGGACGCTCTCTTTCCGCGGGTCTGACGACGAGGCCGAGACCGACTCCGAGCTCGAGGAGGATGCGGGAACGGGCGCGGATTCGAGGCGAGGCTGTGCGTATTAGCTTGCTCAATATCCCATCCCTTGTTTGTCTTTTTGTCGCCGGCCAGTGCTGCCGTGTGTGTATACATGTGTATATAAATGCCCCGCTCGGGGATGCTGGATACGATTAATCGTTATGTACAGCGTCGACGATACGGCGTGCTCGGCGGGCGGGGGACGCTACAGATCGTTGTCGGAATAAACCACTACTCGATACAGTGTGTGTGTGTGCTCTATACTACAGTCCGAGCCAGTCCAGTCCAGATACAAATGAGGGCATTGCAAAAACAGGATGCCCGGGAGGGCGCGGGGGCGAGTTGAGAAGCGGAGAAGTCGACTAGCGATGCGAGAGCAAAGAACGGGGGGGGGGGGGGGAAGGGGGAGTGCACGGCAGCGTCCGCCCTCGCGGGCCCAGGCCGTCCCCGAGTGAGCCTATACAGCCTTTTGGCTCCGAAAGACAAAGCGGCGTCACCGCAAGCCGCTGCCGCCCCGCGACGGCGACGAGAAGGCAGGGCTGACCGCGCGGACCCACTCCGAGCGCTGCGCGCGCGTGATCGGCGCGTCCGGGTCCACGACGTCCTCCGGGAACATCCCGTACGACACCGGGCGGCCGGGCGCGGGCGCGAGGGGCACGACGACCCCCGCGTCGCGCTCCAGGTCGATGTAGAACGTGCTCGTCGGGGAGAGGCCCGTGCACGAGAGCCGCGGCGCGGGCGCGCCGTGGCTGGGCTCCCATCCCGCGACGTGCGCTTTGGAGGGAAGCGCTGGGGGCGGGGGCGAGCCGAGGGCGGAGGGGGCCGTGGGGATCGGCGAGCGGCAGACGGAGGCGGAGGCCGTCGACTGGCTCCAGCACGACTTGAGCTTGGGGGTGTCGAGCGGGCGGATCGTGGGGAGGACGAGCGGGCGCGGGACGGGCGCCTGGCGGGGAACGGCGAAGGGCTGAACGATGCCGCGGCGTCCTGTCGCCTCGCGCTTCGCCCAGCTGGGGAGCACGCTCTCCGTGCTGCACTTGTGAGAGAGCACGGAGATGTGGTTCGTCCACGTCGTGCGCTTCGATGACGGAGGCGGCAGAGCGGGGAGCTCGATCTTGGTGACGGAGCTCCGGTGTGCCTGCCAGATCGAGGGCGTCGTCGGAGTGGATATGGGCGAACATGGCAGGGCCTTGGCGTGTTGCGCGAAGATAGGCGTCGAAAAGTGAAGAGACGATCGCTTGACGTCGGAGTAGCGGGGCTTCTCCTCCGAGGAGGCCCTAGACTCTAGGCAGTCGGAAGGGACCATGAACCACGGAATCGAGCGGACGGAGGACGCCCAGACGTCCGGGACCACGTTCATGTGGGTGATAGCGGACGTCAACAAAGAGAAGGAGTAGAGCAGCACTGCAAAACATGTCAGTGGACAGGCGTAAGCATGATTACAATATATGCGACATACGAATAGTGCTGGAAACCCATGAGAGCGCAACGCAGAGAGATGACGACGCGCAGGCGAGGATGCTGACACCCTGGCAGAGCGTGGGCGGGCCATTGACGGTGATGTCAATCGAGCTTGCGAGCTGCAGGACTGAGAGAAACCCGGTCCAGCCACACTCGTTGCGGACCCTGTCAAACGCGCTGAGAGAGTACCAGGCGGAGATGAGACAGCTGGAAAAGCAACGGGTCAGAGAACGTCAGCTGGGAAGGCGTTCGGGAGATCACACTCACGTTCCAAGGAGAGCGAGAAGGATGCATGAGTTGAAGATCACGAACGCCGGGGCGCCAAGAGCTAGAACGATCGTTGAGCACACAACGCAGATCTGCATGAAAGATATACCCACCTTGGCCGGTGAGCGACTTCAACACTGTCACGTTCCATACGGCGAAGCCGATTGTGAGGATATTAACGTATACTAGGATAGCTAGCATGATAGGATCAGCACACCGTTTGGGAAGCTTGGGAGCGATGGCGACTGACCGAAGAGGACAAATCGCAGGACGATGAACGGGTTGCGCGCAACATACTGGGGCTCGGGCATTTGTCGCAACATTATGTGGTGAATCAATGATAGACGTGTGGGGACCGCGCGGGCAATGATCGCGTCAAGAGTCGTAGGGGGCGTTGAGGAGAACGAGGGAGAACAGGTGGACAGCAAGGAGAGAACTCGAAGAGCGGTCGAGAGCCGGGTGCCCAACGATGCAGAATGTGAGAGATGGTGAAGGAGACCAAGGGGAGCCCGGGCAGTTAAAGTGTGGGGACAGAGGGCGCAAAGCGTAGCCTACGGAGCGTGAAAGGCAAAGGAGGAGGAGACTAAAGCAGTCGATGGACCGCCGGGGCCACAAAGCAAGAGCTCGAGGCCGGGCATAGTTCTTTTAACGAGGCGGAGGAAGACAATGGCTCGGGAGAGAACAATAAGGGTTTGGTCATTAGCGGTCGGTAGTGGGCAAATAAGAGCACGGCGCTTGTTCCTTGTATTCTTCCTGGCGCCGATGCTGTGGGCCATTGTAAGTACTAGTACTTACATACTCCGTCGTGGGTTGGTGACTGTTGGATATGAAGATACCAAGGATCCCAGCGCAGGCACTCGGTCGACGGCGCTCGGAGTCGGAGCTGGCGATCCCAGCGCCTCACTCGGTGCCTGGCGATCAATCCGAGATAGCGGCGGATGCATTGAGCTCGAGGTCTGTGCATCTCCCGATGCACGCCTACTTGGCATGCAAGGGCCGGATTATCGATTTCGAATATTGTGGACGATCGAGGACTGCGCACGTTCTGCCAGCTCGGACGAGTCGGAGTCGGACTGGACTGAGGGCGGAAGGAGGACGGGTGGGAGAGGGTGGCCGTATGAGATGTTCCGCGCGGACTCTGTTCCTTAACTTGCTCCCTCCAGGCCTCCAATCTTCCCAGCGGCTCACGTGCGAACACGGCCTGCGGTCTGACATCGTCGTCTATCCCTTGCATTGCATATCCCATATTATATCACCATCGCCACCACAATATATCCCCGCCAGCAACCTTCCCGATCCCCCCTCTCCATCCACTCCTCCTACCACCCCCAGCCGTCATGCGCTTCCACCTCGCTGCCCTCGCCCTCGCCGCCCTTGCGGGCCTTGCTCTTGCCAGCCCTGTACGTCCACACTCGTCCTTTTTCCCTACCTAAAAACTGACACCCGCCCTCCAGGTTGACTCGGCAGACCTCGTATGTCTCACACCTCTGATGCGCCCCCTCCCGGCAGCCGCGACCTCTGACCTTCCGCCCCCCCCCCTCTTCCTCCCCGCCCCGCTCTTAGCTTGCCCGTGACTCGCCTGGTGGCAGGAAGTCCGCAGACTACAAGCGTTTCGACATCGTGAGCCTTCTTGATCGCACACAGAATAAAAAGAACGGCTCAGACTGAATGGGACATCTATCACTCTACCACAGGCCGACCGCTCCCTCCCCAACGGCCAAAACGGAGCCGAGTACAAACGCGCCGAGGCTGTGAGTGTTTTCTTTCTCCCCCTCCCCCTCCCCCTCTCCTCCTTGCTCCGCGCTCTCGAGGGAGTCTCCCGTGGCTCATGATTCGTGGTGATCTCTGCAGATCGAGCGCTCCCTCCCCAACGGCCATCAGAGCTCCGACATCTAGCCTGTCGCGACCTTCGACCGTCGACGGAGACCGCCCTGTCTGACGTCGCCGACAAGGCCGCCCTGGCTTCCCACCCGCCACGCACGACCGCCACCCCCGACGGCCAGGATGCTGCTGCCCCCTTCGCGCTGATTTTTATGGATATTTTTGGAACGATGATGGTTGGGACATGCCACCGACGTGTCTGTGTCTGTGTGCCCCGGCCGAGGTCGTGTTGCGCTCCCTCTGGATAGTACATACAGTATATACGCATCCTGTCGCTCCTTTTTTTCTCCTGTTTTTTTTTTCGTGTTCACCTTCTCTCTCACACTCTACCGAGGCCGCGATATCTTCCCCCATCGGCGACGTCATCTTGCGTGCCGATTCCGTGCTCTCCCGTTATCATCATCAACGACAGGAGTCGTGCATGTGCGTTACTCGGTAAGATTCTGTAAGATTACGGTGCACACGTCTGGAGCCATCTGTCTGGGATCGTCTCGAGCGAAGCACGTACGCCTATGACGGGTCAACGCTTCGGCGTTCCCGCGCGGCATCCTGACACGTATGTGTCGATGATACAGTCCCGACCCGGAGGTGACCATTTCAAGATCACTGTTAGAGAAGTCGGCACGGCGCAGAATGCGGCAGTCGAACTGCCGAAAACGGCGTCCTCAGAGACGCATCGCATAAGTCGTATACGAGGACGACGACGACCGGGCCCAGCGAACGGCGAACGCATCCACCGTCCAAATGGGGCCACCGCGCTACACGACCGAGCGCAGCTCACCGTTCAGCGGCGGCGTTCACAGACGGCGATCCGTTGGCAGGGCATGAGGGCATGGGAAAAAGATAATGAATTGGGAAGCCATAATAGAGCAGCCCTTCCAGATGGTGTTACACACCGCCTCACCGGCGACACGGGCGGCGCAGCGACAAGCAACAAGCAAGCAAGCTAGAATTACAACAACAACAACAACAACAAGGCATCCTCCTCGACGGACATAGACATCTGCGCGCACGCAGCAGGGTCGCGCGGCGACCCATTCACAGCGGGCTTCGGGGCGGAGAAGCGGGGGGCGCATACAGGCCGTCTCTCCCCCGACCGCAGCCGGGTCGTCTCGCGACGCGGCTGCCTCACCGGCCGTACGTGCTGTGCAGCCGGCTCATGTCCAGCGGCGGCGGGCGGTTCGACTTGCGCTTCGTCTTGGGCCGCGGACCGGAGTTCGACCGGCGCGGCACGGAGAGCGGTTGCGTCGAGGGTGGCGGGAGCGTGGAGTGCATGCTGCCCTCTCGCGAAGGCGTCAGGGCGGCGGCGCTCCCTGGGGGAGGCCCGAACGTTGCGGAGAGCGAGCTCGAGCGGGGCGGGGGCCCGGTCCCGAGCGGAGACGGCTTGATCGTCGACGAGTACGGGACGTAGTGCGCAGATGGGGGGATGCCCGTCGGCGTCGACGTCAGGTCGGACGAGGAAGAGCCATACTCGTACGAGTCGTCGGAGGGTGGAGACGCGGGCGTGACGGTCGCGGAGATCCATGCGCTCTGCAGGATCTTCGCAGACTTGTTGGACGTCAGCGGCGTCTTCTTGGGCACGGCAGAGAGCTTCTCGTTGTCAAAGGTGGAACTTCTTGAGCTCATCTTGCGGGACAGATCAGAGGGTAGACGGATCTGAGGAGCAGCCGAAGCGATGAAGGGCTTCGACCATGTACGAGCGGGTGAAGGCTTCATGCCGGCACTGGGGAGAGCTTCGCGCAACTTGTACCAGGGGTACAAACGCGTGTTTCCTCGCCAGACCTGCGAGTCGTCCTTCATGTGGATGATGACGGTCGTCATCAATATACAGAAGTAAACGAGCACTACAACCCAGGTGAGCACGCAGATACAAGCAGAAGGACAAGGGACACTCACGATTGACAGCTCCTATCCAAGCAAATGCTTGGAGGACTTTGGTGGATGTGCACGAGGAAGGAAGAAGAATATCAGCTGTTGGGCAATATTAGCCAAGTTCGCTGGACATTCAAGCACCACTGACCTTCCACGCTGCATAGCGTGTTGGGCAAGATAGCGGTTATAGCGGCAGCCCCAGCTACGGGAACGTTCAGCCAATGGGGCGCAGGTTCAACAGCAGGAGCCACATACCTAAGTGCAGGAGCCAGAACAGACCCACCCAGACGCACTCGAACCACACGCGACCGATGAGGGAGTTCTTGCGGAGGAGGTCTATGCACATACTGAGGCAGCGCGTCAGCCTCGGTCAAGTTCACAACACTGAGAGGCGATAGCATACACAGGGAAGATGAACAGGATGCCAAATGCGCTAATGGCGATCATGTACGCGTCAATGAGTGCTGATAGAAGCTGTCAGCCGTGCTCGGTTCGCCGTACATGGCAGGATGACACTCACGGTCCCAGCCTATTGATTGAGCAAGAGCGAGGTTCCACACAGAGACACAGCATACGACAGCGTTGCAGAGGATGAAGAGACCTGGTGGTAGTCAATGTCAGCCTCCCCATTGTGGCCATATCAGGCGAAGCGAACGCACCGAAACACGAATAACGATAGACAGAAAGAGAGTTGGCCATGGCGGGCACGAGCAGAACGCAGAGAAGGATAGAAGGATTGGAAACCGGTCGACGGCAGTGATGGTTGATCAGGATTGAGGGCCAACACGAGTATAAGTACCAGCTGTCGTGTCCGGATTCCTGTCCGACAATGCGTCAAGCAAGGGGCCGCGAGGGGAAATGAAAGAAAAAAGGAGACAAAGGAAGGGCGAGGCGAAAAGCTCACGGCCAAAGAGCGCGTGCCGCCCTATAAACCTCCTCGAGGTCCCGCCCCGCATCGCCCGCGCTTACGTACAATCCCCGAAACACACTCGGTGGCAACGCACACTCAATCAATCTGTTTCTATGGTCCCGCTTGGTGTTTTCCCGAGTCCCGACGTTCTCCTCGACGCTTGTTCCTCCGAGTCCGACATGCAAAGCAAGCCCCGGGTTCTTAAATCTATGGCTCGCGTGTCTCCTCTTGCGCTCGCCCCTGGTCAGTCAATGCGAGTATCAGAACGGTCGTTGACACTGCAACGGAAGCTGTGGCCTTTCCTCAATCAGACCAAATGCCTGCATCAAGCCCGCGGCACTCACTCGTCTGATGTGCTTTGGCGACATCTTCGAGCGTGGGCGACCCGCCCAGTGGCGACACTGGGAGTGTGTGATGGAGGCGCGGTTTTGACTGAATCACTGTGCCGTGATCGACCAGCGCATGTGCCCTCGCTGGTGTCAATCTGGGGCTCTGGTGTACGTTTCTGCAGCATAATAGGATCCGACTTGTGGACGCTATTGAATGTGGCCGGGAACGAAGGCGCCGCCTGGAACTTACAACTTGAAAGGGGGTACTACAATGGGCGGCTACCACAATGAAGACCGACCGCCCGCCCGGCGGCATCTTCCACTTAGCGCAGACCTCTTTCCGTTTCCATCCGTCTCTCTGATCTCAAGACCCCACCTCACTCTAAGGCTAACACAGAGCTACTACGAGCAGTGTCTGCATCTCAACATTCAATATTCCACATCCATCTGTATATCTATATCAGCCGTATTTCAAGCATCGCACCGCACATCATCATCCGGCTCACGCCGTCCCGCAGCCCTACACTGAATATTGAGGCCCAAGACTGCACTACCACTACATATACATAGACAGCTAGCCCAAACCAACATGCGAGTCGCCGCCAGGGGCAGCCGCGTCCGGGCCCTCTTCGTATGCTCCGCAGTGGCTGCAAACGCGTGCGCTTCTTCCGTTCCTGCATTCCAGCTCCTACACGTCTGAATACGCACCACTTGTAGGATATGCGCCGGGGGCGTGTACAGCTTCCCCCTCATCGCCCCCGCACTGGTCGAGCAGCTGAAGCTCACCCAGCCCCAGCTCACCACGATCGCACTCGCGTAAGAGAAATGTGCTTCACGGTGCTGCAAAGTCCTCATTTTCGAACGATGCTCAGAGGAATGGCTGCCCAATACCCATTTGCCGCCCTGGTTGGCAAAGCCATAGACCGCTACGGGCCTTGGTCGTGTGCACTTGCGGCGTGCATCCTCAACACACTAGGATTTAGCCTCTTCGCCCGCGAAATCGCCCAGATGCCCCCAGAGGGTGCCCATGTGTCCGCGAGCACGTTCCACCTGCTTGTCCTGTACTTCGGCATGATTGGCCTCGCGACTGTTTGCTCGTAAGCAACCGCCCCTTCGTACTGCGCGAAATCTCTCTGAACGCCAGGGTATCCGTTGTAATCAGTTATTTCGGGCTCGTGTTTGCGGCCACCAAGACGTTCCCACAGTACATCGGGATCGCCTCCGGGACGAGCATGTCCATATTCGGGCTCTCACCGTTCTTTCTTTCGGTCGTAGCCTCAAGGTACTTCACTGCGCCAGGCCAGACCCTCGATGCCGCGAGCTTTTTCGCGTTCATGGCCACCTTGACCGGGGTCGTGCATCTCATCAGCACCGTAATATTCTACGCGAACCCAGTTCCCCGCCAGGATGTTCCAGACTCCGCTAGTGACGGCCGAAGCGTAGACGCGGAATCCCTCCACGCTGTAGAGGAAGCAGAGCCCCTTCTGGGTGATAGCACGCCGAAGCCAAAGGATCCAGCGACAGTGCACATCGTCCCCGTGGAGGAGCCACGACACGGGAGCACCCTCGACCTCTTCCGGGACCCGTACTTTTGGGTGCTCTGCCTCTGGATGCTGCTCGTAGCGGGCTCGGTAAGCTCTCTTTCTCTTTCGCTGTTCCCCGAGTTCCATCCGCACCACCACCGCTCACACCTTCCCTCCTCCCACAAGGCCGAGATGGTCATCTCTAACCTCGGCTCGATCGTGCTCTCCCTGCCCTCCGCCTCCGCCTCGAACGCGAGCGCGAACGTCGCGACCCAAGTCCGGCTCCTCTCGTTCTTCAATACCGCCTCGCGCCTGCTCATCGGCCCGCTCGCGGACCTGCTCGCACCCGTAGCGTCCTACCTCGACGGCGTCTGGGCGTTCTCGCGCAGGCGCCACGCGAGCCGCGTCGTGTTCGTCGTCGCGACCGCGCTCGTGCTCGCGGCGATGTACGCGTGGCTCGCGCTCGTCGTCCGCACGCAAGAGGCAGTCTGGCCACTCAGGTGAGCGCCACCGTAAATCATCGATAGCATTAGCGGCGCTGGCACTGATCGTGACATTTGCAGTGTCGGGACCGGGATCGCGTACGGCGCAACGTTCACCGTGCTGTGAGCACCGCCCATCTCTCTCCGTGTGCTATCTGACGCATCTAACATAACCTTCTCCACTCTCCCCACAGCCCCGGCATCCTCTCCTCGATCTGGGGACTGCCGAACCTCGGGCGCAACTTTGGCATCATCTCGTACGCCGCGTTTGTCGGCACACCCATCTTTTCGTACCTCTACGCGCTCGTCGCCGCGCGGCACGTCCCGCCCGGGCAGACGGCGTGCACGGGTGTGCAGTGCTGGCGCGCGACGTTCTGGATCGGGACCGCGACGTCGCTGCTCGCGTGCGGCGCGGCCGCGGTGCTGTGGAGGCGGTGGAGGCACAGGGTGTAAGGGTGTGCGTCTCGTGCCATCGGGATAGAGGGTGTGAATTTGTACAGTAGGATGCTTCCCGTGCGTTTTTTTGCTTGTCATGCGACACAATCATAGACTACTCCGTCTTGACGGCCTTTCCTCGCGAGACGGTTCGCCCTTCCGAGTACCCGAACCAGATGCCCAGTAGGAGGGCCGCGTTTGCAGCCAGCAACACACCTGATGACAGAGATGTGGAGGGGTACACGTTCCACGCGTACTCGATCCCCAGCAGTAGAGCCAGCCTAGAGGAGCCTCTCAGCTCTCTGTTCAATGTGGGTACCGGCTGCGCAGACTCACCGAACAGGGACCGGGTACGTGGTCCGCCACGCCAGGAACGGCAGCTGCATCGCGTACCAGGAGTAGAACTGGTAGTGAAGCGAGCGCGCGAAGAGGATGCCGATCAGGTTCGAGGTGTATAGCACGGTCGTCACATCTGGTGTCTCGTCACGCTCCCGACCGTTGCACTCGAACAAAGTTGCGCTCACAGTCTGCTGTCAGCGGAGCCGAAGACGGCGCTCGGGTCGGGCTCCGCAGACCTCTGGCCAGCACACGCCAGACGCCGCCATCGCTGGTGCACCACTTGACGAGCCCGAACGCTACCAAGGTGCCGACGTGCGCGGTCAGCAGCGTTCTCGCCCACACGGGACTGAGGAAGACCTCTTCGCCCAAGAACCGCCAGTTGACTGTCCACTTGAACAGGAACACCCGGGAGAACTCGTACGAGTTCGTGAGGTACGACCAGGGATGATGCAGGAGGAAAGGGAGCCCGATGAGCAGCTGGGTGGTCGCAAGAGCAAGCATGTGGATGACAGTAGAGAGGAGACCGCGCCGCCTGAAGAAAACGACGAGCAGCCCGGGTATGTACAGCAGTACACACATCTTCACAGACAGCGCACATCTGCAGGAAGCGTGAATATGCAAAGCCGTGGCGACATCTCCAGGCACACCACACGCACCCGAGCAGAACGATCCCGACAGCGTCACATCCATGCCCAAAGGCGAGGACTGCAGCCTGAGCGGCCACAACGGCCCAGCAGTCATTGAACAAGCGCAGCACGTATATCGAGTGCAGCCTCTTGCTCAGCGGGGGAAGCAGTAGAACCCAGTTCGGGACGCCGCCCGCCTGCTTGTACACCGCCGCTGTGAGCGAGAGCGACGCGAGGTAGAGCACGGCGTAGATCTCTTGCGCCTTGAAGAGGTCTAGTCCGGAATTCGTGAGGGTATATAGGATCTGGTGGACGTAAATATGTCCAGCCGGGTATCTGCCAATGCACACGCTCTCGGTCAACCAAACGAGGTACGCCGACGCTGTATGTCGATGCCACGTACACGATGGGGCCTGTCGGGCCTGTGATCTGCGCGTAATCCCGCTCGCCATTCAAGTACAGCTCAAGCTGGAGGATGTATGTTTCCCAGTCGATCTCCGTGTCTGTAAGGGATGCGTCAACAAGGCTTCAGGGCCAAACGGACGAGCTTGCTGACATGGTATGAAGCGTATGATGAGCTGCGTGAGGATAGCGTCACCGAGGATGACGAGCGCTGCAAGGGTCGTGAAATATCGAGGGTCGTTAAGTAGATGAGTTGTGAGGGACCATAACGAGTGAACGAGCCGGGTGGGAGCAGAGGACATGGCGGTTTTGACCAGGCTCTTTAGCGCGACCTTGACCTATGACGTAGTACTATGCTACCGCTAAGTACTTCAACTCATGGCTTCATTTCAGACAGATGCTAGACTATCCTTGAACTTCACAAGGTACGTCGATCGTCTGTTCCCAATCCATAGGTATATTTGAGACGCATAAATACTCCAGCTAGTACTGATGACATGATACACATTCCTGTCCTTATCTTCTATCCGCCTACCAGAAGATACACCTCTTCTCCTGTGGGGGATTGAGCTATAGATCGTGATTAGCAACCGTCAACCCCAGGGAGAATAGGCTCTAGGCATACCCTAGCATTCGGCGAGCACTTGAACGCCTGGGCAAACTCAGGCAGGTTGGACACGGTGCCCTCGACGCGGTATCGGTTCGGGGAGTGGGGGTCTGTGCGAACGCGGGCGACCTACACACGAGCTCATGAGCGGATATATTCACACAGACAAGGTTTCCAGACACTCACCGCGGATTCGGGCTTGATGTTTTGGGCCCAAGCGCGGGCAAATGCAATGAAGAACAGTTGGTCACTGTAGGAAGATCGTTCAGGCTAGGTCGACAACTAGAGGGGTCATTGGACTGACCGAGTGTAGTTCAATCCCGGGAGAAGGAACTCGGTTCCGTTATGCAAGCCATCGTCGTATTGAGCTTTCCACGCGCGGTATGACTGAATAATACCGCTGTCGCCGATATTCTCGCCGGAGGTACTGGCGAAGACGTCAATAATATGGACATAGAACAGCACTGCGATGCAGCTCACAGATTGCCCTGTAGTAGTGTCAGTACCCGAAGTCAATGTAGGTATTGTATGACTACTCACGTTTACATGAACCTTTCCGCCCTTGCCGTCGTCGACAGTGAAGTCTTGGAGTAGCTGTGGTCAGCCGTCGGTCCACGGGAGAGAGAGCGAACTGGCCATACTGGAATATTGGTCAACGATACATTTCTGCCTCACGTTGAAGCCCTCGCTGGTCTTGTTCGTCCACCACTGCTCCAGCTTGCCATTCTGGTTGTACAGGCGACCGGCAGAATCGAATGCATGCTAGAAACAAGCAAGTTAGCTGACAGCGCGAGACCTTTGTAGTCTGAACTTACCGTGAGCTCGTGCGCTGCGACCTGCCCGAAGGAACCATACGACATATACCCAGGCCTGTTTCAGAGTAAACAACCGGTGTGCAACGCCAGCCCGCGACACTTACCAGTCCTGCGAGAAGAAGGGTGGCTGAAGGATACCAGCGGGGAAGACGATCTGCATCAAGTCGGCGTCAGAATAGTTCGCTGAGACGCGACAAAGAAACCAAACCTCGTTCGAGGGAGGGTTGAAGTAGGCGTTAACCATAGAAGGGTACATCTCCCATTTCTCCGGGTCGCGCTGCATCCCGAGGCTGAGCCACCTCCGGACCTCATCAGCCACCCGCGCGCTGAGCATGTTCTCGAAGAACGTGTCTTCGTCGATCCTCACACGAGCGTAGTAGCTCGCAATGGACCATGGGTCGCGCGTGTCCGGCGAGAGCGGGAAGCCGACCTTGACTCTGATGGCGGACGCCTTACCGGCTGCGGCTTTTGCGCTCTCTTCGTCCATCCACTCGAGATGCTTGAGGGACTCCTTGAACGACTCAACGATGTCTACAAGCCTATGTCAGCAATTACTACTCTAGTAAACACAAGCGACGCTAGAGCGCACCGGTGATGACTTTGGTGGCCTTGTCCCTGGACGCCCCGCCAAACGTCTCGTTGACGAAGTATCGGCCTGCGGCGAAGCCCATTACGCTTTCAACACGTGCAACGCAGTACTCCGCACGGTCGCCCACGGCGCCTTTCTTGATACCGCCCAAGACCTCCTCGAGGCTACGCGTGGCCTTCCACGCCTCTGTCTCCAACCCAAGGTAGGATGCATACGCAAGCCCTGCGCGGGTGACGAAGTACGCCTCGAGCGTGTCCGAAGCTGTCTCATTCAAGATAGAGGAGAGTGATGATAAATATGTCGTGGACGTGAGGATGATGGTTGACGGGAATTTGCGGGGGGCGAATGTAGAGAAATATGTGGAGAAGTCGAATTGCGGCAGTTGCTCAGTGACGTTCTTGAACGACACCGGGTTGTACGTTCCGATAGGATCTTGGAACAGAACATCCCTGTTGAGAAGCGGAGGTATTACGAGGTGTTTGATAAGGACGATGGCAGAGCCACTTACAGATCCAGACTGACGTTGGCGATCTTCTTCTCGAGCTCGATGATCTGCCTTGAAAGGTTGTGAGCACGTTCCGTCCGATTCATGGGCTCTTTGTTGCCGTCGTCGTCGTCGCCCCACGGCGGCCAAGGCCAAGGGGGCCAGACTCTGAGGCGCTCCTCATGAACAACCAATTTGGAAGGAGCAGAACTTTCAGTGGCCTCGGGGGTCTCTTCTTCCTCGTCGAGTGTAAGCAACAAGCGCTCGAGAACAGACCGGTAAAGGTCCACGATCGAGTCCTCTTCGTAGTATTCCTGAATTGATAACGTTGTTAGCCATGCAGAACGGAATAAGGGTGCCTTACCATACTTTGGAGGGTAATCCAAGCTCTGGCTGGCTGATCCAGAGCGTCATGAGGTTGGGGTCATTTCCGACGTCACCTTCAATGTCATAGGAAAAGAGAGCGTCGATAGCTACCCCGGAAATTAGATACAACCAGACTAAATGCGTCGTGAGAGCCTACCTCTTGAATGGAGGTAAGCGACGGTGGCGGTCAGCCTTGTTCGTTGCTTGTGTGGATCGTCTGAAAAAGAGTCGATGACTGTAGACTTGCCGCGGAAGGTGTTACGAATCTTGTTAGCGACGTCTTTCAGCGGCGCTTCACCGATGGCATCGAGCCTATCCTCGTCCAGACAAGACTTGTACAGACCGCGAATCTTCTTTAGAACTTGCTTGTCGTAGTCAGTCGATGCAAGGGCAGACACCTCCGCAAACCGGGAGGATGAGTCCTCGGACAGAATTTGCTGCAAGACCCTTCTGTTCTCTTGTGCGAGAACTTCAAAATTGCCGTATTTGCCTTTGTCCGAGGGGATGGGGTGGGCCTTGAGCCAGCCGCCATCTAGCAGCATTCTCTTCAAGACGTGCGTGGAGACTACCCTTGATGGTACTCACTGGCGAAATCATAGAAGTTCTCACAAGGGTCTTGTGTCTCGTCAAGAGACGAGAGTACGGAGGACGCAAGGTTGATGCAGGACGGAGAGAGACAGAGCGGCTGTTTGGGGCGAGGTGAGCGACAATTCGTTAGCGGAGGCAAGGATTAGCTACGAGCTCACCTCTGCAGGCTGGGACGTAGGGCCGGGGGCCGGCGCAGAGACAGTGGTGGTGGAGATGGCCGTTGTTGTAGCCACGGCAGTAGTGGTTGCTGTTACCACAACGGTGGTGGAGCCTCTTCCCTTGCCTGTGTTGAGCTTGTGTTGCGCACCGGCGAAGAGGCCGATGAAAACCGAGCTCAGAAGGAGGAAGATGAGGGTTGCAATGAGAAGGATTTGGGTCAAGGGTGAGAGGGGTTCTTGAGCCACAGCGGCGGCTCGTTCAAAGAAGGAAGGCTGGTCTGGTTGGGGTTGCGGGTTGTCATCAGGATGAGAGACGGTCTGCAAGAGCGGGGCCGTCTCTGGGTAGGAGACATCGGGCGACATGAGGAAAGACATGCTAGAGAGAGATGAGAGACATACCCTCGTCGGTAGACGGCCGCGGCGCTCGGGAAGACTCCGCCATGCTGAGGGCGGCAGGAAAGGGAGCGGACGCGGAGCAACGAGTGCGCGGCGAGATTAATGACGGTGGTCGGTGCTCGGCTCACGTTCCGCGTAACGTCCCCACTCAGTATCCAGCACGTGGTCGTGAGAGTCGCCACTCCCCGCCAGCGTCTGCTCTCATCTTTGAAACCATTAGGAAAGCGCATGCTCGCCCTCATATCTGCCTCACGCACAACGACCTGGGGCCTCATAATATACTCGTGGACGAAGAGTGAAACATCACAGGCATAGATGATTGGGAGTCGTGCGCTTGGATGCCTGACTATTGGTGTGTATTCGGCCTGCTTCTGCAGTACGAATGGTGCTGAGTTATCAACCTAGGGAGCTGTCCAACGGTACCTTCCTACCACTAATCCGCAAGGGGCGTTGGAACCGAATCTTATCTTCAGAGTTGCCAGAGCATGCTGAGGAATTGCAGGCGGAGGTTCATTGTCGAGTCCAGGGACCGTTATATGTCATTCGTCTTCCCCTTCGCTTTTGTGACTTAGCACGTGGTCACAAGCATGCGCTTCTCACTGCCAGTGACATATTGACACTTGAACTCGATCCATATCCGAATCGCGACCGCCTGAGGAGTGTACGCCCTCGAGACAGAGGCTTCGTGACATTCAAGGAATATTTGCGAGGTTCGCGCGTTATGGACAAGACATGTATGCCGTGTGGATGTCTTTCCAGACGATCACGGCAGAATATTTGCTCTCGGTTAGCATCAGTCCTTCGCGGTGTGATGATAGTGTGCTACAAGCAGTACGATGACAAAGTTATGATATATCTATGCTCACAGCCTATTCTTTTGAAGAAGGGGATCCGATCGGTGGTGAGTGAATTTCCGGATAGTGAATACTTCTTGCCATCATTCTCACTGTTATCGATACGTCACTAGTACTGCCGTAGAAGTGCAGACCGCTATCTACGGGCCTCGGAGTCGCAGCCTGCAGGCTCTCTGAAATTTGATGACAAGGCTGATATTCCACGTGCATCGTGACTTAAGTTCAGACATTCCCGGTCAACGCTCACTGTCACTGTCAGACCATCTCCACACCCGCATCTTGGGCAACAAATACCATGTGGACCGAATTTGATGGAGACTCGTGAGATTCAAATGGACATCGTGCCGACGGGGATAAACGTGCGTTGGTGCGCTTCTCGACCTTGTCCTGCCCGCCATGTTCCTGCGCAAGGGAATTTTTGCTCTGCTGGCTTTTGGATTGGGGGCCACTGCAGCGAGCCAAGAGCTGGAAGGCATCTACGCACTCGCGAGAAGACAACTGCCAAAACATGCCCACGCCTTCTCGTTCTCTCTTACCGATGGCCCAGCGGACGCGTTCGAGATCAGCGACGCGCGTGGCGGGATACACATTGAGTGCACCACGGTGTCCGCCTGCGCTCGCGGGCTTTACACGTACGTGGTGCGCAAGAATAACGCGCAATGCGAGTGTTCAATGCCACCCACAGGTACCTCACTCAACATGGGGGCGTTGACATCTGGTGGACTGGTTCTCGTCTTGACCAGCTGCCTTTACTCCTGCCGAAGGTAGGCAAGCCGGTAAAGGGTCAAGCAATCGTGCCCTACAGGTCGGCTTTGCATATTGCATGTCACACCGATCCATCACTCAACCCGCTTCCAGATACCACTTCAATACCGTGACGTTCGACTACACGGCCGCGTTCTGGGATTTTGAACAGTGGGAGCTCGAGCTGGACTGGCTCGCCCTCCGCGGAGTCAATCTCCCGCTCGCCTGGGTGGGGTACGAGCGCATCCTCATCGACACCTTCCGCGACGCCGGGCTCAGCGACGCCGACATCTCCGACTTCCTCTCCGGGCCCGCCTTCCAGGCCTGGAACCGGTTCGGGAACATCCAGGGCAGCTGGGGCGGCGCGCTGCCCACCGCGTGGGTCGACGACCAGTTCGCGCTCCAGAAGCGCATCCTCACGCGCATGAGCGAGCTCGGCATGACGCCCGCGCTGCCCGCCTTCACCGGCTTCGTGCCCCGCGCGCTCGCCGCGCTCTACCCGAACGCGTCCATCGTCCCGGGCAGCCAGTGGTCGGGATTCCCCACGGCGCTCACGGAGGACGCGTTCCTCGAGCCGTTCGACCCGCTCTTCGCGACGCTCCAGAAGTCGTTCATCGCGAAGCAGCAGGCCGCGTACGGCGCGAGCATCTCGCACGTGTACACGCTCGACCAGTACAACGAGAACGACCCGTTCAGCGGCGACCCGGCCTACCTCCGCAACGTGTCCGCGGGGACGTTCGCGAGCCTCCGCGCTGCAGACCCGGACGCTGTCTGGCTCATGCAGGGCTGGCTCTTCTTCTCGAGCGCGACGTTTTGGACGAACGAGCGCGTCGAGGCGTACCTTGGCGGCGTGCCCGAGAACGACAGCATGATCGTTCTGGACCTGTACACGGAGGCTGCCCCGCAGTGGAACCGCACGTCGTCTTACTATGGTAAGCAGTGGGTGTGGTGCGAACTGCACGACTACGGCGGCAATATGGGCCTCGAGGGCAATCTGGATGAACTCACCCATGGCCCGCTCTCTGCGCTGAACAGCCCTGGGAGTAGCATGAAGGGCATTGGCCTCACTATGGAAGGCCAGGAGGGGAACGAGATTGTCTACGACATTCTTCTGGATCAAGCTTGGTCGTCGACGCCGCTGGACATCACCACCTATGTCAGTAGCTGGGCATCTCGTCGCTATCCCGTTAAGCCTCTCCCACAAGCAGCGCTTGATGCCTGGAAGATCCTCTCCACAACCGTCTATAACAACCAAGACCCGAGCACACAGGCGACGATCAAGAGCATATACGAATTGGCTCCTGCTCTTACCGGGCTCACGAACCGCACTGGTCACCATCCCACATCAGTCCCGTACGACACAGATACGAGCATCCTCGCCGCGCTGAAACTCTTGCTCAAAGCCAAGACGCAGCACCCGCCTTTGGGCGCTGTCCCCGAGTTCGCGTACGACGTAGTCGACATCGCGCGGCAGCTGCTCTCGAATCGCTTCCTAGACCTCTACAACGCCCTCATCGAGACCTACGCTTCCTCAAACACCACCGCGCACGCCGTATCCGCCGCTGGGCAGCCGCTCCTCGCGCTGCTCTCTGACCTCGACGCCCTGCTCTACACAAACGAGCACTTCCTCCTCAGCAGCTGGATCGCCGACGCACGCAAGTGGGCGCACGGCCCCGACTCGAAGGCGTACGCCGCATACCTCGAGTACAACGCGCGGAACCAGGTCACGCTCTGGGGCCCGGACGGGGAAATCAACGACTACGCGTCCAAGGCGTGGGCGGGCCTCGTCGGCACGTACTACAAGCCGCGGTGGGCGGCATTTGTGGACTACCTTACGGAGACGAAGCGCACGGGGAGCGCATATAATGCGACGGTGGTGAAGAACAGCATGTTAGCCATCGGGGAGGAGTGGGGGAATAAGACGTGGGGGTCTGGGCAGGGCGAGCATTGGGGGGTTCGGGGCGACACGTGGGATGTAGTTGGCAAAATCATCCAGGCGTGGGCGTAATCTGTCTAGTGCTTGAAATGTTGATGGCGATGGTGGGAGCTCAGAAGCAATAAACTCGAATGCATCGCGGGATCTACCTAGTACTGAATATCTCATTCAAAGGAGTCAAAAAAGAAGAATCCGCCGCTGTGGTTCGTCCGTCAGGACGCTAGCGCGTTATCACAGTTCGAGAAGCTCACCCTCCGGCCCCGGAATGTCTCGAAAAATAGTCAAAGTCGATGTTCACTGACGGACCGCGTTAGTACTGCACAAGATAGGGCCGGAGTTCCGGCGATTCTTACCTGCGGTGGCCAAAATGAGCTGTATATCGACAATGATAGGTCGTGAGATTCTCAGCTAACACAACGAGTGATACGACGTACCGCACGCTCCTCAACGCTCAAATTGCGTATCAAATATGGCTTCTCGAGCGGCCCATTGTCCGCGTTCACCGCGGCACCATCGAAGTTGACAAAATATTGACCTGAAAGTTCGAACTGTGTTTAGCTGCACCATCATAGTCCCATGCATAAATGGCGTACCGGTGTCAGTAAATATCTGCACCACGTCTGATTAACAAAGCTCTCAGCGAAGAATAAGACAAACGCTCACCTCGCGACCAAACCCTCGGAAGGCACGGTTCACACTCGCAATGGCCTGCCCCTGTGCATCTGATAGGTTGAAGTGCCACGATAAGAAGCCACCGTCGATCTTCGCGAACTGGTGAAAGAGTTCGGGTTCGGGTTCAGGTTGCGGTTCATTGAGCGTCGACAGGATTCGATGCGGAGTGTCTCTGAGGCGTTGCATCGTACGTGAGTCCGCAACGGGAGGCACCGTTCCGAGAGGCCTACCTGAGAAAAAGGTCGTATCGCCTCCGCCACAGATGCCATCGTTGCTGCACCTCCGCAAACGTATCCAGGACTGGCTCGCCCTCTGGCGTGTACGCGTTGAAGTCTTTTAGCCGTTGTACGTACATGCGGGAGTTGATGAAGGCGAACGGCCTGCGGAACTGCCGTGACATGAGTCTTTTTCGCGTGTTTTATTTGGGAAACGTCTGGCAAAACGTACCCAGAGTATAGGAGATCCCTCGCTGTCCATCACGAGCGCGCGGAACGGCCGATGGGTGCGAAATACCTGCCGCGAGAAGGTCGAGAGAAAGCCTCCTGGCTCTTCTACTACGTACCCCAGCGTGTCTCCAAGCTCGTTCGCTGAATAGGACATTCAGCACTATTGATATACACCACAAGGCCTCCCCTTACTGATGGCATAGCGGTTGGCTTGCTCGAACCCGACGAAGATATTCAGCATCTCAATCTGCCTGCCCGCTTGAAGCTCAACCTCTTCCGCTGGTGTGCCTTATTTAGGACACACGTACCGAGTGACGATCAGCTTGTCATTGTTCATGAGCAGCCGCTGCAGGCCCTCCTCTGGGTTGCTCGCCGGAGCGCGCACGCTGCCCTCCCACAGGGGCGAGTGGTCCGCAGAGGGCTTGTCCTCACGCGCGAACGGTCCCCCGCCGCTGGATGCATTCTGGAACGGCCAGGAAGAAGATTCCTGCGGTGGTGGTTCGGGAGTGGATTCAGAAGGCTGTTCTCCCCGTTTCCGAGGGCTGACTTTGGGCCGTTCGCGGCCCACACCGGGGCGGGGTCTCTCGAAGCGGGAGAGGGCGTATGCGCGCGTGCATTGGAGCGAGATGGACGGGCTGCGCGATGAAGGGGTCCGTGCCAAGTGAGTGACGTGACGAGAGCTTGCCCTCAGAGACAGCATTGTATGTTGTGGCCTAGTCGGTCATCTGAATGGCGTTTGGATCTACGTCGAGGGCGAGAGCGAGTGGAATGAGGGGTCAGAGACAGACACGGCATAGACGGAACGCAGACGCGGCGAGTCGGCGCGCCTCGACTCGTCCGCGCGCCTTCCTTCTTGCATCTCATTTCCTCTTCGTACTGTGTCTGTGTAGGGGCCAAAATCGCAGCGCGGCCCACGGCCATGCTCTCCCAACTGCCACGGCGGTCCTGCACACGCATCCTCGCCTCCCGCGCAACGCCATGTCTGCCCCGTAGCGGCCTCCTTCTCCGCTCTCGCGGACACAACGCCGCTGCCCCAGTCCCCGTCAGCACCCGCACCTTGTTCAGCTGGTTCAAAAGCAAGCCCAAGGCGGGCACTGGTGGGGCACCGAAGACCGCACAGCCTGTCCTCTCCGAGGACAACCTCTTCCACCCGTTCTCGCAGTCGCCCTTCCCCGCCATCCGCGCGCGCGGAGAGGCGATCCGCAAGCTCGCGCCGTGTCCCGTGTGTGCGGCAGAGCATGACGGCGTGCATGCGCACACGAAGGCCCAGCCGAAGGCCGTTGCGTTTGAGTGCCCCGATTGTGGGTGGCCGACGCATTGCTCAGAGGAGCACTGGCACACGGACGAGGAGCATCAGAAGTATTGCGCGCGGCTGAGGGAGGTGAACGAGGACGAGCATGATTTGCGGAGCGGGAGGAGGATGCGCGAGTTTGAGCTGCCAGGTATGTTCTATGCTCTCGTCGTGAGGGTAAATCCGAGAGTAAACGAACGCTCTTGTACCAGGTGCTCAAGACACAGAGGCTGCGATCTCCTTTTCGAACTGGGACGTCTTCTGGTACACGCGCGAGTTCCCCTCCATGGACAGCGAGCGGTCCCGGAGACATGCCAGCAAACTGCTGACTTACCCGATCACCGTTGGTTCCGTGCTGCACCAGTTCAGTAATCTCACGCTGAGCAACCAGAGGTTGACTCCAGAAGGCAGTCGTTCTCTAGCAGGCAAGTACGATGACTCTTGCGGATATGACTTGCATCCTCATGTTACCCGTACACACAGCCCTTCGTACGAACCTGCACGTACCGCCGGGCGCGCCAGAGACCGCCGAGGCTGCTGCCACCAAGCCGCAGATGAGGATATTCATCCTTGGTGCGCGAGCCGAGTCTGCTCTCCCGCCTCATGTCTGGGAGCAGCTATGCTTGCTATTCCCGTCTGCATTGTTCCACTTGTACTTCATCGGCCCTCAAGTGTCGCTGCCGAAGCCCGCAAGTGAACTGAACAGACGACCTACCTCCAAGAAGCCCACTTCTGAGAGCGCTGCAGCTTCTTCGGAGACGGACGCCCCAGCTTCTACGTCTTCTTCAGATGCACCCGCTCAAGCTGCAACCGACGCAGCAGAGCAACAGCAGCCGGAAGAGGAAGAAAAGCCTATCTACGTGCCCAACGTCTATCAGCCTCCGACGCCGGCGCCGATCATGCGTCTGAAGCGGACGCGGGAGTCGATCCAGGAATTCGGTGTCCCCTCCTACACGGTTCCCTACACTCCGCAACTGACGATCACAGGCATGCAGGCCAACTACTCGGAGGTGCACGCTCAGTTCCAGGAGACGTTCGACCCGTACACGGACTGCTTCTTCCTGTTCTCGCCTGGGTTTGGATTCCCGTCGCCAGCGTCAGTGCAGGAGGACACGGGGGAGCCGTACCTGCAGATTGCGTCGCCGACGGAGTGGGGCCCGGTGATTCCGCTGCTGCTGGCGAGCAAGTGCCCGATCTTCGTGACAGGGTTCTCGCCCGCGGACGTGGAGCGCGATGTGAAGTCGCTGTCGGTTGCGCCGGAGGTCGCGGGCGAGTTCGACTGGGTGGTCACGCCAGGCCCGAACGCGTTTGGGAGCGAGAAGTGGGAGGTTGCGGACTTTGACCCGCGGGTGATGGTGAAGACGAACTGGGGCGTGTGGGGTATCCGGGGCAAGAGGCGGGATGTGCGCGAGAAGTCGAGCTGGCTTCCGCTATAGTCTACTGTCGTATTTAATATGTTTGCTCGCAGCCATGCATCAGACTCGGCGCTTCAGAGACAGCCACCAACGCGTCGCGTATCACGTGCGGCTGCGACAGTACGGTAATATTGTGGACGCGTTGTTGACGAGACGCGCTCACTCACTGGCCCCAGCTCCGTCTCTAGCCTTTCACTGCAACATATACCAGTACTTTACTTACTACACTAGATCTATGGTCTGGCTCCCGCCTCCCCACCTCGCCTCTGCCTCCCGTCCGTCCTATGGCGAAGCCTACGCAAAGATCCTCGCGGCCCACCGCCGCGCACCCATGACCTCCGCCTCCTCCGTCATTGTCCTCGTTGCACCCGACGTCGACGCACTCTGCGCATCCAGGATGCTCGCAGACCTCTTCAAGCAGGACGACGTCATGCACAGGCTCATCCCCGTCTCCGGACACGCCGAGCTCGAGCGCATCCGGGACGAGCTTACTACATACACAGACGTGAGTGCTCGCTGCATCTGTCTGCAGCATACAAGGACGCTCCTGAAGCCGGCGGCGGGCAGCTTCATACGCTCATCATGTTCAACATGGGTGCCATCATCGACCTCCCCTCCGAGGAGTGGTTTGGGGACTTCCCGATCAGCCTCACCGTGCACGTTATCGACTCCTCGCGCCCGCAGAACTTGTCTAGCGTCTTCGGCATGGGGGAGAACGGCGAGAGGATAGTCATCTGGGACGACGGCGGCGTGGAGAGTTTGCAGGAGGAACGCAAGGCTTGGGAAGTGTTGACGGTGCGTTTGAGCTCTGGAGGAATACCGGGTTCAACTCTTGAGTGTCTCTGCAGTATGCGCCCGAAGAGGACTCGGATGAGGAGGACTCCGACCTAGACTCGGACGAGGCGGCAGAAGAGGGCGAGGAGGATGACCAAGATGAGGAAGACTATGAAGATGGCGATGCATCTCCTTCAAAGAAACGACGATCGTTAGGCGAAGGCGCGAGGAAAGAGGGGAAGCGGCGGAAAGTAGAAGTGTGTGCTGCGCTCATTTGCTTCATGATTCATAACCTCATGTCTTGCAGCAACCGAACCGGATATCACGAGAAGAGCGGGCGCAGCACGAGAGTAGGCTCATGAAGTACTACAGGTCAGGTACATGGCATGGGCAAAGTGCGTCAGGAACCATGTACATCCTCGCCACAGTACTCGAACGCGTAGACAACGACCTCCTATGGTATGTCCGTTCCCCCCGGTCCACCGGTTGCAATCGAATTTACGCCTATAGGTTCGCTATCCTGGGCCTCACCTACCAATACATCACCTCCCGTATCTCACGAGAAGATTACGACAAGTACCAGAGGATTTACCACGACGAAGTCGCCCGCCTCAACCCCGCACCACCCGCCGGATTTGGCGACGAGTACAAGTCGCAGAACCCAGATGATAACTCCGTCTACGCGTCGGACGAGCTCAGATTTATGATGTTCCGCCACTGGAACCTATACGATGCGATGTACCACTCAAGCTATGTAGCTACTAAGTTGGGTATCTGGAAGGAGCGTGGCCGGAAACGGCTTACGGGTCTGCTCGCTAAGATGGGGTACGCAGCACCATGCGTACACAGTGCAGTGTTCATACCAGAAGATGCTGACCATCCTGCAGTTTCTCAATAACGGATACACAGCAGCCGTATCCGCACATGGCGAAGGATCTCAAGCTATCTCTACGACAAAAGTTGGATCAACTGGCGCCAGACTACGGGCTCGTCGAGCTCTCTTACCCTTCATTCGCGCGCTGTTACGGCTACCGGACCCAGCCGCTCTCCGCAGGGGATGCCGTCGAGGCTCTTTCCGCCCTACTTGACGTCGCGGGCGGGACGCGCATAGAGATCGAGGTCGAGGGCACGCGCAACGGTGGAGAGTGGTTCGGTGGCGGGAAGCTCTGGGACGGCGGGCGCGAAGGTCGGTACCGGGACGACGAGCGCGAGATCGTACCTCCGGGGGTGCTCGCGAATGTGAATGCGCAAGTGGGCGCGGATGGCAAGGAAACCGGTGACAAGGAAGAGCTGCAGTGGTGGATGAAGAACTTTTGGTCCGCGTACGACGCGCTCAGCGAGTAGGCCCTCTTTTTCTGACCCCGTTCCAACAAACGCTTACATTGCTGACCCCTTCCAGTATCGAACGTCAGCGCGAAGCAATCCCGCTCTCGATGGCGCTGCACCGCGCGATCATGCGCCAAGGCGCGTCGATCATCGACAAGCAGGACATCAAGACGTTGCGCGGGCATCGCGTTGTGGTGCTCACGCAGGGCCCCGACCTCCCGCTATTCGTGCACCCGGGCATTGTCGCACGCCTTGCGCTTTGGCTTCTCGACGCGCTGCGTGACCGGGTTGAGCCGACCGCCCCGGCGTATGCGCGCAGCCGCCACCGCAAGGCGCTCCCACTCGTCGTGGCGTGTCTGAACGAGAAGACGGGCACGTTTATCGTGGTGGGTGTGACGGGGGCGCCAGATTTTGACAATGTGAGGAAGAAGTAAGTATCGTATCCTCTTTGCACTTATCGAGCGCAGTGGATGCTGATCATGTGCACAGCGAGTTCGGTCTGGCGTTCCTGGACGCGAAGGAGCGGTGCAACGCGCGAACGCGGCACGGCACGTTCGACACGAGTGTGCTCGAGATCAACAAGGAGGATCTGAAGGTGTTCCTCGAGACGTTGTGCGAAGGCGGCGAGCGTTATTAGTGTAACCGTACCCATATGGTTCCCGTCCCCTCTCTCCCCCTCGCATTCGTCAATTGTTTAGTTGCTCTGATAGCAGTATGTGTATCACTAGACTATCCTTCACTGTAATTCATCGACATCGCATCAAGAACCTGGGTAGTTTGCTGCGTCGACTGGCCCCCAGCTAAAGTACACTGTACAGTTAAATCCCCTCCCCGGCTCATCGGCTCATGCGCATTTTGTATCAGAGTACACCTTTAGTGCTAGGCACGTCGTTCCCCCCGGTACGCTCGATTGCTTGACGGATCGCGAGCGCGAGCGCCTTGAACGCGGACTCAGCCCTACAACAAGAGTGCCAGTGCACGTCAGCGACGGCCGCCTCTCGGGGTACATACGCATGCTGAAGCACGCACCGGTGGTGGTCGTTCTCCCCGCGGAGGACGTCGACGTGGAGGGTCACGCCGGACGCGATGGCGAACGAGTAAAAGATGTGCGGGATCATCTCCGTCGAGAGGTCCCCGATCTTCTCGCGCTTCAGCCCGAGGTCTGTCACGCAGTACGGGCGCGAGCAGATGTCGATCACCGCGCGGGAAAGTGCCTGCCGTGGGGGGGGGGGGGTGTCGGCGTCAGCTACGCAGTTGGTGTATGTGGGGGGGGGGGGGGGGGGGAGAGGCACGGACCTCGTCGAGCGGTGCGAAGCCGGTGCCGTACCTGCGGATGCCGCGCACCTCGCCTAGAGCCTCCTTGAACGCTGCGCCGAGCGCTATCGCGGAGTCCTGTGCAGCGCCGTGCGATGTCAGTACGCTCGCGATGACCCGCCTTCATACGAAACGAGCGGTGGAGACTTATCTGCAGAGTGGTGGTCATCGATGTGCAGGTCACCCTTGCACGTCAGCTGGAGGGACATGCCCGAGTGCTTCGCCAACGCGTGGAACATCTGCACAAACCCATACGCCCCACAGTCAGCACCCTGCTACCGTCCGCACTGCAAGCGTCCACGACGCATGAGCCACCGGAGGGCGTACATGGTCCAAGAAGCCGATCCCGGTCGAGACGCTGATCTCCTGCTTGTTGCCCGAGCCGGGCTGGCAGTCGAGGTTGATCGCGACGCGGATCTCCGTCTCCGCCGTCTTGCGCTCGACCACTGCTGTCCGTGCTGCCATGGGTTCTGGTCGTCCTCGAACGGGGTCGTCCGATTTTCGGGCGTGTGGGTTTGGGGCGCGTCCGGAACGGTGTGAGTCAGTGCGCGGCGAAGTTCTCATCCACTGCAAACTTGCGTTGCCTTTCTGGGAAAGGGGTGCACTCGCGGCGCGCCCGCGCGCTCCACCGACATGTACTTGGCGAGACGAATGAGCTTTTGCGTATTACGCGTGTCTACCATCCATCGAGTCGCAACGCCAGTACTCGACGAAACCTTTTACAGAATCATCCGGGCGAGCGAAACATTCATTGCGGGTGATCCATCTTAGCTGTATCCCCGACAAATGGACCCCGCCCTTCTGCCTTGACATCCATCACCTTCCAGAATCCACATCCCTTCCCGTCGTTCTGCACGCCCGCATAGCACGTCCACCAATACTTCGCCACCAATGTCCTCTTCGTCGCTTTGGAGCTAGAGGCACCCGCGTCGCTCCTGGCAGAAGACACGGGTTTCTTCGGGCTTCCACCGACACGGGGGTTTGATGCTGCCGATAGGTCCTCGTACCTGTTCTTCATGTCCGGACGAAGGATGCAAGGCACGCCGCATTTGCACTTTGGCGTGGTGCTTGCAGCAAAGTCGGGGAGGTAGAACCGGAAGGTGATGTTGATACGAGCGTTGGTTGCTTCTTGGAGTCGCGCGCGCTCCTCTGGGTCATCTGTGAGGGACGGAGGAGGCGGAAAAGGCGGATGGAACATGTCGATCCCTTGTTGCGGTGGAATGGCGTGCTTGTACACTTCCTGCGTCGATGCGTGCATGATGGCAAGCTAGGGACTACCCGTTCACCTGTGTGCCCTGTTGAATGTGACGATGTTTTCACCCACCGAATTGTGTCTCAGAGGTATGTTGTACGTCCTCGCCGCCCGTTTCCCCTTCTCATCCAGAGGTATCACCTCTCGAAGCCGGAAGATGCGGCTCACACCTGCGAAAATCTAAGTTGATTCATACATCACGTCGTTGACTTACATGCCCACCTAGACTCATGCTAGCGATAGTTGGATATGGGCCCAGATATGTCAATTGATCGGAGTGGAAGCCGAGGCTTTCCTTCCCGCCCGAGAAGCAGTTGGATGCCGCGACGTTGGCACGCCATATCACAGGATCTTCCCCGTCCTCCGGTGGATAGCCTCCCCATTCGAGTGGAAAACGCTCGCGTTTGCGCATCTCGGCGTTGACCACCTTTTCGACGATTTGACATGCCTCTTCCATGGCCGCAGGGAACGTCGGAGGAGGATCGGACTCCACCCCATTGTACCTGAAGTTGGGCGTTTTATTGAGCGATGGGCGAGGTCGAGCAGGCTGATTCAATGAGTGCTCACCAGTATTGAGCTGCCTCGGTGAGGTCGCCCCCAGAATCTGAGTGTTTAGGAGAACGCACGAAGAAAGAGGTGCTATGAGAGCTCTCCACTATCCGATCAACCAGCCACCATTTACCACGACGCCAGTCCTTGCTGGCATGCAACAAAGTGTGGAAGAGGCTAGTAGTTGGGGTGCATTATGTTTCGCTGACCGTGATTTTATGTGTATACATCATGCTCACTTACCGGCATGCTAACTCTGGGGGCAAGACGGAGTAGTGCATGGTACAAGGAGTGTGCTCAGCCACCATCTCGGGTGTAGATAAAGTCAGGGGTGGTAATCGGGGGAGCTGTAGCTTCGAGGTTGTATCATCCGACGAATTTGGCGGTCGTAGGAGGGCCATGAACTCGGAATTGGTCACGGTCTTAACGCGGGAGGTCGGCTTCTTGCAAGGGGAGATGCTGACACAAGATGACGATCCCTCATTTGTCTTGTCCTTCTCGGGCGAGTCGGGCGGAATAGTAGAGTGTGGTTTGGGAGATTGATGTGTGAGGGTGTCGTCTTTGAGAGTTTCAGATACAGAAGAAGACTCCTTGCCCTCCAACCAAGTGTGTATGCTAACTTTTCCGGACACTTTGCGTCGTTTCTTGGGAGGCTCCAATTGCAGAGACCTCGCCGCCGCTTCGATGTCGCCTTGAGAATTAACTATAGCTTCGAGTAGGACAGTCTCTTCGAACTCCCTGGGATGAAGAAGGCTTGATAGCATGGCAAGTAGCGTTTCTGTGTCCATATCCCCACCGTCCAGGGTCATAGTGTAAGGCCGTGATGGTAGTGGTCAGCAGTAACAGGCCCAAGCCGCGCAGTGACTATGACGCGCGCGCGGGACCCGACAAACGCGTTACGCGATCTCGACGCGTGCACGTGATCAGAACCCGCGAATATTGTTATCGTAAATACTGTATTTTCCTAGGCTTCGGACCTTACAGGCAATATTAGTCACAAACATCCTTGTGTTCTATCAGTTATACTGAAGAGTCAGTGTATTTCAAGGCGCGTCGGAGGTTCTTGCATCTTGAGATGTTTCATGCACCAAGCGTCCTCGTAACTTTGTACATCGAAGCTCGGGAGACCGGCTAATATTGTATGCCGCCACATGGAGGACGTGCACGTGATGTCCACATCATGTCTTATCGTTGTTCCCGCCGTGAGCAAGTTGAAGGACCCGACTCCTTCTCCATCTCTCTACGGGTCCCGTGGGTCTCTGCGAGTATCTGGAGATCATGTCAGACAGAAAGCATGCTGCGGAACTACTGCCAGTCGTGCACGAAGCTAGACATCATCCCAGTGCGAATGCAGACGCACCCTTGGTTCCGAGGTCGAACTTCGGACGCTGTCCCGCATGGGTAAGCTTCTCCGGTCTCTCGTAAAGCTTTGCCACAAGTCTTCATGAATGACGATTTAACTACGTGCGTAGGTTGTAAATTTGATCCCATATGCTCTATGGCTTTGGTCGCTTTGCTTGTTCTGGCAAGCCGTTTCTCGACGCCCAGGAAACGATATTGCCGGCCCTGACTTCTCGCATCTTGCCGGACATTGCGCCCATATTCCCCCAATATCCGCAAACTCCTTCATAGCACGTCAAGATGCGCTCGCGCGCACTCTGGACTCCCTCAATGCCTCGGCATACATTGCGGAGCCCGGAGCCAGCGCTGCCTACTTCGCCAACCTCTCGAGCTCCCACTGGCACCTCTCAGAGCGTCCGCTCCTGCTGATCATCCGACCTATAGCAGACGTGCACGGTAGTGTGCGGGCAGATGTCTCGATTCTCACACCGTCATTCGAGGAAACGAGAGCAAAACTTCTGCCTATCCCAAGCCACGGACCGGTCACCTACGTCGAATGGCCAGAGGACCATAACCCTTTCGAACGAGCCCTGTCTCTACTATCTGGAGTGGCTGGCGCGAATATTTTTGTGGACGGCAATGTCAGAACCTTTATCACGGATGGTCTCCAGAAGGCCGCGCCAAAGGCTCTGGTTTTGAGCGCACCCGTGGAAGTGAAGCGTATCCGCGAGCGGAAAAGCACAGAAGAAATTGACATCCTAAAGTGCGTCAATGAGGTCAGTTTTCCTACATAGCCGCTTTGTCGTTTCAAAGTCTCTAAGGTACTTGTCCACCTAGGCCACTGTGCTCGCAATCCGCGCTGTGCGAAATCATATGAAGATTGGCATTCGAGAGTCGGAGGCCGGCCAGCTTATACGTACCGCTCTTACGGCCGCAGGGCTCAAGGACGAATATGCTCTCACGCTTTTTGGAGGTCAGTTCTGGCGCCTTCCTTGAAGCACTCTCTCCCATGCTCACCTCTGGCAGAAAATGCTGCTCTGCCCCACGGGTCGGGAACGGACCGCGTCCTGGGCAAGCACGAGTACGTTCTTGTTGATTGCGGCGGAACATTACACGGCTATTACAGCGATGTCACCAGGGTTTGTTTCATTGCTGTAGGCTATATCAGTTGTGGTGCTAAGTGCTATTACAGACTTTCGCGCTGCCTGATTCGGTCATTCCATTGAGATACCAAGCTCTATGGCAAATTGTACACGCAGCGCAGCAACGTGCGCTTGCAACTGCTTCCAATGGGACCATCACTGCAGCCGTGGATGGGGCAGCACGAAAGCTCATTCGGGAGGCCGGTTACGGGGAGTATTTTACGCACCGTCTAGGTCATGGTAAACAGAAATCTTCTGCTTATGATCGGATACAGCTTGACCAATACTTTTCTCATAGGTATTGGGCTAGAAGGCCATGAGTCCCCGTATCTCGTCGGAGGTTCAAACGATGTTATCTTGACCGGGCACACTTTCTCAGATGAGCCTGGAATCTACATTGAGGGAAAGGTTCGTGAACGGCGCTTTCTTTGATACGCTCCCCTGGTCAAGCTCAACATGCCTCTTAGGTTGGCGTACGGTTAGAAGATTGCTTTTATGTTGATGAAGACGGTGTGGCACAATATCTTACCGCCGGTGTGGGTGCGCCCGCCTCAAGTCCTTGGGTTCCGTAGTAGGATTCTGGCTCGTGTAGCTGCCTTCTTATCTTGTTTACCATTATATGTATGTGAGCAGTTGAGATTGCGTAGCGGCGAAACATCAGCGCCCAGTAAGGACTAGTATCGAATCCGAGTAGTTAAGGTCTGTTAGTCGGACACCACACCCGCCGAGTGTGGCAGATCGGGCCTGGGTGATCGAGGTCGAGACGCCCATGTGGGCGAAAAAGTTGCAGCGCTTACTCTCGCGGCTCGCTGAGTGCAATCGCCTACCTCTCACACACTATCCTGCTAACCGTCACTCTCATCTCCTCGTCTCCTAAATGCCTTCTCCAGAGGAAGCATCAACGTCTACGCCGCCCCCTGCGGAGCCGCCCAGCTTCAAATCACTTGGTCTGATTGACCCTCTACTAGAAGCTCTCGAGCAAATGGAGTTCAAGACCCCGACAGAGATCCAAGTCGAGGCGCTCCCGCACGCTCTTCAGGGGCGAGATATCATCGGCGTCGCCTCCACCGGCTCTGGAAAGACAGCGGCATTCGCACTTCCCATCCTGCAGAAGCTCTGGGAGGAGCCCAAGGGATTGTTTGCGTGCGTGCTCGCGCCGACCCGTGAGCTTGCGGTGCAAATAGCGCAGCAGTTCGAGAGCCTGGGATCTGCTATGGGCGTCCGGTGTGCGACGATCATTGGTGGTGTAGACATGATGGCGCAGAAGGTTGCACTTGCGAAGAAGCCGCATATCGTGGTCGCGACCCCGGGACGGCTGAACGACCACTTGGAGGAGACGAAGGGGTTTAGCCTGCGAAGTTTGAAATTCCTCGTACGTAGAATCAACTGTACGGATAATCTCAAGTGCTTAATATACTCTAAAATCCACGTAGGTACTGGACGAGGCCGACCGCTTGCTCGACATGGACTTCGGTCCCATCATCGACAAAATTTTGAAAGTCATCCCCAAGGAGCGAACGACATATCTCTTCTCCGCAACAATGACAACAAAAGTCGCAAAACTCCAGCGCGCGAGTTTGTCCAATCCCGTTCGCGTGGAGGTCAACTCAAAGTGCGCCTCGCTCGCTCCTTCCGTATCCTTCATGCACTAACCAAGCGGACAAGATACTCGACAGTATCGACACTACTGCAATATTACCTACTGATTCCCCTCCCACAAAAGGATGTGCACCTCATCCACCTTGCAAACACACTCGCACAGAACTCCGTTATCATCTTCACACGCACTGTGCACGATGCACAAAGGTTTGTCCATTACCGCCGAGCCATCTGCAATAGCTCACATAAAGGTGCTTCCAAGGCTATCTATTATGCTTCGAACACTCGGTTTCCCTGCAATACCACTGCACGGACAGTTGAGCCAAAGTGCTCGATTAGGTTCTCTTGGGAAATTCAAGAGCGGAGGCCGGAAAGTGCTGGTAGCGACAGATGTTGCGAGCCGGTGAGCATCCCTCACGACGGCCCAGACCAGGAAACCGCTGACTCTTGCTTTCTAGCGGTCTGGATATTCCTTCAGTCGATGTGGTCATCAACTACGATATCCCCACCCACTCCAAGGACTACATTCATCGTGTCGGCCGAACTGCGCGCGCTGGACGGTCGGGCAAGTCCATCACCCTCGTTACGCAATACGACGTCGAACTCGTGTTGCGCATCGAGCAAGTCATAGAGAAGAAGCTTGAGCTTTGGGCAGTGGACAAGGAAGAGGTTGCGCTGCTCCGGGAGCGAGTGGACGAGGCAGCGCGACTCGCTACAAATGAGATGAAGGAGCAGGGCATCAGGGGCGGGCACAAGAAGCGTAAGCGTGGCGGGGAGGATGGCGGGCGGGGAGATATGGATAGAGACGACGATGTTGTGGAGGCAGGCATGCCAAGCCACAAAAAGAGAGGCAAGGGTAGAAGGTAGCTCTGCGTATGCATTGGTATGTTGTTATACAGGGTGAGGGAGGGCGTACGTCACAGCATTGCTACTTCATGAACATCAGGTCTGAGCGCAAAACATACTTGCTCCCTTTCGTGACTGGCGACCCTTCGTGCAGCAAGCAATCTTGACCATGTCTGTGAAACTTGTTAGATGATCCGCAGAGTATCTTGAGGACTAGCATACCGATGGAGGAGTGCTGTTCCACGAGTGAGTGGAGGGACGATCGACTCCATAGGTTTTCCCTTCTGATCTCTATAGAATATGGTCTAACAAAATGACAGTCTACCTTCGAATGCTGTAACGTGCATGTGTCATTGACCTACCTCCCCACCCTCTATGCCGTCCTGACTGCCCGTCAGATAAATGAGCAGCGTCCACTCCGACTTGGCCCCCGTCTCCGGATCGCGCACGGAGTCGTCATAGTGCGGGCCAAAGTACTGGCCTTGCACATACTTGTATACCCGGATGTTCGAGTTCAGCGAGTGGGCTGCGCGTCGTGCATCTGGTCCTGCCCCCGCGGGACGTTTACCCCATGTCGGATATGGGAACTCGGGGAGATGGGGAGCGAGGACCCTGTGAAGGCGCTGCGCGAAGTCGATGGCGGGAATCGACATCCTTTCTATTCGTTGCGTAGATGGCAGTTGTTAATCCTGGTAATTTGCAGACCCGAGGCATATGGACGCACGATTCACTCGGTCAGCCTCGCCTCGCTTTTTCGGTGGGGTAAGCTCCAAAGGCAGGCTGTCGATGAACTTTACGTAGGCTTTGCATTCCTCTGGAGAGAAAACATTCTGAGCGCTGTTTCAGTCCGGGGGTCGCTACGGCAATTCCGATATTCTCGGAGCGACCAATTGACAACTGGGAGAGGTGGTTGGGACCTACGTCGATCAAGAGAATTTGGTCCTCTAGTACTGGTCGACACTCAAGTCCTTCCTTAGGCGATACTTCGGGGAACTTGACCGATGGAGGTTTACTTTGGTTTGCAGAGGTTAGGGGTGTAGTGGACATCCGAGGTTTCTTTGCCATGGTGGTTTAGAGTAAGAAAATATGCATATAATAGTACATGTCCGAGAAGCTCGGGATGAAGGGGATACCTCCGTTCCGAAAAAAGCGGGCTAAGGGAAAGACGCATACGTCACTGGTAACGTCACTTTGCCGGAGTGGTTAACGGGATCGCCTGCTATTCATAGCTGCTAGCGGTTGGGCTTTGCCCGCGAGTGTTCGAATCGCTCAGGTGACGCTTTTTGTCACCAGTCTTCGCGGAAGAGCTTGAACATCACCTTCAGTATGATTCAACAACCGTGGGCACTTGGAAATCAGTAGTGGGGAGCCCGGGGCGCATGTCTACAACGGTAGAATGCCGACGACATTATAAACGAGGAGATATACAAGGATCAGAATGAATGTACAGAGAGACTTCCAGACAGAAAACAAGATGTAAGATGCAAGACAATAAGATACGTAGTAACTATTTGGTTGCTTATAGGTCATCCGGCGCCCAAAGTACACATCTTCCGCTTGCGTTGCCGCTCACGACGCGCTCCACGATACTTGGGTGAGAGCAAGTGACCGCTTGCACAGCGGAGATCCTTATCGAGACACATCAGTATCCTCGAGGTCAGTAGAGAGGTAAGGACGCACTTGGTCTTGTCAGCTAGTTTGGCGATATGGTCGCCCTAACAAGAGGATTAACTAGGCGGTGCGCGAAGAAAAACAGACTAGGACTGACCTTGCAGGAGTAGATGTCGAGCGAGTGGTCCATGTTTCCGATCTACGCTAGGGTCAGTACTGAACGGTACAGTACAGAGTATGATTTGCGTACCGTGAAATGAGGGTATACGTCGGGGTTGGCCGTCCACTGCGCTTTCAGGATGGTGAGCCATTTCCCCTATGCATCAATATTAATCATGGCTAGTGCATTCTGCTCCGGAGAGGCCTACCGTCTGACAGTTGTGCCTGATCTGGCTGAATGGCCGAGAAGACGGGAAGACAGCATCTTTATCACACCACGAAGGTCTGATGTCCCACACTATAGGTGCGGAACATCAGACAAAAATCCTCTCATCATAGACGAAAGACTCACATCGAATCGTGTCGTCGTAACTTGTGCTCACAATCGAACGGCCGCGGGGATCCCAATATGCCGAGCTGACTGATTTGTTATGCATCCATCCCGCTCGCATGGTCGACTGCCCCCTCTTCGTAGCGAGAAGCTTCTCGATCGCTTCGCTGTCCACTTCGTTGGGTAGTGTTAGAAAACTGCTATCCTTTCCCTTTGGAGGCGTGCGGGAGGGGGAGTTTGGAGCAGAACGAAGAGATCGACCACTCAGGGTCTCCAGCATTCGTGTATCCCACACCCTGCCCGGAGGAAACATGAGCGATTCGCCAATAAAGATTATGCCGATGACTCACTTCAACTCGCGACTGTTGGACGCGGTGACCAAAAAGTACGGACGCGTCGGATTGACGCTGACACAACCAACTTTCTGTTGGGACAGCTCGTACCGTTTCGCATGTGAACGATGAGCACGGAGATCTAGATGTGTGACACCACCCATAGCGTCGGAGATCCACATCTCATGCCCATGGGGAGGAAGGTCAATAGAGGTAATGAGAATGTCATCTGTGGCGAACACCTCGGTCGCGATTCCGGAGGTCAGCGACAGATTCCGAATTGTGCAATCGTATGCACTTGTGAAGACCTACGAAGGGCGTGCATCAGTGCGTCTGCATATCCATGTGGGGTGCTTTGCTTACGCTGAACGAGTCGATTGGATCAAACTTCACGGTAGAAATCGAGGATTTAGACGTTGCTGGCCAGTGCATTTGTAGGCGGTAATATTTACCACCCTCACCATCTTCCACGGAGGCTGTTTCGCCGTCCTCATCTTCAACATCATCGACAGGGGCTCGGGCATCCCATATGCCCAGTTGACCATGTTTATCTAGACATCACAGAGGTTAATATACGGAGGAAATGGATCACACTTTGACCCACCCCCAAAGAATATCAGGTCCTTCGTAGGTTCGGGGTGATATGCTGCACTATAAATCCGATCTTTCGTGACTTTCGCCCGCGCTACGACCTTGAGTTTGCTCATTGTCTTCTTAAGCTCCTTCACCTCCGCATCCTCCTTCACGTCGTCGTCGAAAACAAAAGCATCGTCTGAGCTTGCCTGCCTCGGATGTGGTGTCTTGAGTGTTTCAGCGAGAAGGCTCCTCAACTCTGACAGTTCCTCAGGCGTATGCTCTTCAGTAAGCGCCTGCAAGTCAAGATCGTTGTGGCGAGGCCTTTTCGCTTCGCGCTCTCGCTCTGCTGCGGCCAAAAGCTCCTCCTCCGCCTCGCGTCGTTTCTGCTCTTCCTCGCGCTACACACACATTCTTTGAGTAGACTTCGACACGAAAGGTCTGCGACGCACCTCCCGCTTCCTCTTGCTCGCCGGACTTTCATTCGGGTCCACTGGGGTCCTTCTCAGGCGTGTGGACTGACGCGTGGGCATAGCGGGTTCCTTTGGCTTCTTCACGCGTGGCTGCACAGGCTTTGCGACGGACTTCGCGCCCTTCGTAGCCTTGATCGCTTGTGAGGCATCGACGAGCCCGAGCTGCGCGAGGAGCTCGCGGTTCCGGGCAATCGTCGCCTCGCGCTCGCGTTCGCTGTGTGGCTATGAACTCGACTCTTGCTGTGTGATGTGGGTCGATACATACTAGTCTGACGTATCCGACATATCCGTGGCGATCTCCACAAGTGTAGGGTGTGTTTTGGGACGGTGTTGGGGCGAAGGTAGGGGTGTGTGTGCAGCTGTGGCAAAACAAGACAAGACAAGACAAGACGGGACAGAGCTGCAGAACGACCGGAGCCGAGCGAAGACGCGTGACTAATGGGCGCGCGCCATGTCACGATCGCAACGCCTTGTGACCGTTGGCGTTCTGCTCTACTTCCAAGGCGCGGCATTGCCTAAGATATGCCCAATAAATAAGTCAAAAGTTACAAACACGCCGGAAGGTATTGGTCACTACATGCTGGTATTTACTCCCATATTAACCACGAACGTACTCCGTCCACCTCTGGGCAGAACTAGTACCTTCTCTGCACCATGTACCTGGTGCGTTTCACACCCCGGAACAACACTCGATCGCATTCTGTGCTCGCCAGGTATCGGAAGCGCAGTGACCCCAATCTTGGGCAGAGGCAGCGCCCCGTGGTGGAGAGCAATGAGCGTGATGGGGACCGAGAACGTCTCATCATCCTGCGGGGCACGTTGAACACCGTTCGAACCAGCGGATGGCAGACAAAGAAGATGTCTGACCTTTGCTACAAAGTCTCCCCTCTTGCGCCCACTAACGAGCCAGTCATGTGTGAGGTCCTCGATGTCGTAACGCATCAGATAACTGTCGACCTTTGTGTCCTCTGGAGGCGACCAGTGGAACGAGGTGTGCACAGTTAGTAGCGCGGATATCGGCTGGCCGGCATAGAGCGGGCGCGAGCGTTTCTTGGACTTCTCAAGTGAGAACGGGTTCTCCATGATCTGCAACCGCGCGGCGGCGAGGATCTGATCGCAGTGTAAGCAAATATGTACAGGGCCACGAGACTAGCCACGCACATGCATCTGTGGCACGTCAACTGGGATGACGATCTCACGCCATTCGCCGAAAGATGTCGTCGACCTACGTTTATTGAGAATCTACATCCGACTCAGTGGCGAGTCCACTATGAGGAAGAGGAGATATGCGTACCTCGGTGACCTGACGTAGTGCAGTTCCCATTTCATCGTCCCCAAGAATGATTCCGGGGACGCTGAGTTCGCCGGTAACGCCGTACAGTCCCACCCAAGATGCGTTGGTTTCTAGCGCTTGCACCAGTCTGTCTACCAGATCTTGGCGTAACGACTCCAAAGAAGGCTTCTCAGAGACCACCTCGCCAACAGCTAGTTCAATCAGAGACTCGACCTCTGTCGCAAATGGTAGGCATCAGGATGACGGCAAAATGACGATCCGGTATAACCTACCTTCACGGAGCATGCGATACGATATCTGCAGTTTTAACGCGTCTCGTACTATACCTAGTGAGTCCGGTGTTCTGTGGACATGATCAATAGCTGACCTTGGCCCCGACTAGCGTCCATTTGGAACAAGAACCGCCCAGGTTGCGCGGGGGTGATCGTCTACAAAAAATGTTTGGTGCAACTCATTCCAGAGAGGCTTACGGATGCTCACCACCACGGACGGCTTCTGCGCAATGCAACTCGTGATTTCCACGCCATCTGCTTCGTCCGGCAATAACAGGCAAGTAGAGCGTATCCGCACATGCTGGTGAGATGTCGTCGACAGCGTGAATCGCGTGAACAGCCTGTATCCTCTAGATTAGCTGGCAAGCCGATGGAATCAACTCAATTGTATCACACCTCGTCCCGCGAAAGAAATCCTCGACGTTGATGGCCACAGGCAGGGAAGTCGCGACGACCCTACTGAGCCGCAATGTCCTGGTTACCTCGGGCTCAGATACCGTGACATACTCGACAGCGATGTTGATTCTCTAAAAGCAGTGTGAGCACGCTTATCGATACTTTTGTGAGGCTGCATTTACCATGAAATGATATGCGGACGCGTCGGAATGAGGGATGGCTGCGATGACCGTTTGCCCTTGCTTCAGATCTAGGAACGTCACAAAATTGTCGTCCTTCCTAATCGGCGGTGCGTCTGCTAGCCATCAGCACTTCTCAAATTCGTGGCCGTATGCCCTGACGCTTACCGTCGCCGTTCATTTCGACATCCTGATACTTGAAGTGAATGCCAGATGGCGCGCCCAGCGTCACTTTCGCAGTAGCTACATCGTTTCGTCCAGTGGAGAGGATGACCATGACCTTCGAGGACGTCCCAAGTTCGACTGCGTCAACAGTGAGGATCCAGCCAACATTATGATAAAGAGGAAGACTTACTGCGCGGAGGCTGCTTAAGCTTGACGTCCAGTGCCTTTAGGTCTTTCGGGATGCGCACAAGGGCAGGCATGTTTCCTGCCCGCAGCTGCTTTGCTGTCTTCGCGTGTTTCCACTGAAAGTGCAGCCGTGCAATGGAGATTTGTGTGCTGAACAGCGTGTAGGTGCCCCCAGACGACGACTATTATGACTATTAGCTACGTGCACTAAGGTGGCACAGAATCACGGCTTACTGGACAGAAAAGCGTGAGCTCATTTGGGCCTGGGGCGAGTCGAGAGGCTGCGTGAGCGAATAAAAGACGGCTGTTCTCTCGTCCGGCCAACTGCACCTCAACCTCGTCCACCGACAGTTCCTATAGCCCTAGTCAGCCGCCTTCCGCTGGAAAGAGTGCGAAGACATACACAAGGCAAGCGATTGTAAACAACGACCTTCAGCAAAGATCCATCCCGGACCTCCGCTAGGTGCGCGTCGTGCTCTGAGATAGATACTGACAAGGCCGGGTGGTCAGGGTAGGGTGTGTCTGTAAGTCACGTTTAGTGGTAAGTTATATCGGATGAGCAACAAGTAGGAGCCACACCAGCATCAAGAGCGTGTGCTGCGTCCTTCAGCGCCGACACGAGCTGTGCCACATACGCCTGGCTATCGTCGTGGGTAAGAAGCAGATCCATTCCCGTGTCATCGACATATGCTCTCAAGAAGTGGAGAAGAATGTGGATCCACTCTCTGTCCTTGACCTTCTCCGCGGAAGCATGGATGTCGAGCGCGCGATTGAGCATGAACGCTTCAAGAGATGTCCAGCCGTGAGGCGAATAGTGCGCAGGGAGGGACGTGTATGTTTGTAATGCACTAGATAGGCGGCCGCGGTGTCTGAAGAGCACTGGTGAACTACTGACACGCATGAACGAGATTTGCGAACATACACATCCAGCGCAGCCAGAGAGCCGTGCAGTTTCAGCGCGAATTTCCGACGACCTGCGCTTGCGTAAAGTTCAATCGCACGATTCGTGACGACAACATAAAGCTCGTAGAACGCCTCCCGATCCAGGATGACGGCTGACAAATCGGTTCTCGAGATTGTCTGGGAGGCTTCTGTGATTTGTGACGCCTTGGAAGCATTATAGCTTTCCGGAAGAGCAAGGGAGAACGGCGGTTTGTTCGGTAAATGACCAGCGGCTTCGCCGAAAATATCCAACTAGGAATGCATTCAGTAACAGTGCGTGCCAAGAGTACTCAAACATCTATACCTGGCTGCGAGCGAGCTCGACCAGCTCGCCCTTTGCTGCGCTGAATGTGCTAGAGGCGCTCTTGCTAAGCTGAAGAGGACGCGCCCACTCGTCACATTGGTCTACGACACTGAGGGCTGACGAGTATATCCAGGCTTCTATGAAAAATGGCGGAAGGGTATCCTACTCCGGTACACATTACGTTATGTGATTCTTGCAAGGCAATAGGATTCGGCCTACCTCGACGCCTCTCAATGTCCGCGCAATGGTAGTGAGAAAGGTGACTGTCTTCCGACAAATCTCCTCCATATCGCCAATTTTGCTGAGAAGCGCACATTGCCTAGCTAAAAGGTAGACCCGGAAGTCAAACACAGATATAGTGTTCGCAAGGATAAGATCACGGTATGGCTTCTTGGCCACAGACAGCAGAGGCGCAGAATCGTCAGATGATGAGGGGGTTATGAGTGGGCCAAACCAAGACAAGTTCTTCTCGCTCAGGACTTGGAAGAAGGTAGTCTCAAGTTCGTGATATTGCTGTAGCGCATCCTCGGGCATATTCATGCCCTCCAAAGAACTAGCCAGGCTTTCCTACCCTGCTATAAGCACCCAATATGACTGCAGGTCTTACCTTTTTCCACGTACCTTCAATATGAAGAAGGTGCAAAAATTCCATCCTGGCATCTGCTTTTGACCCTCTGACCTTCTGACCTCCTCTTCACGCTGGGTGAGCGCGATATCAAAAGCCGAAAGGACACCTTCCTTAATCCTGGCTGTGAGGTCTGCCCATACGGCTGGATTGTCCCTCTCTGCCGACCACACTAGCTGCACGCATCTGCTGGGAGCTGGACTCAGAGCTTATCTTACGGGCAAAGTCAAGCTGCAATCGACCTGTCTTTCTTGTCCGTGTTGAAGTCGGCTTTCACCTTGTCAAGCACAGACGTTTTCATTTGAAACAGCCTGCCCTGGGCAACACTCTGGTCCGGACGGACAACATGGACGAGCAGCCACTCTTGGTTCTTCCGCTGGCTCACGGAAGCATGCCACTCCTTGATCTGCTTACGAGTCGTTGCCTTGTAAGCCTCGCTGTCCTGCTCACTAGTACGTGAGGGCGTGCTGAGGCGGTAGCATGAGCGCAACTCGCCTCGCATATGAAGATATAGATGTTGAGCAAGGGCTTGCCCAGAACCGTCTGTGGTATTTGAGATGCAGTCTGGTCCTCGCGCAAAGTCTCGAGAGGAACAAGCTTGACATCGAGTTCCTGGATTGTGCGGATTGGTCTGGACGGGGACTTCCAGTGGAGATTTCGAAGAGGTAGCTGCGAGACTAGGGAGGCATGTATTTGTTTCCAGTGGTCTGTCGAGAGGAAGACGAGAGGCGCAGCATATGTGATCACGACGCGCTGGGCTTGGGAAGTCATGGGTGTAGAGACGAAGCCTGTTCCTGATAGACCGTGCGCGATTGCCCGCGGATCGAGATGTGAGAGATCTCATAAGGGTTCGGTGTCAAACCTTACTCGCCCTCGGCAGGCATTCCCCTTTCTGTGAGTATGATATGCGATCGCGCGTCCCAAGTGTAAGTAACAAACACGGTACGAGAAGAGTCGTACTGCTCAGAGACCGCAAGTGGCTGATCCACGTCTTTTCAGATGCTTCCTTCCTCCCTCGCATTTGACACCTCCAAGATTTACGCTATCACGTGTACAGTCTTGGTGTGAGACCGATATGACACCGACCACTGACGAGGATGAGTCCCGCTCATCCCTCCCGAAGGCCGAAGCAGGGCACCCGCGGCCCAACCATTCTGGGAACATCCGATGAATATATTGATCAATGACATTCACATCATGACTGGCGCACACGACCGGAGTTTGGGAAAGCGCCACGAGACTGCGCCGACTCATAAACCCCTCCAACGAACTCGGCTCGTGCCCGTCCCCTCTTGCTCCTGAACATCGCTACTCATGCCCGTCAACATTGGCGCGGCGCTTTTGCACGCCACTGGCGTATCGGTCATGACTTATGGCTATCTCCACCTCCCAGACATGGTTGCCAATATCCGGATGTCTGAAATGAAAGGCGGTCACTTTCAGTTCCTCACCATACAAGGGTATGCGCTACAATTCTGCCGTTCATTGTCTTGTGTGGACATTGACCGAGCAATGTATGACGCAGTCTACTTCTCGCATGGATAACCATGGCGCTCGGCCTTGGCTGCGATCTTTCTGCCTCCGGTGAGCATCCCATGTGACATGCACCCTTGTCCGCACAGTGTTTATGGGAGGATGCCTCAGGACTTCTCAAACGAATCAAACGAACCATCTTAATGATAGCCCTCCCTGTACGTCAGATGAAAGCTCCTTAGCAGGTGGTACTGACTATTGCATCCCGAAGATATCTATCGTAATATCCACCATATACTGGAATCTTCTGCTCTTCATGCCGCACATGATTTTGATGTCTGATCCGGAAACCACCACGCCCACCTCGTCCAGCGAGGTGCCTTTGCCAGAACGCATACCTATAGAGGTTGATTTGGCGCTCCACGCTGCACCCGCCATTACCATGTTCATCGACTTCTACTTCCTCGAACGGCGCTATTCAAAGCGCGCAAGCCGATGGGGGTCAATCGTCCTTGCTGGTCTCGCGGGAGCATGGTACTCCTGGTGGGTCGAACGGTGTGCCAGTTACAACGGGTTCTGTGAGAACTTTTAGCTTTTTGGCGCGTATCCTCTTCTGACAGATTTGACCTCAGTCCCGTATCCCTTCCTGACAGAGAACCCTTATCCTATTAGAGTTATCATCTACTGTGTTGCAACCTCATTTGCAGCAGTGTCCTTCATGGTTTTGAACGCTTTACATCCGTAATTCGGGGCACTTCAGCAGTCTGATTAGTGATTCTACTGTCATAGCAATATTACGATGTAGCTCAAATTTGATACTACTGGTCATCGTGTTTGCTCACGTACTCAAGCTGCACCTGCTAGTATTGTCAACGCAAGCAATTGGGCCCTGTGATAAGGATATGGTATCAGGCGCTAATATGGTGTCATAGTATAGATCGGCGATCTGAGCGGAACGCGATCGTTCGCTTAGGGTACTGCCCGAAAATATCCTGAAGAGTGACTCGACGTTCTGCGTTTGCACCACACGTCGACTAACTGAGCACATTCTCGGGCAGCAGCCAACATGGCCGAGCAACCTACCAAACAAAAGCTATGGGGCGGTCGCTTCACGGGCAAGACTGATCCTCTGTAAGTAGTTTGAGATCGGGTACATGCGGTGGTGGCTGATACAACAGTAGTATGCACGAGTTCAATCAGTCTCTGCGCTACGACAAGCGAATGTATGCCGCTGATATTGCTGGTTCAATCGCGTATGCCAAGGCTCTGGCGCGTGTCAAGATCTTGACTGAGGAGGAACAGCGCAAGATCGTGGATGGTCTCGCCGCAGTTGGCAAGGAATGGGAGCAGGGTGTTGTGAGTGCGGCTCGCACCGAGGTATCTGTCGGCATTGTACTCATCTCAACCTCAGTTCCAGATCCAAGCCGATGATGAAGACATCCATACCGCGAATGAACGGCGTCTTACGGAGCTCATTGGCTCGCTAGGCGGGAAGCTGCATACCGGCCGCTCGCGCAACGACCAGGTCGCGACGGATATGCGCCTGTGGCTCCTTGGAGAGGTCCGCACTGTGGAGAAGGGACTGAAAGACCTCATCCGCGTGATGGTGGAGCGTGCAGACAAGGAGAAGGACATCCTCATGCCCGGCTATACACACCTACAGGTACATGTTACCTCCTGATGTCTCCGCTCTACGCCGTATCTTGAACGTCATTTTATAGCGCGGCCAGCCTATCCGTTGGTCACACTTCCTCCTCTCGCACGCTTTCTCCTTCCGCGCAGATCTCGAGCGCCTTCAACAGCTTATTCCTAGGGTTTCCATTCTCCCTCTTGGCTCTGGGGCCCTCGCGGGCAACCCTTTTGGTGTCGATCGTGAATTCCTCGCGAAGGAGCTAGGCTTCCAGTCCGTGGCCGAGAACAGCATGTATGGAGTAAGCGACCGCGACTTTATCGTCGAGTTCCTGATGTGGGCGAGCCTCGCGATGACGCATGTCAGTCGGATGGCGGAGGACCTCATCATATACTCGACGGCGGAGTTTGGGTTCGTCACCCTGAGCGATGCATACAGGTAAACACGACTCCCCATATCGGCTCCTTTCGGCAATACATTGACAATCATGTTGTTCTCTTACAGCACTGGGTCGAGTATCATGCCGCAAAAGAAGAACCCCGATTCGCTAGAGCTCCTCCGGGGCAAGTCTGGCCGTGTGTTCGGGAACGTAAGTTGTTTACGAAGATCCACTGCGCCATTCGGCTCCCTGGCCTGATCCTCGCTGTTTGCAGATGTCTGGGTTCTTGATGACACTGAAGGGCCTGCCTTCGACGTACAACAAGGATCTGCAAGAAGACAAGGAGCCGTTATTTGATGCTGTCGACACAGTGGCTGCCTCGTTCCAGATCGCAGAGGGCGTAGTTGCTACGATGAATGTGCGCACGGTCGGGCTGTGCTCTACCGACCGCTCGCTCACGGATCTTCATGTCCAGGTGCACGGCGAGAAGATGCGGGCTGCGCTGACCATGGACGTCCTTGCCACAGACCTCGCCGAATATCTCGTGCGGAAAGGGGTACGTTTTCACATCGGTACCGATACACATGTGCCCCTGACCGGTGTTCTCCCGCCACGGGCGCCATCCAGATTCCGTTCCGCGAGACCCATCATGTTTCAGGGCGCGCGGTGGCACTCGCGGAGGCGCGACGCTGCCAACTCAACCAGCTCTCGCTGCAGGACTTCCGCGACCTACACGAAAAGTTCGACGAGGACGTGTTCAAGGTGTTCGACTTTGAGGCGAGCGTCGAGCGTCGGCAATCGATTGGCGGCCCGAGCCGCAAAATGCTCGAAAGGCAAATCTCTGTGCTGCGGGATGCTGTTGCCAACTAGGCTGTGGGCAGTGCGAAAAGCAGAAAATTGAGCTTCGACAAAAGCCCTGTGTAACCTTAGGATAGTCACGAAAGTCGTGCGGAAATTGTATGCGGTGTATGGCGCTCTGGCAGTAGTATGTAGCTGCGTACCTGCGGCCACCGCCCGCAGCGATGGTTTGACCACAACCGCCCAACCGGGTTTGTGCACCATGTCTGGGCCGAAGCGCGGGCGTCGGCGCCTATCAGCCTAGACAGCGGCTCTCCCACCGCCAACACAACACTGCCCTTGCCGCCGTCCCCCGACCTTGCGCCAGGACCCCTCCAATCGTTAGTCTTCATACCCCTTTCTTGCCCTTTCTCCGACTCTCTCGCTCGGCCCCCCGCCCGAAGCAGCATTGAGTGTTGCTCTCCACCCGCGTCGCTTTGTTTCCCCCCTTGACTACGCCTACTCCTACTCTCTCTATCACCTAATACCCACCTATCCAACATGGCCAGAGACAGACTCGCAGCACTGAGGGTGAGTTCAGTTCCTTCCCTTCCACGTTCTGATGGAGCGTTTTGTGAATTGCCTTGGCTCATGCCACCTCGACGTAGGCCCAGCAGCAGGGCGGAGCTGCCAACACCAATACGTGAGTGCAGCGTTGCCGTCCTCGCCCCGTCCTCGTGTGTACTGACCTCGTGCGCTCGATCACAGCGACTCCTACCCGATGCAGTCGAACTTGGACTACCGCTCGCGCCAGCGGGCGGCGAACCCGTACGCGCAGCAGGACGACAACCCGAGCTTCGAGTCCGCGGTGAAGGACACCACGAGCACGACGAACCTGACCGCGCCCGTCGGCGCGGACGGCATGGCCGCGTTCTACAACGAGATTGCGTCGATCCAGGATGACATTCGCACGTTCAACGACAACGTCGCGCGCATCTCGGATATGCACTCGCGCTCGCTGAACACCACGGACGACGTGGCGTCGCAACGCGTGAACCAACAGATGGAGGAGCTGGTCGCGGACACGAGCGCGCTGAGCAACGTGCTCCGCCGCAGGATCAAGTCCTTGCAGAAGCAGGGCGGGAGCGGGCGGGATGGCGAGATCCGCAAGCAGCAGGTGCGTTCGGGCTGCTCGGCGTGTGGTACTTGGCCGTCTCATGGGGCTTGGCTGGGGATAGACCGGCCTGGTGAAGCAAAAGTTCATGGACGCGATCCAAAACTACCAAACGGTCGAACAACAATACAGGCAAAAGTACAAGCAGCGTTTGGAGCGCCAGTACAAGATCGGTATGTAGAATGCTGTCCTCTTGCATGCCTGAGTACTCACTTTCAGTGAAGTCAAGCCCGATGCTACGCCTGACGAAGTGAAGGCGGTGGTTGACGATGACCAGGGAGGTCAGATCTTCAGCCAGGCTCTGATGAACTCGAACCGCTATGGCGAGGCACGTTCAGCGTACCGCGAAGTGCAGGAGCGTCACGAAGATATCAAGAAGATCGAAAGGACGCTGACCGAGCTTGCCCAGCTATTCAACGACGTGAGTATTGAAGTGAAACCGCATATGCTAGCGTCTGATCGCCTTGTCCCGCAGATGAGCATATTAGTAGAACAACAGGATGAACAGATCACAGCCATCAACGACACCGTTAAGGAGGTCGAGAAGGATGTCGAGACTGGGTATGTGATGCCTCGGCCAGCCTTTGAAGTCGCACGCTGATGATGGTGTTAGTCTCAACTACACGCAGAAAGCGGTTGACTCTGCACGATCAGCGCGCAAGAAACGGTGGATCTGCTTCATTCTCATCATCGTCATTCTCATCATCATCGCCATTGTCGTCGCCGTCGTCGTACTTCAGAACAAGAAGTAGACGTGACGCCACCCAGCCCTCGTGTAACATATCTATGATATCCCTGGGACATTTGGTAGTTGACATCCGTCGGACTGAACTTGAAACAGAGGAGCTCGCATTCGGTGCTGACGCTATGAGCGTGGACACGTTGATATCTTGCTTCCCTCTTTCGCCAACCCTCGCAACACACTTATCTATGCCCTTTCTGCGTCTGATTTTGATAATGGATCTTCCCCTTCTAGTATTGTCAACCTAGCTTCGTTTGATGGCAGGTGGTTGGCTTGGTCTGGCCTAGATGCCTGCTGCAATCATTGGGTGGCTGATCTTCCGCCGTCTTTGCGTGCCGACGTCTGTCCGAAACCAGCCACACTCTTAGGAAATTTTCACAGACATGGCGTGTGGGGTGCGTGGAAGACCGCACATATGACACGCTGTTCAGGGCAGCCGGACGTAGGTTGGACGTCAGCAGGACGAATCGTCGCATCGTGGCTCCCGCGGTAGCCACTGCCCTCGCAGCGGCTCGGGTTCTGGAGTCGGAAATCGGAGGCTGTCCGGACCTGTTAGATTGAAACGCCGATAGAGTGGCATAGATGGACGGGTTGGATGCGGGTGTGCCAAAGACGTCGGGGGGTCCAAGAGGATCGGAAACGGCGATGTCGAGCTGTCTAGCACAGTGGAGAACTCACCGGATGGTCGACCGTTTGCCACCCGCAGGATGGCCACAGGCCTCGCTCCGTGTGCCACCCACATGCGGCCTTGCCAGCACACCGCCTCGGACACAATCACTTATCCGCATCGGCAGAGCGTCTTCCGTTGCAACGGAAGAACAACACACAATTTGAGGCCGCCGCTTCGCGATGGTCATCCACAGCCTGGTAGGTTTGTCATGGGGTGAAGAAGAGGATCGTCGGGCGCAGACAATGTGCGAGGCGGTCTGGAGCGAGAGGCGAAAACTGCAAAGCGCGGGGTTGGACTGAGCCGAGAAATGCGGATATGGGCCTTCGGGGACGAATCGGGAAGTCAGATCTTTGTAATCTGTGCAACGCCGCCACGTGCGATCTCAGATCCACATCTATCTCGAGCTGACGCGTCCCCTGCCCCTGCTCGATATATAAGTCTGCCCCCGCCAGTCACCGCCCCCATCCAACCCCTGCCACGACCATTGCGCACACCCCCTCCCGCCCCGTACGTGTCGTCCGCCTGCATTGTCTGTCGACGACATTGTCTCTGAACGTTATCCGGCTCCCTGCAGACCACCACCTATCCCCTGTCCTACGACCCTTTGCCCACCATGCCCGCAAAGAAGCGCTGCCAATCCCAGACTGAGCCCCGCTGTAACCAGGCCGTCCTGCGCCTCGTCGGCCAATGCCCCCACTGCCGCCTTGAGTTTTGTGGAACAGTACGTTGCCGTTTCAATTCGCATGTGCCTCCGGTGGCTGACATCACTTCGCAGCACCGTATGCCTGAGCACCACGAGTGCCAGAACCTCGAGAGCTGTCGACAGCAGGCGTTCGAGAAGAACAAGGCGAAGCTGGAGAGCGAGCGGACCGTTGCGTCCAAGATGGCGATGGCATGACCTCCCCTCACTCTCCCCTTCTACCGGAATCTGTCATATCACCCCTCCTCCGCGCCGTCCACAACACAGGGTTGTTGGGCCCGCAGGCCAGGCCACCGCCATCGGCACATCTCCATCTCCGTCTCATCTTCACGACTCTGTATATCGGCGATATCATGACATTCACGGACGCATTCTATACCACATAATATTCTCTCTCCCCACCCCGTAAATCCCGATGTGCACCCCCCCTACCCCCTTTCCACAGTCGCATATGCTACATCGGTGTATATCGTGTTTTCATACATCTCGCCTCGGGTATTATCAATGTAGATGCTTTGTGATATACTCCTGCGTGCGAATGAGCGAACATCAAGTCATTATGACCACAATGAAGATATGGTACTGGCCAATGAGAGCCCCCATTCCACGGCTTTGCGCGCTCGCAGTGCGCTTGTGCCGCGGGTATGGTGCTGCCAGTGTCAGGCGACGACGTCTACGCCCGTCCAGGCTGTTCTACGCTTTGCCTTCTGACCTCTAGCAACGCCATTGTTGGCAATTGCGCGTAACAGTCCTATGGTCATTGACCAGCGGGTAACCGGATTTTGAGCGGGTGGGGTCGCTGGGCGTACGCCCGCAGCCATACACGGCAGCCCGGATGCCTAATCGTGCCTCACCGGACCGCCGTATAAGCCTCGCGCGGGTGTCGCCTCGAGTCAGATCTCCCCAGAATCCCTGCTATCGATTTCGCTCCGCCCCACCTCGCCGACGTCTAGCACCACTCTGCTCTGCACCCAACCCTGTCAAGCCGTCGGTGCGTCCTCCTCGCCCGTTTGCAACGTGTGGTCTCCGTGTGCTTACCGCCGGCGCGCAGGCTCATCTCGGAACAACCGTTTTCACGTGCACGACGATCGCTCTCCCCGCAACTGCCGCCAACTGACCCGCAGGTGAGCCCACCTGCCTTAAAATCATATCAATCCTTGCGCCGTGGTCTGTTGCGGGTGGGGTAGAACGTACACCGTTTCCTTCGTTCTCTACCGCGACCATGGCGCGCCGACTGAATCAGATCGCTGACCACCTCCAGGCAAACCAGACGAAGATGTCCGATACCATTGCTCCTGGTGCGTGTTGCCCCGCACTCACGACACGCGGCAGCATGTCCAGTCGCTGACGTCGTCTCTGGCTTCTCTCGCATGCAGAGCGTTTTGAGGCCACACCCCTCGCCCCTCCAGACAGGTGCGTGCTCTTGTTGACGCATACATGCGGGCATGTGCTGAACCATACGCGCTAGCATTTTCAAGCTGACGGCCGCATACAAGACCGATACCCACCCCAACAAGATCAACCTCGGCGTAGGGGCGTACCGCGACGACGACAGCAAACCCTGGGTGCTCCCCGTCGTCAAGAAGGTGCGTGCGGTTCCTGGCCCTATCCCGGCACTCGGCTGACCCGCCCTGCCATAGGCGACGCAACTCCTCCTGAATGACCCCACCGTGGACCACGAATATCTCCCCATCACCGGTCTGCCGGAGTACACCGCGGCCGCGGCGCGCCTCGTCTTTGGCAAGGACTCGCCCGTGATTGCGGAGGAGCGCGTCGCGAGCGTGCAGACCATCTCCGGCACGGGCGCGAACCACCTCGGCGCGCTCTTCCTGAGCAAGTTCTACGGCTGGAACGAGAAGCGCGTCTATCTCAGTGATCCTACCTGGGGTACGTCTTCCGGGGGCCGCGCCCGCTGCTCTGCCGCGGCAGCGCAGCGGTGTGCGTCACGGCACGACAGATGGACTGACGCAGGCATCGTGTTGCAGTCAACCACCACGCGATCTTCCCGCAGGCCGGCATCCCGGCGGCGACGTACCCCTACTACGACCCGCAGACGATCGGGCTCGCGTTCCCCGCGTTCATCGACGCGCTCAAGAACGCCCCGCCCCGCTCCGTCTTCCTCCTGCACGCGTGCGCGCACAACCCCACGGGCGTGGACCCCACGCACGAGCAGTGGGGCGCGGTCGCGGACGTGATGCTCGCAAAGGGCCACTACGCGTTCTTCGACAGCGCCTACCAGGGGTTCGCGAGCGGCGACCTGGAGGGCGACGCCTGGGCCGTGCGGGAGTTTGTGAGGCGGAACGTGCCGCTGCTCGTCTGCCAGGTGCGTCGGTCGTGGGGCGCGCCGAGGCGGCCGCGGCGGCGGCGGCCGTGTGCTGACATCCCCCATCTCATCTCGTGTTCCGCGCAACGCTGTTGCGTTTAGAGTTTTGCGAAGAACGCCGGGCTGTACGGCGAGCGCATCGGAGCGCTGCACATCGTCGCCCCGTCCAAGGAGGGTGCGGCCCGGATCAAGAGCCAGCTGTCGGTGCTTGCCCGGGCTGAGATCAGCAACCCGCCTGCGCATGGCGCGCGCCTGGTGAGAGTGGTTCCCGCGTGCCACAGACGAGATGGACGGCTGACGGGGTGATGTGTGCGGCAGATGTCGCTCATCTTGAACGACGAGGAACTGTTCGAGGAATGGAAGGGCGACATCAGGACGATGGCCGGGCGCATCATCGACATGCGCAAGGAGCTGCACAGGCTGTTGACGGAGGAGCTCAAGACGCCCGGGAACTGGGATCACATTGTGAACCAGATCGGCATGTTCAGGTACGTGGGACGCGCTCGCTCCCATGGCCCATGGGGTCCGGACGTTGGCGTGTCGGGTGGGCGCGCGGGTGTGGGGTAGCGGGTGGCAGTTGTTGATGATGATGCGGATGGTGGCTGCTGCCCACGCCGGGGCGCGTGTCTGTCTGTACGTGGACCTGTGTGTGTCCCCCCGGGGGCGATGGACCTCGGATTTTAGGCACGCAGGTCCCCGCAGAGGCAGACGCCGGCGGGGGTTAGAGCCGTGGCAGCTGCCGCTCGACTGCCATGCCACGTTGGGGTGTGGCCCGATCATGTGGCGGAGTGCTCGCGCTGCCTGGTGGTGGTGGGCAGACCTGGGCGCGGCGGTGTGGATGGGATGGGAGTGAGCCGGTGGCTCACAGACGCGGCTGGAGCATAGCGGTGAGCGGGGTGCGGTGCGGGGGCGTTGGAGAGGAGAGGGAGATGTGTTGAAGATGGAGGATCAGGCGTTTCATGCAGGAGCAGATGCCGTGCATGTTGCCGCAAGAAGGGCTGATTGGCAGGAGAAAAGGAGTTTGAGGGAATCATCGGATGCAGAAGGGGGCGCGGCATGATAGCGGCGGACGGGCTCGGGGCTCGGAAGGGGAGTGGAAAAAGGGGAAAGCTGACGCTGGGGCGGGGGTGTGTTTTGTTTTTCAGTTTCACTGGGATTGGCCCTGCACAAAGCCAGGCGCTGGTGGAGAAGGCGCACGTCTACCTGACGGCGAACGGACGGATTTCGATGGCGGGGCTGAACAGCCACAACGTGGGGTACTTTGCGTCGCAGCTGGACAAGGCCGTTCGAGGCGAGCTCTAGACGGGAGGGAGGGCAACGGTTGCGGGACGGAGAGTGGAGGAGGAGAAAGGAAAGAAGGGAGAGGATACGATTACTAGGATACGGTCGGCCGGGGGAGAGACGCCGGGGAGGAGGATGTGTAGAATAGAGGGCGTGGGAAATGACGTGTTGTTCCTGAGCGGAGAGCCTGGGCCTGGGGAGCCGAAAGTGGAAGGATGACATCATGGGGAAGATGAATGAAAGGATGTTGAGAAGGATCGTTCCGCATCATTTTCATACAGCACCACTTGCCACCTTCCTTGCCCTCGCTCTCTCTCGCCCGAGCCCTCCTCTCTCTCCCTCTCTCTCCCTCTCTCTCCTCTCCCTCCTCCGCGCTCTCCGCCCCCGGCCCCGCCGTCCGTCCGCCGCCGCCGCCGCCGCCGAGAGGGCAGAAAGCTGGCACAGCAGCGCCGTCTCCGTCTCCGTCCGGCCCTCCCCCGTCCGGCCCTCCTCACCCTCTGCTCATCGCACGCACCCTGACCGCCCGCCCCCGCCTGCTCTGCATGCTGCATCCACCGCCGCCCGCCCCCGCCCCCCCTGCCTGCCGCTCTCCCCAGCTCTCTTGCGTCATATCCCCTCTCCCGCCCTCTCCCGCCCCCCCGTCTCCCCCTGCTCGGCCCTGACCTACCTTCCCTCCTCCCGCTCCTTCCCAGGCCCTCCTCCCTTCTCCTCCTCCATCCCGCTACCCTTACCGTGCGTCTGCCCTCGCCCCCCGCGACATCTCCCGCTCACTCTCTCTTCCCAGTAATTACATGGGAATCATCCTCTCGCTAATATTCTCCGGCCAGTTCATGTCCTCCCAATATTCTCCTACCTCCACCGCCACCCAAGACTCCCGCTCAACCTCGCCCGAACACGACTCCCACCCGCTCACCGTCGTCCATCCTCCAGACGAACTCCTCCCCGATCCCTCCTCTCCCCCATCAAGCCCCAAGCACTCCATCATCGCCTCCCCTCCCCTCGAATCCCAAACATACACACCTCATGCGCTCGGTCTCGGAATCCTCTCCCCTCAGCCAGTCCTCGGTCGCTTCGCGCCCGTATCGCGTGCGAGTCTTTCCCCGCTCCAGGTCACAACTTCTCCGATAGAACAGCGTCCAAATCCTCTAGAGTCCCCTGCTCCTCGCGATCGCGCGTCAACCATTCCGTTCGACATCCACGCGCCGCACACCCTTGGCGCCCGCACGCCCGAGAGCGCGCATACGTCTCCCCCACCTCTGCCTTCTCTGCGCTATGTGAGCGACGGATCAGCACACGAGGGCTCTGTGGGTGAGCACGTCTCATCCCCAAATTTCTCTGGCGCCGCCACCGCTCCCACTGGTCTGCGTATCGCCATACCTCCCCCGAACCCAACCGCTTCCACCTCGACCATTTCCCCTCCGTTTCCCGCGCCCCCAGCTGATGAGCCTCTCGTGAGCACCCTCGCCACTAGTGCTGACCAAGCAGCGTCCGGGACTCTCTCCGATGCCCAAGCTCCGCCTGTAGACTTGCTGGCCCCCCAGCCTGACATCAATATCGACTTCACCGAGCTTGACACTGAGGGCTACAGTGCGCTGGAGAAAATTTACCTCTTCTCTCGCAGCAGAGCTGGTTTCCACAGGGTATTCATCGCGCACGCGCTGCCGAGGTACCTGCTGGGCGCCGAGAATGCAACTAGTGATCTCCCCAGTCAGGAGCAAATAGAACAGATCAGCCCGAGCGAGGCGGTCGATTATGTTCTCCCGCTCCTCAACATCCTTGCTACCGATGAAGGTGCGTTCCTCCTCTCCCTGCCTCGTTGTCTGCCCACCGGCACTCACATGCTCTCCCCACGATTTTTCAACGCTCGCTATTGGCGCCGGATGCTCTGTTTGTCATTCAACCGCCGACCCGCACTGACCAAACACTCAAACGTGTTCCGCATTCTCACCCTCCCCAACGCCGCGGTTTCTTTACCGCTCTGCTGGCGCACGCTCTGTTCATTTCTATCGCTGTAGACGAAGCCGTCAAGGAGGCTCTGGCTGCCGAACTCGTACCGATCATCTGGTGGTTCATCACGCGCTGCAGACTGGTCGAGGATGATAACGCTCCTTTCCCGCCCTCCGCATCTGCCGAGGCATCGCCTCTGCATGGCTCTGCGTCCACATCAGACCAGGCATTGTCTCTTTTGGACTTGCCGGAGACTCACTCGGACGCGCTCTATCAAGACCAGGAAGCAGCTCTAGTCTCGGATATCGACCACCTCGCCGCCGACCAGCACGATGACATACTGACGTTCATACCCGTGCAAGCCTTCACGCCCCTCCTCGGGACCCTGCTTTTGAATCCTAATCCTGTGGTCGGTGGTTCAGCGCGGTACGCAGTGGTGGAACTCTTGCGGCGACTTCGACGAGCCGACAGACGAGAGGACGACGAACGCACAGCGGTATCCAGTCTTTCTGATAGCTTACCCGTTGACGTTCCAGCCCCCCCTCGTCTGAGCAGCCCTACGCCTTCGCAAGTCGCAGAAGAACTGGATGCAGAAGAGCATGCGGACGTAGGGCTGTTCCAGCGTAGTGAGCGGCGACTGTTCGAACATGAGCTCATCTATTCTGTCGTCATCGGCATGGGTCGCCTAGACATGGACGACGGCAGGACAGATCAGCATGACGACCTCTTCGAGCAAGCGCACGGTTCTGGTGTATCTACGGCTGTCCCGACTCCTCAGGCTGAGGTTGTAGCCGCAGGCGCGGATTCCTACTTTCCCCCCACGTCCTTGCTCGGGCTTCCCGCCCGCCTGGCCACGCCGCCAACGTCGTCACCTCCGTTGTCAGCAGCAGAACCCACGCCGATGAACGTGGTCACGCCGTCACCGACCGCTTCACCCTCGCCGCCCGCCTCTTCTAGCTCGTCCATCTCGGATTCGCCTGGTAACTCCTGCTCGTCCACCCCGTCTCTCACGTCTCTGACATCCTGTTCATCCGGCGGGTCGTCAGACCAGCCAGAGTACGACGGCCCAGAGCAGCTTAGCCCTGATCTCGGCGGGATCCCGAAAGAGGTGGAGTCCTCGGTGCCGATGGCGGTCGACGACGCCGATGGCGCTGAAGCGGATGTGCCGATGACGGAGCTGCCGACGAATCCGCTTGCGCGGCACGGAGCCCTTCCCACGACCCCACCATTCGAGGTCCCGCCGCCGCCGCCGCCAGCGGTCGCTGCGCCCGTGCCTGTTTCTGTCGAGGCGCTGCCGACGCATGTCTTGCCCCTTCTTGAGGTGCGGGCGGCGTCGGGCAGCCCGATAATGGAAGTCGCGGCGCAACCGGCGGCGGTCGCATGGCTCAGCCCCAGCTCGGCAGCACGAAATCTGGCGGCGATGGAGGAGCTGCAGGATGATGGGAGCGACATGAACGAGGAGGCAGCTGTTGGACGGTTGAGCAGCATGAGTTTGATGGCTGCTGTCACGGCGAGCGGTGAGTTGTGATTTTTTCGAGCGACGGAGACGGGCATCCTGACACGATGCTTAGGTTCGATCGGCGAAGAGACGAAAGCGGCGTTCGTGAGCGAGGTCGAGCGCGTCGGCCGGGACCCGATCTATTGGGTACGACGCGAAGCTTCCTTTGCCGTCGGCGCCCTCGCCAAGGTTGTGCCTGTCGAAGTGGTGACCTCTTCTCTGGTGAGCCTCTCGCGGTCAGGCACTCTCGCGGTGGTGCGGTCTATCTGACATGTGCGATCGTGCTGCAGCTTCCGTTGTTCGAGAGCTTGTGCCACGACCCTACGTGGCATGTCAGGCACTCGGTCCTCTTTGCTCTGCCCGCTATCCTGTCGCGGCTTGCACCAGACCATCGCTTCAGGCTCGCGCTCGAGGTCATGGTGCCCCTCTCGCAAGATGAGGAGCCCACCGTCCGCTCTGCCGTGCTGGAAGCTCTGGGAGAGGTCATGTACACTTTTGCCGAAGACGAGGGTGGACCGCCAGTGCAGCTGCTCAATCTCTTCCTTGGAATTCGAGAGATGGAAGTTGCAAGCGGGAGTGGCGGACGTCCGAGCATGGATGACGAACGCACCCCGACGCCAGAGCCCGTCACACCTCAGCCGCCCTCCGCTACATCGTCGACGGCAATGAGCTCAGCTTGGAGCGATTACGGGACCGACGCGGGCGGCGGGGCAGACATCTACGAGGATCCGCAGCGGCCCCTGGTCTGCGCCTTCAATTACCCCGCCGTCGCGTTGACGCTCGGCCGTTCTCGGTGGCCCGAGCTGCGGCCGCTCTATCACACCCTGGCCCAGAGTCCCGCGTTCAAGATCCGGCGTACGCTCGCCGCTGCGCTGGGCGAGATGGCGAAGATCATCGGCGAGGACCACGCACGGGCGGATCTGATGAACGTCTGGCGGTCGAGCCTCCATGCGGAAGAGAGCGAGGTGCGCATGAAGGTGCTAGACGCGATACAGACGTTCGTCCGCGCACTCGGGCTGCTCGAGCGCGGGGAGCTCCTCCGGGATCTAGAGGAGGCGCTATCAACAGGGAAACTGTCGTCGTGGAGGGAACGAGAGAGAGCGGCGAAGACGCTAGGTGGTCTGGTGGCGGTTGAGGGTCTCGACGGGGAGGCGTTAAGAAGGATGCTGGTCAATGCCCTCGATGACCGCGTGGCGGCCGTCCGAGAAGCAGCGGTGGCAGCAGTGAGTGCATGGCTCCGTCTCTTCGCAATGTTCACCGTTGAAACTGACGTCACCTATTTTTCGCCGCAGATTCCGTCGTTCGTTAGAGAGTGGAATGAGCGGCCGACGCTGCTCGAAGCACTGCGAGCCGACATCAACGCGTTTGCGTTGTCGGATGCATTCCGCAAACGCACGACGTTTGTGACGTGCGTGCAGGAGATGCTGCTCCTGGAGCAGGGCGACGTCGTGGCGCGGAGCGAGACGTTTTGGTCCACGCTCTCACAACTCTGTCGGGACCCAATCGTGGACGTGCGCATACGCGTCGCGCGACTGTTGGGTTTGATTTCCGGTGAGTGCATCAGTGTTCCATACATGCCTCTCTCGTCATCGTTCGAGTGTCGTCATTTCTGATTGGCCAATCCACGTTTGTAGACAAGTTCGGCCGCGATGATAGCGACATTGCGGCGAGCGCAGCCGCTCTCGCCCAAGGTCTCGCGGGGGACGACTCCCACGAAGTGCGAGCGTTCGCCACCGCGGTCCCCGCCGGCGCCTCTACAGTCGCTGTGACCGCACCGAACCATACGATGCCGCTTCCGTCTCGTATCGGAGACTCGAAGAGTGCCACAACGTTCTCGCGCCCCCCGCCGCCAAGCCCGAACAGCTAAGACCCGCCGATGCCTCGGGTGCGGATGGTTTCTACCTCGAAGCCGCGCACAAGCTGCCCAGCGATGCTTGCGTGCGCCTTCCTTCCTACGCGGACGGGTCGGCCGCTACACCGCGCGTGCTGCTGCGATGCATCGCGCGACGTCGAACCAACCGTGGACGGCTGCGAAGCAGCGGACATGGGCCCGCTCCCAGCCCGAAGTTCTGGCCCGCGGCGTTTGCACGTGTCGCGGCCTTCGTCCGACGTCATCTGTCTTCGGGCGGACTTCCATGTTGCGCGTTGCAGCTTGCAGTGCGGGACGCCAGACCGCACTGGGGCCCGTCTCCGTCGGTCAGCAGACTCGCAACGCATGCTCCTGCTGCTAACTTATCGCACTTGTCCGCACGCGCGTGCGTGCAGCACTGTCGCCGCTACCACCGCTACTGCTGCTGCTGCCGCCGACGCCGTACACGTCTCTCTTCTCGTCTGTCCATCTGAAGCCTCTCTGTTGTTGACCATTGTCGTATCTCCCTCTCGAGCACTTTTCCTCTCGCTGCAGCGTCCGTCGTCCATGCTGTATCACTACGTACATACATACAACACGCATCCCCAGCCTTGTCTAGCGTAGCATTAGGTATTCTCTCCATTCCAAAATAATTGACAGAAGCATAGTCGCCACGTGTCCTGCACTGCGGGTTCGCACATACGACCTGCGGAAATACTTGCGCATGGATGGCATGGTGACGCTGAAGCAGTCGTCGACACCCTGTTTAAATTCTCAAGCATGTCTCGAATATCTGCTTCTTCTGCCTCCTCACAACTGCGAGTGCCTCCGCCAGGTCCCTCCCACCGGCCTGCTTTCCTTCTCACAAACTTCACGAGCCAGGGCGGAACGAGCTGTCAATGTCACACCGTGACAGTACCCTTGGGTTAGGGTCCTAGGAGGATTTTCCAGGCACGTGAGGACAATAGGCAAGTGACGTGAATGGGAGGCGCCCGCCGGATCGCGCTGATTGTCAGATGGCGGCGGCTAGCTTGGTGTCTTTGTTCTGGCTTTCGAGCTCAATCATGCTTCGTGCATAATTGCGCACGCTTTGTACGCACGGCTGCGATATTACCGCTGGGCATGAATTGAAGCTGTCGTCGTCGTCGTCGTCGCTTGGTGGCTTTGAGACAAGGGGAACGTGCTTGGGTCTCCTCCCTCCTCCCTCCTGCCTCTGCATTCCTCCTCGTCCTCCTCCACCCCAGGCTCCCTTCTGCGGCGTGTGCTCCGTGCTCTGCGAGCATTCTTGACATTCTGACGATCGCGACGGGTCTGCGGTCGTGACGGTCTCCTGGCGGACCGCCTTCATAACTCTTCCCCTTCCTGCTCGCAGCGCATCCAGACGCGTGCCATCTTCTTGCTGTGTACTTCCGCTCGTGCCCCCGACTCGCGCGTCCGCACTCGAGCCTTGCTGTTGCTGTTTTAAAACCCTCCTTTCGAGCGCGAACCGGGATCGTACATGAGGAGATGGAGTTTGGCCGCGCGTTCTTCAAAGTCAGGACGGTCTCGTTCCGTGAGTGGTCCCCTCGCTCGCTCGGGCGCGGCCGCGCTGTGTGCTGACCTGCTGTGGCGACAGTCGTCACGATGCTCGTCAGTCTGCTGTGGACGGCCCTGTTGTCGGTGGAGGTGTTTCTGCTGTACGACCAGTCGGATCCGGCGCAAAGTACGTCGACGGGTGGTGCCGCGGGATCTTGGTGTGGTTTTGGGGGGGGCGGCTCGCTTATCGGGGCGCGCCTCTTTTGTTGCAGGGGATTTCGTCGGGGTGCTCATATTCATCAACGCGCTCACGGCGATCCTGTTGCCCAGTTTGTGAGTCGCGGTGGAGGGGACGGGCGCGCGAAGCGGCGGGCGCTGACGCGGTCGGTGTACAGGCTTATCGTGCGGTTTCGTCTGTGGCTCGACGCTGCGAGACTGCTTTTCCTCTTGCTGGCCAACTTTGGTATGCTCTATACGTCATGGTGTCGCGCTTATCTAGCATGCTCAGCTCTCGAACAGGCATTGCTGGGCTGTTCACCGCGCGGAGTTCGACCTTTGAATGCCCTCTTCAACGTATGCAATGCCACTTGTATCTTCCACTCTTTGGTTAGGTACTGACGCCACCATCGCCACACTAGACATTGAGAACAAACTATGTCGTTCTGTGAATCTTGCGATTATGATATGCAGCTGGCTCGTCCCCGCTTTACGTACGTTCTGCGCTCGCATCAAGCTTGCGGGCGTTAAACTCACATGTTCGCTCACCAGTCGTCTGGTATTCCGCTTTCCTCGCCGCCATGTACTACTGGCGCAGGGATCACCCACCAATGGACAGCCCAGAGAAGCGTCTGTCAGACCTCCCCATCATGGTCCCGTCGCGGCGGCCCTCGCTCAGGCGACCTTCACTCACGCCCATTGCGCCCATCCGCCCAGCCCCCAATCGAGCCTCCAACCCCGCCAGCCAAGTGTCGCGCCCGTCCTGGTTGGCAGCTCCCACGACGCCTGTGGCATCATCTTCACGAACACCGCCACGGCTCAGTGTGCCTGCCAATACTTTGTACGAGCCTAGTAGCTCCTCTTACTCTTCCCCGAGGTCTTCAGGAAGGCTCTCCAAACCTCCACCGCCTTTGTATTGATGTTTAGGGTTTTTGTCTGTATCTTGCCGTGTAGTAGACGTTGTATCTGTAGACCCACGCTGCTGCTTTCTTGTCCGGACTCAAGCAGCAGCATATCTTCCATCAGCAGTCCATGACGCAGATAGATTGCACGAGCCGGATGTCGGTGTGACAAGCCATCAGCAGACGGCGATGTGTCGCCCGTTTGAGTACTTCTAGGGTACTGCCGATGGGCGTCACCGCGTTATTTATTCACAATCGTCCGCCACGTGCGCTCCGGATTCTTTCTGCTGGCCTTCAACGCCTTCCACCGAACTCTAAGCTGGCCTGGTCGACGGTCGAACCCGCCCCATGTCCTGACTCCCCGTCTGCTGCCCTGAACTACACTACACATTCTCGTCCTTCGTGCGCTGGGTAATTGGGAATACGACGCTCCCCCGTGATTTCAGAGACACATAGGCGCCATTATGACTACTCAATGGGATGCTGCACGGGTGAAGGTGCGTCATGGTCGTTCGCGCATGGCTCGACGCTGGACATTCAATGCGTGGCGCGTTAGGCCCAGCTGCGGCTCACTGCGCAGAGGCTCGGGCAAATGCAAGACCGCATGGAGTCGCAGGGGCAGATCACTCAACGGGACATCGCTACGCTGCTGCAGCAGGGGAACATAGCCATGGCGCGCGCAAAGTCCCAGAAGCAGATGCGAGAAGACGTCCTGGGGAACCTGATGCAGATGCTGGAGATGCACCTGGGCGTGATACTCGGACACCTGAACGAACTCGAACGAAAGTGCGTGGGATGTTGCCATGCCTCGGGGGAGTGCCACTCACGCCGGGCGTGCGCAGTGAGATGCCCAGTCCTATTGTAATCGAAGCTGCTTCGAGTATCATATACGCAGGTCTGAAGATTGAGTCGAAAGGTTGTGCCGGGGTTCATCGTGCCGCTCCTGTATCTGCTCACTATGCGCGTGCAGACCTACACCAAGTCCGGGACTTCCTCTTGCGCGCCATCGGACCCGACTTCTCGCGTTCCGCCATTGAAAACAGGGACAACTACGTGTCGCCAAAGGTGTGCTGCTCCCTCGTTTTTGCGGCGGACGTGCCTGACCGGGGGAATAGGTTCTTCGTGCGGTCGCCGCTCCACCGCCCACGGCTGCGGAGTTGGACATGTACCTGTATAATATAGCACGGACATACAATGTTCCCTGGCTCCCCGACCTATCACCGCAGCAAAAGTAAGCGCAGACATGTCTTTGCGCTCTAAGAATACGCTGACTCCCGCTCCTCAGGGTGAACATGTTGTCGTCGATACTGGATCCCGAGATTGCTGGTACTGTTGAACTAGCCCGACTACGTTCTTTATCTGCTCATGGTAGGTGTGGTCGATTGTGACCCGCACAACTCCCCCTAAACGAGGTTCAGGTCTTCCTTCTCACCCCCCCTGGCTACGCCCACGGGTATGGAAGTAAGTCGCTTCTTGAACCGAATATGATCACTTATCCTGAACTCGAGATAGGTTGCTTCTCGGTACGTTGCCGGTCGACAAATCGAGTTGGAGCAGGGAGTTCCGTCAGCAGAGGGACAACTACTACGTTAGTGGCCTCTTATACCCTCGGGTCACGCTGACCCAGACGAAATCCCGCTCTAGGACCTTGTCCGACGATTACTGGAACCTCTCGCCTCCCTCTCCGAACCAACTGAGCCCCTATCACCCACAGACCAAGCGATTATAGATGTCTCCAACGAACTATCCACAGTGCCGCGAAGTCTCATGGCCTCGTTGGAAGATGAACCTGAGCCTTGTTCACGATGCCCCTTTGACGATACTGCGCCGGAGGATGTCAAGATATCCTGTGCTACCAACGTCGAATCTCGCCTCCGTATTATCCGCTCTAACGATTCAGGGGGTCCTTCCTCACCGTCAGGCGACATGCCTGAAATTCGCCTTGACACCTCTGCAGATAATCTGGACATAACTCCGGAGGTCCGTTTGGAGGAAGCTTCTCCGACGAAGAACAAGCCGAGTGATCAGGATAATAAGGAAACTCCCGAAATATCTCTGTCCGTCCCTGACTCCCCAGGTTCTACGCATTCTGGGTTGTCCACCACATTGCTCCCCTCGAGATCGTACAGTGCCGTCGGAGCACACCCCAAGCACTATTCGGCGCTCCTCCGACTTTTGTATATCCACTCTCGCCTTAACCCTGCCAACCGCTCTCCTCAGATTGCGTCTCTACTTGTCCCGATATATGCAGCTCTCGTGGAGGAGGTTGACGATGCGGATGTTCCTCACGTGGAGGCGGACGTGTTTTGGGTGTTCGAGTCGATGGTCGGCGAATTTGCCGAGCTAGAGGATGATCAGAACGGCGTTGTCTGGGTCCAGAAGCTGAGCGAGCGTCTGCGGTGGGCCGATGCCGAACTGGCTGACGATATGGTATGTTCTGACGGATACCGTACATCACCAGACTGCTTAACACACCCTATAGGCTACTAAGGGTCTCGACCCCGGTCTCCCGCATTACTCCTTGTAAGCCCAAGAGCGCATAATTTGCGTCTACAACCGCTTACGCGTTCACACAGCCGATGGTTGATTCCCCTTTTGACGCATACGCTTCCTTTACATGCCGTATTGATGGTCTGGGATGCGCTCTTCTCTCAACCTATGAGAGAGCGCGACACAAACCCGAAGTTGGACTACCTCATGGACGTGTGTACCAGCATGCTGTTGTGTGCTCGTGCGACACTGTTGCAGTCAGTTGGCTCTCTGTGCTACGATCACTGTCGGATGACTAAATTACCCGTGCAGGTTGGGCAGAGGACATCGGAAGTCGCAGAACCTCTGGTCTGACGAAGTCGCCGCGATTTCCTCGACGGCGTTCGGGGAACGAGAACTGGAGGAGGCGTTCATTGAGGGGATGGCGTTCCTTCAGAACTACCCTTTGGACGCTGTTGGAGGCATTGAGAAGGTGCTACAGACCGCGTTCGACCTCGCTGCCCAACGCGAGGCTGCGGCAAACGCAGCGAAGGCTGGACCTACCGTTGGTCTGGGGGCGCGCCTACGGGATACGGTATGGAAAGGAATCTCAAGTCTGGAGTCTCACCCAGAGGAGGACGTGAGCGATGAGGAGTTTTCTGACGAAGATGAACACGAGAAGCCTGCTCAAGGCAATGGCTCAAATCTAACCTCGCGGTTCGCCAACACCGTGTGGCGTGGAATCACGAATCAGAGTGCCATGGATTCTCCCTCTCCATCTCCCAGTCCGGGGTCGTCTCCTCTAGCATCGCCCCAACCCTCCCTTTCGACTTCACAGTCTGCGCCTGCTGTCCCGCCCAAAGATACCGTCGTGAACGCTGCCGCTCGTGGCAGGTCTATGCTTTTTGGGTACGCGGAGAAGCTGAAGGACTCTGATGCGGCGGCCACCCTTGCGAAAGTGAGCACTAATTGGAGGGTGAAGGCGCTCGACGCCTGGACAAGACGAGGAAACGAGACGTCTCCTAACACACTGGCTCCTCCCACGTCCCAATCTACTCCGTCCATGTCTAGCCAAGATCATGGGCGCAGCATCTCTCTCACTGCCATCCAGACGTCCTTTCGGTCCGGAGACGATAGCAAGCGCGGCTCGCTTCCAGTAATCGACAGGTCGGAAGCCTACTCGCCCCCTCCCAGACCAGCTTTCTTCCGGCCGGTGAGGGATAGCATGTTTATCGCCTCCCCCATCAGTCGCAGTCAAGATGGTTCCCCTGTTTCAGACAATGGATCACTCACCAAGGAGAATCTACGGGCTTCGCTGTCGAATTACAAGATGCCAGAACACACGCCTTCACGCACGAGCACCGGACCCCGGCCGCTACTACTGAGCTCAAACACGTTGATGACAGGCGCGACAGGTCGCTCTCCCATCTCTCCGGTGACGGACTCTCGTTGGGCAGAATCGGTGCGCGCGAAGCGATCCTCGATTGATCATCGCGCGTCGCAGTCGTCGATTTCCTCGCTTTCACCTTCCGAGCCGTTCCGTCCGCGAAGGGCTGACAACCGGTCGGACTGGGAATCTGACGGTGGCACCGTGAGCAGGATCGTCCCAATCCACCGCAAGTCGCCTTCGCCTATGGCGAGAACAGCCAGGGTATCCAGGCGTGAGGAGTCCGTTTCTTCAGTCAGCCCACCAACGCCGCCCAATGCCTCTCGTCGCCTTTCGACTGAAGACTCTGCGCCGGAAGTTGCGCCGCGAAGCCCCCGGGGCTGGAGCCGCATCGACGTGCCAGATTCCCCCACTACCAACTCATCCCCACCTCCTGTCAGTCCTCCTTCTGCCAGCTTGAGGATTGACACTAGCATTGAAGTCGCGCAGCCGCCATCGCACCGTCAACAAGGTTCGGTAGCGCTGAACGACGACGTCACGTTCTCCTCTCTATCCAGTGAAGGCAAACTCACGCGGCGTAGCGCGACCATTTCACGACTTCATCGCGAGACAACTGAATTCTCAGACTCATCTGCGACTGAGCCTTCCCCTCCCACGCCGCACATTCGCAAAAAGCGCGTCCCGAATCGGCTCCAGTCTCTGCGTCACTCCAAGCTTTCCATGGACGAGCCCCCGCCCCCACTTCCGACTAACAATAGCCTGTTGGTCATCGACGCGCCCGAAGATCAGGAGGTTGAGCCTGCGAAGACGCCTCGGGCGGGCAGCTTCGATCAGGAGGTCACCGCACCTCCGTCCCCGCGCTCAAGCTCAAGGCGTACGAGGAAAATCTCCACGGAGGGCCGGACGCGCAAGCTCTCCAACGAGAGCAGGAGGAAGGTCTCGGCTGAGCGCGAGACGAAGCACAAGCGCGAAAGCGCTGCTGTCGAAGGCGACGATGAAGGGTACGGCGAGCTGTTGAGTGCGTACGAGAGCGAGGATGCCGCGTAGGACGTTCGATGTCTGCAAATATCTTGATGATCATCCCGGTAATACGTGTTGAACGACTATTTATTGACCTCGCTATCTGTCGAATCCAATCTACTGCTATGTATTTGGGCACGTTCTTTCTCTCTGTGCATGGCTTCCTGGACACCGCGATATACCTCCATCAATATTGGAAAACGAGGAAGAAGGTGCTAATGAATGGTCAACGAAAGACTTCCGCGGCAACGGTTGAGCACGACTAACCTCGAAAGCGACATCTAATTTCAATGTGCTTTGGGGAGTCCGATTCATTGCCATGAGGTAGTATCGGATGTCCCAGCCACGTATACCCTCGTTGATGAGGAAGTCTTCCAGGGTAGACCACGGTATGAATTTGCGCGTCGCGAACAGCGGGTATCCAGCGGGTCCTCTATGGGTCTCCAACTGGATCCCCAGTGAAGGTAATACGACGACGGACTCTATAGATGAATCGTTAGAGAACTATATCCTGTGGCGTGAGTGACAAGATGTACCCCATACAATGCGCATTAACCGACTGTATACAACAAACAGCAGCAACACAGCAAAAACGATTCCCCACGAGGCTCTGGACGCTGCCTAACCAATCCTTGGTAAGCATTGCATATCACTAGCTGTACCAGTGACCAGCGACCTACCACATTCCAGTAACATGCTACGCCGAACATCAGGATGGCATCGATCCCATATGCTTGCAGCCTAGTACTGCTTTTGGAGGTCTCCACGCGATACTCAAGCCACCCCGGATACTCAATCACAGAAAGTTCAGGCCATTTCTTCAAGGGCACAGTTCGTTGCATGCATCAGAGCGCTTGAAGGGCGATTTATCGTCTTGGAGCTTCTTGGGGATGGTCACTGGGAGTCTATGAGAAACTAGATCTGCGCCGGTGCCAGCAGAAACATCGTTTGGGCGCTTATAAAAACACCGCCACTAGGCGGTTCGCGCTTCAACCCAATCAAACATTTCCACTGATACTCGACCATCTACTACAGTGAGTTGGTGACATAACACAGATGGGTATTCATTCTTCTGTATCTTGTTTTCAAGAATCTATTGATGACTGTTAGTCATTGTTTTTGTGTAGTCTCATGCTACAGCATTGTGTTCGATCCTGTCCACGAAATGAACCGGTCAAGCTGAATGACGATTGGCAATGGACACGACGCGAGACTTGGCGAGGACTAATGACTAACCACAATGGGTCACTCCTAAAAACATCTATTCCTTAAATTAGAGGATCCTGGAAACTCACAGCGTTGCGACGACTGATAGGGTTTGCGTCACTATTTGGGCCGCTGCCAGCCAACGGCAGCGTATACTCAGGTCGGTCTCGATCGTAACGATGGCCTAAGGTCTGGATCAACGCCGTGTATTTCAACCAAGGTCAGCCCCATGTCGAGAGCCGATTTACTATATAAATATCTTGACTCGAGGGCAATCCTGACTCCGTTCACCCACTGCCAACGGCTGAGCCGCATTCCTCCCATTTCCATATCATCGCCTTCGCAATTTCCTTCATATTTTCTCACTATGGTCTTGACGGCCGCAGGTTTCACTTCTCTGCTTCACTCTCTAGGCTTGATGCAGGGCACTTTTAAACCCACCCCAGCGTCATTCTCGTATGGACAGTCGCATGCCCAAAACAAGGTGGCGTCGACATCTCCAGCCGCCTCAAACTTGGGATCCAACTTCCAGTCACCCCCCACAGGAAACATCTCTGCTACGGAAAGCCACTCTGGGGTATGCAATGTTCAGCCTTACGATGCACCCGAGTTGGGCGAGCAGGCCTTTGCACCCTTCGATCAGGCCAAGGCGAATGTCTACCGCTATCGCCAGCAACAGTCAGTCAATCTGGGGTCATGGTAAGCCCGCGCACGCCCACATCATCTCGTATATTGCTGATCGGATCCCGTAGGTTTACGCACGAGCAATGGATGACACCTTCTCTTTTCGCCTGCGCTGCTGGCGACCAGATATCTGAGCTTGACATTGCCTCTGGATGGGGCTCTCACGATGGGGCTCGATCTGTATTGGAACGACACTGGGATACTTTCGTTGATGCCTCGGATTTCCGATACCTCGCAAGTATCGGGATCAACACCGTCAGACTTCCCATCGGCTACTGGACTCTTGGGCCTGCATTTTGTCAGGGCACTCCTTTCGAGCCAGTCGCGGATGTATATCAGAACTCTTGGAGCCGCGTTGTACACGCAATCAACATGGCCTTCGATTCTGGCCTCGGCGTTCTTGTAGATCTGCATGGCGCCCCAGGCAGTCAAAATGGACAGCCGCATTCGGGCATCTCGGACGGCAAGACTGGCCTTTTCGACAATGACTGGTACATCAACAAGACGATGGCTGTCTTGACTCATCTCACCGAACAACTGACGAATGTCACAAACGTCGTGGGGATACAAATACTGAATGAGCCGCAGAATGTGGCTAGCCTGCCTGGCTTCTGTGAGCATGTCGACGAATGTCAACTGGTATCCATATATTGACAGCGATAAACAGATTCGCAAGCCATCTCGACTATGCGACAGGTCAGCCCAGCTGCCCAAGCGCTTCCACTCTATATCCACGACGGATTCAACCTAGAGCAGTATAGCGAGTTCGTCGCCAACCGAACCGACTTCGTTGTCCAAGATCATCATTCCTACTTCGTCTTCACCCCCACCGACGCAGCTGAACCCGCTTCTCAGCACACAAAGGTTATCCAGGGGTCTATGTCCGACTCGCTTGCCACAGCATCGGATCGCCAGCGGAGAAACCTTGTCGTCGACGAGTTCTCTTGCGCACTCACTGAACAGAGCTTAGCCGAAGAGGCGGATCCGGACGCTGCGCGGAAGACGTTCTGTACGGGGCAAATGGAGATCTATCAAAACGAAACAGCGGGTTGGGCATTTTGGTGTATGTCTCGGGCGGCTCAAAACTCAGTACCTGCGCTAACGATGGCTGGTAGCGTATAACAAGGAAGACTGCATGAGTGATCATGGATGGTGCTTCAAAGAGGCAGTTGGCACGAGCCTTCCCTCATCCTTCTTCACTTACGGCAAAGGTCCCCTCGCTGATCCCTCGCGCCTTCCCGCTCTGGCAGACATGGTTGCTGACATGTACGCACCAACCCAAGAGGAGATGGAGGCCACCTTGTACCCTACCGCAACAGAGGGCAACTCGGTGGACTACACGGACGCCCCCGCAGTTGGCCTGTTTCCCATCAACAGAAGAAGCAGGCACAGATCACGTCGTAGCCAAAGAATGGGGAATCACAAAAGGGCAACCCCTAGTCGACGCGATGCCGCCGAACAGCTTCCTTTGGACCCGTCTCAACGGGCGATATCGAAGGGATACTCGGACGGCTTTCTGACGGCTAAGATATTTGCCCTGTACGGAATGTCCAAGCTCGGGTTCACGGGCCAGTACATCGCCGACAGCATCTCCCACCTGGGATCGACAATAATTGTCCCTGGAACAGAACACTACTACGAGCAATGGTTCATGGAAGGGCTGGCAGACGGTGAAGCGTTGATTACTTCTTCTGTAAATAACTCTCCCACCTCTTGATTCTACGTACATATCACCTAGTGACCCCTTTCTGCACGTTCCGTGGGCTAATAGTGAATGGTGAGGGCAGCCTGGTCTGCATATCCTTCGCATTTGATCCGATATACCTCCCACACTTCGTCCGTTAGGACAGGCGACTACCGAATCCGAAATTACGTGCCCGCCAGCAGACGGGGCCAGATTGTGAATTTACACAGCTCTGCTGACAAGGATATGCCGATGATACGGGCAAGCGTAAGAGACACAGATTTTATCACCCTTGAATGCATCTGTTCTCTGATCTGCGCTTCCTGAGAATGCGCTATTCTCATGCTACTGTCCACGCGGCTTGCGCATAACACCTGAACATTTACCGCCCTTTGTCCGCCACATGTTCGTGTTCGACATCAATTCAAAATGACATACCTTTTCCTCATGCCCCCGACGATGCAGCTGCGCCGCCAAAGGTCCGTTGGCACTTCTCAATGGAGAATGCCCACGAAGTGACAGTGGACAGCCGGCGGCGGCCCCACCTATACACAAAGCCCGAGCGCCCCGCGGATCGTGCAAAAAGAGATAGATCAAACTTCGTGCAGCCAGGACGGTGGAAGGTTGCTGAAGCGAACAAAAGAGACTTCTGCGCACCTATCACCACTTTGCTCATTAATACCCGGTACACGGCGCACACGTGGGCGAGTGTGTGTCCTCGTTCACCGAAGATCTGGGCGGAGATGTGGCGCAAATTCGGAGCGGTTGAGATTACTTGCCTTGTCATTGGGTGAGTGTGATCAATCTGTCGTGTCTCATGTCGAAGGGCATGAGGCGCGACACGTAAATCGGAAGTTGAGGCCGACTTCAAGTGTCGCGTGATATGCATGGCGGCGTTGGAAGAGATGGCCCGGGGGACATACAACTCCAAGTAGATGATCTTCTGCGGGTAACCTTCAATGCTGTCACGTTTAAAGGCGGTTACGAAGCAATATAGAGAGGATTACACTTGAAGCATACATGTGCATCCTACTGGGATGGTGTGAGGCGGTACCGGACGACGAGCTGAGCATACTGTTGACTCTGAGTGTAACCTAAATACACAAGTTCCCGCAAGATCGCGATGGTTGAAGCAAATTGCCTAAACGGGACAGCGGGTGATGCCGACATCCACGTGCGTAAGGTAATTTCGAGTAGAGCGTGAGCAGGTCGTGGAGGACAGCGACCACTTGCGAGTTGCTTCTGCTCGCTATCGCCGACGGTCTACGCTCTCTCTTTGGACGTGGTGCTCTTCACTAGCTGCCTTGACGCTTTCGCAAATGATCTGCTGAAGTATTGCTTTCCACGTTCCTTAACTGCTCGGTCCACATCCACCATGCACCACGCGCACCGCTCTCTCCGTATCGCACGTTCTAGCATCCGCGCGTCTTCGTCGTCGGCGCAGGCTTTGGTATGTCATTATGCTACATTTTTAATTATGCAGGGGACCTCATGACAAGACTTAGCAGTCGAAGCCGCTGCCTAACGAACAGCGCGGCCTCAACGTTCCCCGCACCCGAAGCTGGGCTGCTCCTGCACAAGCTAGCTCTAGCGCAGGTTCGTCTAGCTCTCAGAGCAATGGCCTAAGTGCGCCCCAGAAGCGCAGCTGGGCGCCACCCCAATCATCGCAAACAGCGACACCTTCAGGGCTGCCTGACGTCCCCGAGCCCGTCCGCTCTCGTATCGATCAGGACCGAAACGTGCGGGATCGTCCACCACATACTGGGGGCGGTCAGAACCGGCGGAATTCCGCGACCCAGCAAGGGAAGGGAGGAGGGCAGCGTTCGAACAAGTCATGGTCACAAAGTAGCAGGGTGGACCCCACCCTTCGGGTGCTAGACAGCATCCTACGCACAGACCGCATAAAAGAGGCGTCGAATGCACTTGCGGAGGAGCAGAGTCGTAAGGCCGTGGGCCAGACTCGCGAAGAAGAAGAACGGATGGCACAAGATGCTCCTTTGACAACGGAATCAGCTACTTCATCGACCTGGTCAGCCCCTACCATCCGGGATGACGAGAATGGTTCGCGAGGCTTGAGGCGCGGTGAAAGGGGTAAACGCTCTCAGTACAAAGAGAGAGGTTCCCTCATGTCTCGTTTAAAAGACGAGGTAGTGATTCCAGGCAACTCCCGCGTCTCCAGCTCTCGGCCAGCTACCAAGGAGAAGGAACTGAAGAAAGCTTCCAAAACTGCCAAGGCCGCCAATGTCGATATCTTCATCCCCAGTGTCATTACTGTTGGTAATCTAGCCAAACTGCTGAACGTTCGATTAGGTACGCAGGACGGATAGTACAGGAGCGTTCTAGCATTAATACTACTGGTAAGATGTTTTGCGACGCACCATGATCAGGACCGGGATGGAAGCCGAGGCGTCGTATGACCATAGTACGTCCCTCTGACACCAGGAGAATATTAAATGCTGACACCCGCAAAGTGCTTACCTCCGACTATGCATCACTGCTCGCTATGGAATTCAGGCGTAATCCTATCGTCAACGACGAGGCTGCTTTTGACATATACTCACCGTGAGTAGATCCACCCTTCCCCCAAGTCACGCATGCTAATGGTAGGGCAACTAGTGTACCCCACCCGGATCCCACCACGCTATCCGAACGTCCGCCTGTTGTTACCATCATGGGTCACGTCGACCACGGTAAGACGACACTGCTGGACACCCTCCGTTCTACATCTGTCGCCAAGGGCGAAGCCGGTGGCATTACCCAACACATTGGTGCCTTCTCCGTACCGGTTCCCGTTAGCGGTAATTCATCAGAGCCGATGCGTACGATCACATTTCTGGATACACCCGGCCATGCTGCGTTTTCCGCCATGCGCGCTCGCGGCGCAGGTGTCACGGATGTTGTAGTGCTAGTAGTTGCCGCTGACGACGGCATCATGCCTCAGACTCGTGAGGTCCTCAACCTCGTGAAGAACTCCAAGGTCGGTATGGTTGTGGCCATCAACAAGGTCGATAAGCCCGGTGTCGACGTCGTGAGTGCAATCACTCCATCGTTGTACAGATTACGTTACTGACTTGATCCCGTAGTCGAAGGTCGAACATGCACTGCTCAGTGAAGGCGTTCAACTGGAAACCTTTGGCGGTGACATACCCGTTGTGCATGTCTCAGGGCTTACTGGTCAGGGCTTGGACCAGCTCGTCGAGACTATCTCAGTCCTTGCCGAGATGCAGGACCTTCGTGCAGAGCGCGAGGGTACTCTCCAAGGCTACGTTCTAGAGTCCAAGGTCGCGAAAGGTCTTGGGTAAGTAGCATGTAGATCCTCATATACACTTGGCAGGCACTTACATATTGGATGGTGGTAGGCCTGTTGGCACCGTCCTTGTTCTCCGCGGATGCCTCAAGCCCGGTCAGCACATCATTTGCGGCTCAGCCTCCGCCAAAGTGCGCGTGATGAACGACCACAACGGCAAACCGGTGAAGATCGCCCACCCCGGCATGGCGGTCACTGTCTCTGGCTGGAAAGAACTCCCTAATGCCGGCGACGAAGTGCTAACGGGGTCTGAGGCTGACGTCAAGAAGGCGGTGATCAACCGCGTCCGCAAGGCAGAGATAGAGGCGTCCCTTACCGACCTAGAAGCGATCAACGAGCAGCGCCGCTCAGATCGTGAGCAGCGGGAGGCTACCGAGGACGGGCAAGAGGAGAAGGTGCAGGTGCTTGAGGGACCCAAGGAGCTGCGCCTGATCATCAAGGGCGACGTCAGTGGGTCGGTGGAAGCTGTCAAGGGCGCCATCGAAAGCATCGGCAACAGCGTCGCGAAGGTGAAGGTGGTCTCTACCGGCGTTGGGGATGTGTCCGACTCTGACATCTTGCGGGCGAAAACTGCCGGGGGTGATACCTATTCGTCTTTCGTTATGGGGGTTGTTTGCTGATCGCAGCTAAAGGCACGATCATCGCGTTCAACGTCAAGGTTCCTCGCCCAGTGGAGTCGGAAGCCCACTCCCAACAGGTCCCCATCCTCGCGTCCTCCGTCATCTACAAGCTCATCGACGACGTGACGGCGCGGGTGATCAAACTCCTCCCGCCCATGATCGAGAAGCGTGTATCGGGAGAGGCCACCGTCCTGGCTCTGTTCGACATTCATCTCAAGGGCAAGAAGACGACCCAGGTCGGCGGTTGTCGTGTGTCAAACGGCGTCGTCTCAAGGAGCAAGCAGGCCCGTGTGGTCCGCAACGGCCATATTATCCATGAGGGTAGGGCATCGCATGTTCCCAGATGGCGGCTTAGCTAACGACTGTCGGGAGCAGGTCGGCTGGACACGCTTAAGCAACACAAGGTCGACGTGATGGAGATTAGTAAGGGCAACGAGTGCGGCCTGAACCTTGCAGACTTCAACGACCTCCGTGTGGGCGACACCATCGAGATGTACGAGGAGATCGAGCTCCCTGGCACCCTCTAACCCTATTCCCGTATAATTCACTGCACGCGCGTATGCCTAGACAGGGCCACTAGATCACCTTTTATTATGCTGTTACTACATACACACTGCTCCCCTACAAGATAGTCACCCACAGTCCGCTCATGAGCGCGCGCGGTTTACATCGTCCAAGACGAGCTCCTTCGCGCCGATCGTACCTGTACGTCCCCCGACCCCGAACGTGAAGTTGATGTTCCCGAGATCCCGGTCTGTCTTCTCGAGAAGCGTCCAGCTCCTGGTGTCTTGCTTCTTGAGCCTGAGCTCGAGCTATCACGATGGGGGATGACTTTCAGCGTGGACCCACACGCACGGACGGACGGCGGCACGCTTACCTTCGTGCCATAGAATTTGTAGGACGACTCTGCGGGGTTGACGGGGCCCCAGAGATTTAATGTCTTGCGGAAGCGCTTCTTTGCGGGGAGGTAGAGGTCGATGAACACCTTCGCCAACGTGTTAAGATGTACATGCATGACCTTGGGGAGAGGGCGACATCCTACCTGCTCCGCCTCTATCTTTACAGTGCTGGCACTCGCGTCTGCCTGCTTAGCGAACACGGACGCGTGCACCTCGGCAGGTGTCTGATAGTGGTCGATACGGCATTCTGTGAATTGCACCTCTTGCTGTGGCGGGACACTGATGAGATCGTGTGGGAGGTGCATACGGGCGTGCACTGACTGGTTCGGCTTTTTGCTTAGGCACGAAGACATGCCGCCCTTTACTGCAACCCTCGATTTTCAAAAACTCATCGAATTCGAGCACGCGGCGTTTGCAGCAGAGGTAGCCCTGTGACGGTCGGATTACCGGACAGCTCCCGGCTATTGTCATGCGTTTCGCATACCTTGCTGCCTTCGTGGAAGATCGGCTGCGTGCACACGTCAATTCGTGTAATTCGCGTCGGTCTGAAGGAAGGGGGGGCAACTCACAGGCTTCGGATGGTACGTGCACTCGGCCGCCGCGCCACCCTCCCGACGGTGCAAGTCGTCATTCTCGTACGTCACACCGCAGCCGTTATGACGGCACGCCGTGCCCACGGGCACGGACGCGGCCGGGTCGTCTTCCTCCTCCTCGATCTTCGGCGCAGGGGCGGGAGTCGAGGGCGCGGCGAGGCGCGGGGTTGCGCCTGAAGGTGCAGAGGAATACGTCTCCGCCCCGGCTGCGGACGAGCTCATCTTGAGCTCTACGTGGGGCGCTGGCTGGGGCTTGGGGGCGGCTGGGGGCGCTTCGTCGGTATGCTGGCCCTTTGCGCATCCCTGCGAGCGCGCATGCGGTCAGCGGCCTGTGGACGCGTGCGCGAGTGTGGGAGGAGGGAGCGCACTGGAATCTTCACGAAGTCGTCAAAGTCCAGGACGGGCTTGTTCACGTCCGAGCAGCACGACCACGATTTGGATCCTTCGTGGAAGACGGGCGCGCCGGGGTGGTATGAGCAGCTTTCGGGGCCGTTGTTCTCGGGGGAAAAATCCTGGCCGCATCCCTTGTGTGTGCAGCGGACCATGGCGGACGTATGTCGGCGGTTGATGTTACGATGATCCAACCAAGGGTTCCCGATATGTTCTGAAGACAAGTTGGCGGTGGAAAGGGAGGCCAAGACGGACAAGAGCGGTATTTACGGCAGGCGGGGAGACGGAAGAGGCAGTCGCGATCGAACTTGCGAGAAATAATAAGTAATAATAAATAAGCAACGGGCGGCTGAGACACGTGGCGCGGGCGGGGGCCGGGGACTTGGACGGAGATCATGGATCGATCATGGATGATCGATGAGACGCGCGCCGGCGTCTCCGAGTGTGAGTGCTATTAGTACTTGTAGTACTACAGTATTAATATTTGCATTGCAGCACGGCACTTGCGTCGTCCCTCGCTCGTGATCCGTATCGATTACGCTCCGGTCAATTAAATCCGCATTGCCATCCGATGCGACCTTGTAGTTCGGTGACCCTTCGCGGATGCTACAGCTCGGAGATTGCGAATGGAAATGACCCTCCACGGCCTTCAGCCTGCCCGGGAACCACCGTCGTCCGTAGCCCAGCGCCCATGCCCTTCTACACCCCGGGTGCAGTAATGCCCTAATGCCAACTGCCGCTGGGCAAGGAAGGAAGCATAAATTCCGTCGATAGCACAGCAAGGCAAATCTCACCGGAAACCACCTCCCATGTACGCTCTAGAGCCAGGCTTGCGTGCGCCCTCCAGCATCCGCAGCCGCTTGAGGACATTGTGCGAGGGCCTAGACAGCTTTCCATTGACAATCCAACAGGAAGTCGGGCAGAGGGCGGACATGAACGAGCCCTCCTCGCTCAGGACAGAGTTCAAGGGTTCCCGCAGGCGTGGATCGTTCCAGTGGTTCACCGCCGGCGCTGGCTACAAAAAAGAAGTGGCCCACCTAATTCCAGCAAGTGGCAGGCACAAAGCGCTGCACCCCAGGGACTCAATAATGCATACGAGGGGCTGCATGCCACCCAGCTCCTTTTGATGTTCGCCTTGAGGCCTGCAGGGCGCCGGCCGTTTTCCAGAGCCGTACGAGGCACGCGGTGCCTTCCGACGTCCAAGGCATCACTGCTACGTTGGTTGGTGCCTCATAATTCCGTGAACGATGGCATCAGATGCACTGCATGCAATACACACGATTTCACAGAAGAACCGCCAGCTCTTGACGGGTGCACAAGGGAGGAAAACAGCACTAGGGCAGCGTTCCGTTGGAGAGTGAGTGCTCCCGATTCACGCCCACCGTCAAGGTTCACGGACTGTCGTATTGAATGCACGGGCTCACCTGTGCCTTCTGTGTTTGTATAGGCCGCCATTCCACTGGTCGCATGTGTCCCAAGGAAGCTGGAGGGTGGAGCAATTCGAGAATCGCCAGGGGAATCGATCATGTTGGGGCTAGTGCAGCCAGAACGCCGTGGCGCGCGACGGCGTGCATGAACATGCTGGAGACAATATTGAGCGCCGCCACCAACTTCGGGATCAGCCGCCTCAGATGTTCCCCCAACTCCGCGCCTGAAGTTGACTCTGACGGCTCGCATAACAGACACTCGTTCTCATACTGTTGACGTAGTGCGACGGCTTGTTAAACAAGTGATACCAATCGTCCTGAGTCTTTGCCCAAGGCTAAACTTTTATCGTTTCCCCGAAGCGTTACCAGGAGCACATACACATGTTGGTTTCTCCTCCCTCAAGACGACGTCTTGTCCGACACTGCCAGCGCAGTGCCGCTCCCTGAGTGTCCCCGCGCGCGCGAAAGAGAGACACAACTTTGAGGCAGCCGCCAAAGGCATGCCCTGCGATGGGTCGCAACGTACTGCTTTCGACCTCGTTTCGCTCCCTCAACTTGTGGGCGCCCGCACCTCCATATAGCAAGCTCATTGTGTATCCCAGTTGACTCAATTCAGCGGACTCTGCAGAATGTTTCGCTAGCTCACGGCTGGGTTCCGCAGCCATTCCCGCCCCCTCTGCTGGACCCGATATTCGGTATAGGGTTAAGTCGAATACCAGGTTGACCCGAGCGTAATCAATCTCAATTCAAACGGGTATGGTAGATCGAGTATCGATTGATGTACTAGTAGTAACTAAGATATCCCCGGCCCAAAAGCTTCCCACACGAGAAAGCCCACACCCCAGGGCCCGACACGCCCCAGCGTCCGCAAGGCGGCAGTTGTGCGCCGGCGCATCTGCGATGCAGAGGGGTCGTGAGGGACGTGCGCAGGATTGCTGAAGAGCGACCGCACGCCCTCATCATGGATTTTCCGTAGCATGATGGCCGGGATGGAGTGCTGGTCCCGCGCGGGGGCAAGCCTGTCTATGTGCACCGCTTTACGAGCGGCATCCCAGGGGCGACAGGCGAGCTCGTACGCCAGACCCGCAATGGCCCCACCCGTAACGAGTGTCATGGCGTGCACGATCCTCGGAGTGTGTCTTCGGAACGAGCCCGGCCGCTCGTCCTGCATCCGACTGTGTTCCACGAGTTCCTGGGCGAGCGCCTTCGTCTCAATAGCGCACCGGCGCGTGACGTCGAATATGGCAAAGAAGACCGCGAAACCTGCATTACGTGCGCGGACGTGAGTGCGCGGAGATGGACGCGGACGAATTCGAGGCCGCACCGCAAATGTCCTTGGCACAACCCCAGCCCCAGCCCTCCCAGCCTCGGCCAGCCATCTCCCCAACCTCCCGCATCCAGTCTCTGACCTGGCGCGCATCCTGCAGCTGTTCTTGGCGTCGCAGGTTGGTCGAGGGTTCCGTGCGCCTGAAGACCTCCTTCCATGCATCGTGCCATCCTGTCGCGCGCGAAGTGCCTTCGAGCGCGAAGCGCATGTTCTCGGCAGGAGCTGCAAGCAGGGCCTGTGCGCCGCCTGCCGTGGCGCCCGAGATAGCGGCGAGGGTGGTCGGATGGCAGGCGAGGTAGGGCTCGAGCCGGCTCGATGCTTCGGTGTAGGTCGACCAAAGGACCAGTCCGAGAAGGCCATTCACGAGCATCGGCGGCAAGAAGTGTTTCGGAATCACCAACCACTTGGGCCGGGGATGAGGCGCATCGGACGGGGGAAGGGATCGGAAGACGTACCCCATGCTCCTTCACCAGCCACGAGACGTACGTGGGCGATAGCGATTTTCCCTGGCTATCGGCTAGCCCACGAAGGGAGTGCCATCCGCTGACTATGAATGCATGCGGTGATTCACTACGAGCCTGCGAGATAGCGTGTGTAGGCGTACCTTTGGATGGCCTGAAGAGTCTGACCGGCCGCGAGAAGTAGAGGGCGAGACTGCGCGTCGCCGTTCGCGCCAGCGCGGCATAGATGGAGTTTGACTGTTGTTGCTGTTGCGCGCCATCCTCAGCTTTGTGCGACATGCAAATGCGCGAGCATGAAGAACTTGGCTGCTCGCGGGAACAGGATCCAGCAGACCGTGACGGAAGAAGGACAGACGCCGAGTCGAAAGCCGACATGCTACGCGGCAGGCGCCTAACGCCACAAAGCATCTCGCTCGGCATTTCCCGGATCCGGCACTCCGCGACGATGGCCGCACCAACAAGATTCGCGATCGCGCAGAGAGCCATTTTGAGCAGTGCCGCCACACTCGCCATCCTGGAGGCTACTACCTCGCTCTGCGGAGATAACGCGTACGGCATGTTCCCCCCCGCTGCTCCCGCATGTCGCAGCGCGCTCGCCTGTCGCTGGCGAGCGCACCAACTATGGACTGCTCACTCCCACTCATTTGCCGGACAGTTCAGCAGCGCACGGCTTCCACGGGACTTCGCATTCTACCCGGATTTCTTCACCGCGCGAGAGCAATGCACGTTGCTGAGGGCAGCACTGCGAAAACTGGACTCTATGGAAGGTACTCGCTTTCGACGCAGAAGGAAGGAGTTCCTCCGGACGTCTCCGGGTGCGCAGGACGCCCGAGTCCAGGCACTCTTCTTGCCCGATGAACTTTATGACTTCCAGGAGGTAGGTCCATGTGCACACCCTTCTGTCTGTAAATGAATGCTCACACTCCTCCCAGGGCCACTTCGACGGCGTCATCAAGTATTACCGTGAGATGCACGTCACCTCCTGGCCGGAGGATATGCCGGAGTTGCCGCCTCTGTTAGAGAGACTCCGCGAACTACATCCCGAACAGGACACACAAACCCATATACTGCACCTAGCGTCTGGCGGTGCAATTTTGGTGGGCGTTATTGACCATCTTACGGCGCAATGTGCTCATCTCTCTCCCGACCGCATAGCCGCATGTTGATAACGTTGAGGCAAGCGGGTGGGTACGCTCGCTTACTGCAGACGGTTCCTTTTCTGAGAGCAATGTAGTTCCTGGATTTTGGGCGTGTCGTTGGGCGACGAACGCCTCCTTCGGCTGGAAAACTCTTCTAGCCCCAAAGAGAGCTACGAGCTCCCACTCCCGTCCGGCAGCGTCTATGTCCAGCGGTGAGCAGTCAATGCGTTCCTAAGGCCGAACTCTCATCCCTCGTCCAGCGATTCCATCCGATACAACTATCAACATTCTATTCTTGCCAAGCCTCACGGACGACAGCGCTTGAGCATTATGATTCGGGTGAGCAGGCCGCCTCGTGGTACAACCATATGGCCTCACCGCTTCTTATTTCTCATAGGATCGGAAAACGGGAGGAACAGTCTAAGATACATTCGAGCTTACTTCATTATAATTTACTAGTAGTACATTCATCATGGTCGTACTTCAGGGGCATGAACAGGGGTGATGGCAGTTTCGTCAACGATGGTAGGTTTGCGGGCGAAGGCAGAGGCGGAGGGCCGCGGGTATTGCGTGGTACACTTCCTCCAGGACTGCCTGGAGACCGACGACGTAAAGCTCTCTAGGGTATCTGCAAGACCGTCAGCGCGCGAACCTGCGACCGTCGTGTATGTGTGTGTGTGACCCCACCTCGATCGAATGATGTCGTACACTGTGCACCATACGTCTTCGTATTGGACTAGGAAGAGCCGCAAGACCCCCTGTATGGCGCTCCGCACGTTCGGTCCGCGGTCTAGCATGTTCGATCACAATCGTAGCGAGTGTGGGTAGGCGGAGGTGCTCACCTGCACTCCCACTGGAAGCGAAACTTTCCGGTGCGCTGTTGTACGCGCAAGGGTTGGTAACAAGGTTTGGGCTCGAATGAGGAAGCCTCACCTCGCGGCAGACTGGGACGCAGGGGCGAAGGGCACAGCCGACACGGTTGCCACTCTGATGCCTAACAGGTCAAACTCTCGGCGAAGGTATTGTGCTGCGGATTCTAACGCGCGCAGGTGCGCGGAACGTCTCCCCAGTTGATCGCCGGCTGTGGGTCTATTGAGCCACGCGCCGCACCGAAGACGCTGGAAATAACTCACATGTCAGCAGCAGGACGACCCGTCCAGAGGCCGCCGCGAGCAAATCGGAGTAATCATACACCACGGATATGGGGTCCACGAGGCACTGGCGGACGGTGTCTGCCCATGCTGAGACGTCCGCGGCGCTGCCCGCGAGTGGCTTGGGGGCTTCGTGAAAGCGTGTAAATGAGGGTCGGGCTCGAGCGAAGGGTTCTCACATACGGGCGGGAGCACTCGCATGCAGCACGATCACGGCGACGAGGTGGAGGTTGTGCGTCCCGCAGTACGCATCGACGGTCTCGGCTGCGTGCGTTCGCTGCGTCCCTGAGGTCACGTCGAGCACGATGGGCGCGACTAAGCCCCACGGGGCACGGCCGGACCTCTTTATCCTCTTGTGCCACTCCTGGATAAGCTGCGATGCGCTTCAATGTCGTGCACACCAGCGGCGAGCGGGCAGGGGGCGGAGTCCTCACTGAAGACACGCTCGATGCGTCGCGGACGGCCTCGCTCGAGTCTGAGGCCGGTCTGTCAGGACAGAGTGCGAACACGGTGTACCCTAGCTCTGAGAAGTCGAGCGCGAGGTGCCTGCCCACATCTGCAAGGCGGGTTCGCGATTTGCCCGTCAGCACGCATGCGATCGCCTCCTATCAGGCTCACGCACCGTCGTCTGCGCCGACAATCACCACGGCGCCCTCTCTGGGTCCGTACACTTGGCAGGGTGTCAGCGTGGAAAATCTGCAGAGCAGCGCGTGCGCGCGGGCGGCGACGCCTTCCCATGCGGCGAGGCATCTGAGCAGGAGCGGAACGCAGAGGGCTGACAGCACTCTGACGCAGAGTTCGAGCAGAGACACGAGCGTGGTGTGCAGCATGGTGCGCGCGCCGCCCGCCGGAACGAATTCGAAGGCGTGCCCTGCGAGTGCGGGTGACGTCCGTGGTGAGTGCATTTCATACGCTGCGTGCCCTCGAATGCAAGCCGGCGGAGATTGCGAGATGGGTGTGCTAGGGGTCGACGTTGATGAGAGAGCGACATAAATCACATTCCAGTTCTCGAAGGAGGCACTGTCAGCAGCTGAGACTCGGACTCGGACTCGGACTCTTCAGAACACGGCGGGCGGCGCTTAGATTCGATTCGCGCCCGCTGGTCAGGCTAGCTAAGCTCTGTAGGGCAGGTTCGGTGCGACACACAAATGCTCTCCGGCCTTCGGCTCGCGCCTGGCGCGCTCGCGGAAGAGGGAGCTTCGACGTCGAGCTCTGTGCACAATGAATCAAAGGCACCATACGTCGTCCATCTAGATTCATGGATCATTATCGGAGGCCGGCCGAGGCGCGTCGTCGTCCAGCATGATCCTCGCTTGGCCGCAAGGAACGTCCAAGAGAAAGCTCATGAAGGATCTATGATGTCGGCGGGAGAAATGGGGTCCAAAGTCGATCGCGCGCGATGCGTGGGCTCGGAACCGCTATGTGTGTATTTTGTGAATGTCCCCAAGAAGGTATATAGCAAATAGCAAGTCTAGTGGGTATACGGTTACAGTGTACGAGTCCGAATCCGATGAGTGTCTAGTCGAACACAGGGAATACAACGATGCGGGATAGCGTGGGAAGGATACATCTATGCAGTCCGTGGAGAGTAGCGATGCGCGCGGGATACATCTAGGGAGTCCGTCGAGCCCGAGGGATAGTACTTTTAGTGCAGGCAAGTGTCCTATGTCCGTGTGTGTCGGCCAGGGTTAATTCGCCTTCGAGACGCTGTTCACACTGGACAACCTGAACGCAATCAGTGACAAGAAGAACAAGAAGGCGAGGAAGATACGCACGGGAGCTTCACGGGCCTTGGACTGCCATCGTCAAGCTTGATGATGACAAAGCGAAGACCCTAAGTTCCGGTGAGCAAACCCAACGTCCCGGAGCAATACAACGCACCCACCTCGATGGTCTCGGTGCCTTGCACTGTGCCGGTGCGCGACTTCCCGCCCTCGAGGAAAAAGACGCGAGTTCCGATCTGGAGGCTGGTCAGTGAGGTCTGCCCATGACCGACGAGCTGAGAGTCGCATACGGGGAAGGGGTCCATTAGTGTCTGTGAGTGTAGTGCGGTGGGTGAGTGGGTGAGTAGGCTGACCTACGACGACCATGGGTGCTCCCTCTTATACTGGTGGTGGAGGGGACAGAACTGTTTGGATGGCGGAGAGATCGGGCCAGCACATTGAATGCGTGGCCTCTGGAAGGGTGCAGGAGTGGACCATCCGGTTGTGAAGGGGAGATCTATTTTGGTTGGGAGGGAAGTTCAGAGAGGATGGACCAGATCGAAGGGGTGCAGAGAAGGCCTAAGCGAGAGGAATGGGGACCGAGTCGTGCAGCGGGAGAGCCATGGCGGATCGCCCGGGAGAAGGATAGGGGAAGACGCGTGCCCTAGCGGAGGGGTGGTGGCAGGCCTGGCCCAGAACAAAGGTTGGGAATCCAAGGCCCAGAGATAGAGGTGCCTCGCGGGAGTGCGAGGAAAGATACCGGCGTGGTGGGCAAAGCTTGCAACGAGGGTATACACGACAATGCGCAGAATTGGTGTCCCGAGGTGTTCGTTGCCTTATTTGATTGACGACCTGCACGAGGCACCCGGTAACGCGTATTCCTATGGCCCGAAGTAGATCTCAAGCCTAACCAATAGCTAGGCCCAGATACGAAGCGCGATGTCTGTGCAGGGTATCGACTGTATTGACCGACCACACGGTCAGCCTTTGGGGTTACGGTGCGTCACCAGGCAGGAGAAATGTCGTGTTCTTTTCAAGCCGGCGGCAGTAGGGCAAGCAAGCGAGTAGGCAGGAAGGCCAGGTCAATATCAGGATATACGCGAGATTCAGCAAGGCGGAAACGACAAGCGGACGGTCTGCGTGCAAACCAGCATGATGAGCGTCTTGAGCAGGTTGCACATGCCGCGTACCGCACCGTCTGATGCCAATAGTGCGCTGACGTAAGACCCCGAGCGGGGAACTCGAGTCCGAGCGCCAGGGTCTCCGCCGGATATGAGCTCACTAGAACGATCCTCATCCTCACAAACCACGACTGCGACTGCTACTGCTGCACTCACGTCGACATGTCTGTCATCCTCGTCACTGGGTCGTATGATCATGAAATCCGGTTCTGGGAAGCCTGGAGTGGCATATGCTCGCGCACCATTCCTCGAGTAGGCGAATCGGGGGTAAGGGCATTCGCTGCGTGTGCCCGGTACACTTTGTTCACAGCTTACACGTTGTGGCGCCACTTTCACAGCAAGTGAACCGCCTGGCCATATCGCCCGAGTAAGGCTCGCCTCGCACTCTAGCGTCTGTCTGGAGGCTCATGCCCATACCGTGTAGCAAACGCCTGCTCGCCGCCGCCATCCACAAGAAGGCGTACATTTATGACATTGCTGCCGCCCCGTCCGCAGGACCGGTGCGTCCGTCGTCCTCCACGACGTCGTCCGCGTTTGCTTAGCACTGGGGTGCCCGCGCGCGCAGGTGGCGATTTTTGAGGGCCACAACGGCAACATCACCGCCATATGCTTCCACAGCGAGGGCAAGTGGCTCGTCACCGGGAGCGAAGACGGGACGATCAAGATTTGGGATCTTCGGTGCGTTATGCGGCAAGTCCGCTCGTCCGATCGCTAAGGGCGCCGTCCCGTCTCGCAGGAGCAGCCATCTCCATCGAAACTATGATAATGAAGCCCCCGGTAAGGCGTTGCCGCCCCTGGACCAGACCGCGCTTCTGACGCACACCGGGCGCGTAGTGAACGACGTCGTCGTGCACCCCAATCAGGGGGAACTAATTTCCTGCGACCAGGCTGGGAGGATAAAACAGTGGGACTTGTCGGATAATATCTGCACACACGAGCTGGTGCGTCTTCACCGCATGCTCCCCCACAAGCCGCTCACCATGCCGTGGTTCAGACGCCAGGGGGGGATACCCCGATGCGTTCTATCAGCCTTGCGTCTGACGGCTCCTGCCTCGTCGGGGGGAGCGTGAAGGTCGAGCGTCTCGAAATTGTCGCGGGCGCCTTGCTAACTGGTATTGGCGTAGGGCAAATGCTACGTCTGGAAAATCAACGAGGAACGATCCAATCTACCTAGATTCCAGGCCGTGACGATGTTCCAAGCGCATAACAAGTACCTAACTCGGCTCCTCTTGAGCCCTGACGTAAAGTCGGTGCTCGCTAAGCTTCTCAGCGTCCGCTCAGGACCGTTGACCGACGGTTTCTCAGGTACTTGGCGACGTGCTCTGCCGACACGACAGTCAAAGTTTGGTCGATAACGCCAAACTACGAGTTCAAGCATGAGAAAACGCTACAAGGCCACCAGCGGTGGGTATGGGACTGCGCGTTCAGCGCGGACTCGGCGTATCTCGTGACCGGTACGTATAAGCCTAGTACATTGCCGCGCTCACACCTGAGATGTCCGTGGCCCAGCATCGTCGGACCATACGGCACGGCTCTGGGACATGTTGACCGGGGAGACCGTACGACAGTACAGCGGTCATCAGAAAGGTCGGTCGCCTCACATGGTGGTGCGATTCACCACGCCCGCGCTCACGCCCGACGTTCCCAGCGGCCGTGTGTTGTGCATTGCACGATGGGGCTGGGTAGATTCTTTGCACCCCGGATATATTCACCTCGTGTACATTGCCGCGCAGGGATTATGCTCTGGGGTCGGTTGCGGGCATGGCTTCCCTGGAGTTCTTTTGCGAAGCTGCGAGTCGCGACTCGGGCCCTGGCATCTCGGTGGCTGCGGCCTTCGGGATGGGAACGACTTCCCTGGGTGCTCCGGGGGTTCTCCATCGGTACGTCACGGCATGTGTGCCCTGAGGCTTCGCCTTCCAGGGAACCTCAGCACGAGTTGGTCTAGGCGGGCCAGCACTCCTGAAATTTCCGAGGTAAGGTGGGCTGTAAGGAGTGAGATCTATCAGTCACGCCTGCCGCGGAGGAGTATGCAGGAACCTGGAGAGCGGTTCGATCTGATGGAATTGAGCCCTGATGGCGATCTGTGGGATGGCAAGCACTCGTGGCGGAGAAGGCGGATACTGTGACTGAATCGCACTTGGGCTGGAGAGGCCCTCTCCGGCCGGAGTGTGGGAGCGCGAGGATTAATATTGACTTGTTACCCGCTGTCTGACGCTGAGGTCCCGCGGGCAGAAGGGGAGACGCGGCAGACGACATCGGTTGAATACGGTGCTGCCGTGGCGCACGGCCGGGCTTGACGGGTCTGCACATTCAGTCGGGGCGGGGGGGATGGGAACGCTGAGATGAATGAGTGGGGAAAGGACCGAGGAATCGAGTATGCGAACTGTGACCGTGTGGAGGACGGGTCGTCGCGTGAGGGGGCACGACGCGGAGAGATTTTCCGGTGGTTGGAAGGACTCTCGAGCGGGCGCACGGGAGGCAGCTCTGGGCGCGCAGAGAGGCGGAGGTGGGGGAGCTTCGTGAAGCGTGGAGGGGGACAAAGATGCAGCCACCGAAGCTCGGCGGGCGGAGGGGGTTGTTCGGAAAGAGAGTGGGGGATACGCGTTTGGCTACTGACGGGAGCCAAGGGGGGTCGGGGATGGTGCGGCCCTGGGCAGCCCGGTTGGCGATCCTGAACGGGCCGGGGGCGAGGAGAGGACGATCATGAAGTGCATCCGCTCTGCGCGAGCGGGTGAGGTTCTGGTTCTGGTTCTGGTTCTGAGATACGAGGAAGAGGGAGACTGAGTTCTGGGGGGAGATTGAGGCGGCCTCGTCTCTCGAGTCCCAGTCTGGTCTGGGGAGGATGCACGGTAACATTGCGACTGTAGATGGTCGACGGAGGATTCGGAGACCGGAGACCGGAGACCGGAGATCGGAGCGCGGGGTGGCAGCAGCCGCCCGGACGGCGTTCCGCGAGATAAGATCAGATGTGGCATCTATTAGATCTGTGTGGGCTCTGATTGGCTGCGGGGGCGATAAGACGGGGAGAATAGATGGGGCCGGAGTCGGGATCGGGGCGCGCTCCGCTCGGGTGAAGGCGGGCCTTGGGCCTCAGCCTGAGCTGCTCTCTGCCCGACCCTGACTCCAGCCTCTTCTCTCGCCCGCCAACGTCCTCTCTGACTCTGACTCGGCCAAGCCTCTACAAATTTCGTCCCTGCCTCGTCTGCCACAGCGCACCCCGCCCTTGTCCTCCGTCCACCACCTCCACCTAACCCGCTGCCCCTCGCATCTCAGGTCGTTCCCATCAATCTCTTACATATCTTCTCTCGTTCTATGGCTATCGCTGATCGCTCCGTCGATCCTCCTCCCCCTTCCTTGTCCGCTCCAGAGTTTGATCACCAAAATGGCTTCAACGCCGTCGAACGCGACCCTGCTTCCTGGGACGCTTCTCTCCCCGCAAACCAGGGTCTGTACATGAACGATTTGGAAAAGGACGCATGCGGTGTCGGCTTCATTTGCCATATCAAGGGCGACCAGAGCCACAAGATCGTCTCCGATGCACGCCAGCTCCTCTGCGCCATGACCCACCGCGGTGCCACTGGCGCAGACAGCCGCGACGGTGACGGCGCTGGTGTCATGACCGGCATCCCTCACCTTTTCTTCAAGCGCGAGGCCGAGCGTGACATCGGCTGCGAGCTCCCCGAGCCTGGCCAGTACGCCGTCGGTAACCTCTTTTTCAAGGCAAACAACCCTGTCGGTCTCCAGCAGCAGCAGGCCATCTTCTCCAAGACTGCCAACGACCTCGGCCTTCGTGTGCTCGGCTGGAGAGAAGTTCCGACCGATGGCACCATCTTGGGTCCCGCTGCTGCTAGCAAGGAGCCTGCCATTCTCCAGCCTTTCGTAGTCCTCCGTTCCCACTACGGTGATGGTAACACCGTCCGTGGCGGTCAGTTCGATGCAAAGCACTTTGAGTGTCAACTCTACATCCTGCGCAAACACGCTACGCACACCATGTTTGTCCCCCTTTCGCTGCTCATCCGTTAAGAACGTAAGCTTAAGTCCCCGGGTCTGTTTTGTATGAAGTTCGCTCTCCAAGGGCTTTTACATCTGCTCCCTCTCGTCCAAGAACATCGTCTACAAGGGTCAGCTCTCGCCTCCTCAAGTATACAACTACTACCACGATTTGAACCATGTCTTGTACCGCGCCCACTTTGCGCTCGTGCACTCACGGTTCTCGACCAACACCTTCCCTAGCTGGGACCGTGCGCAACCCATGCGTTGGGCCGCACATAACGGTAAGTTCACGACGTCGCAGCGCCCTCACTAGGACAGCTCGTTGATACCGCGCCTAGGTGAGATCAACACCCTGCGCGGAAACAGGAACTGGATGCGTGCGCGTGAGGGCGTGCTGTCTTCGTCACTCTTCGGAGACCAGTTGGACCTCTTATACCCGATCATCGAGGCAGGCGGTTCCGACTCTGCCGCGTTCGACAACGTGCTTGAGCTGCTGGTGGTCAACGGCGTTTTGACTCTTCCAGAGGCCGTCATGATGCTCATACCCGAAGCATGGCAAGGGAATGACATCATGGAGCCAGAGAAGAAGGCCTTCTACAGCTGGGCGGCATGTCTTCAGGAGCCATGGGATGGCCCGGCGCTGTTTGCGTTCAGCGACGGCCGCTACTGTGGTGCTAACCTCGACCGAAACGGTCTGCGTCCGTGCCGCTATGTCGTTACCAACGAGGACATCATCGTATGCGCCTCCGAGGTCGGAGCGGTGTACATCTCCCCTGAGAAGGTCATCCAGAAGGGCCGGCTCAAGCCTGGTCGCATGCTGCTTGTCGACACTGAGGAAGGGCGCATCGTCGATGACAAGGAGTTGAAGCGCAACACCGCGCGGAAGCAGAACTTCGCCTCGTGGATCGAGTCGAACATGCTCAACGTCCCGACCATCGTCAAGCGCGTTCAGCGCTCGACGTCTGTCGCACCCTCCATCGACAGCTACTCGCTCAGCACTGACCCGAAGCTTCTCGCATTCGGCTTCACCGTCGAGCAGCTGAACCTACTTATGTTGCCCATGTTCACAGACGGTAAGGAGGCGCTTGGCTCCATGGGTAATGACGCTCCGCTCGCCGCGATGTCGACTCAGCCCCGCCTCATCTACGACTACTTCCGCCAGCTCTTTGCGCAGGTTACCAACCCTCCCATCGACCCGATCCGTGAGAACATCGTCATGTCGCTCGAGTGCTACGTCGGTCCCGAGGGCAACCTTCTTGAGATGAACCCCCAACAATGCCATCGTATCGTGCTCCCGTCTCCCATTCTCACCATCGAAGAGATGAACGCGATGAAGAATCTGAAGGCCGCGTACGGCACTTGGCCCTCGCGCACCATCGACATCACGTTCCCGAAAGAGTTTGGCCTTCCCGGGTACAAGACCGCGCTCGAGCGCGTCTGCAGCGAGGCGACGCAGGCTATCGACGACGGTATCAAGGTCATCATTCTTTCTGACCGCGAGATCGGCCCCACGCGCATCCCTCTCTCTGCCCTCGTCGCGTGCGGTGGAGTCCACCACCACCTTGTCACTCAGAAGAAGCGTGCGAAGGTCGCGCTGATGGTCGAGACCGCTGAGGCGCGCGAGGTTCACCACCTCTGTGTGCTCGTTGGCTACGGTGCGGATGCGATCTGCCCCTGGTTGACTATGGAGTGCATCCACAAGGTCATCCGCGAAGGGCTGTGAGTGTTCAGATGCGTGCTTCTCTGTGGAGCTTGCTGTTGACCAAAGTTCAGGGTGAAGGACGATAAGACGCTTGAGGACCTGATGGACAACTACCGTCACTCCGTCGATGGCGGAATCCTCAAGGTGATGTCCAAGATGGGTATCTCGACATTGCAGTCGTACAAGGGGGCCCAGATCTTCGAGGCCCTCGGGCTACACACGGAGGTCATCGAGAAGTGCTTCATCGGCACCGCGAGCCGTGTCCAGGGTGCGACGTTCGATCTTCTTGCAATGGATGCCTTCGAAATGCACGAGCGCGGCTGGCCTTCGCGTGAGACCCTCCTGCCTCCTGGAATGCCGGAGTCGGGCGAGTACCACTGGCGTTCTGGTGGCGAGGCCCACATCAACGACCCCGCCGGCATCGCGAACCTCCAGGATGCGGTCCGCGAGAAGAACCAGGGCGCATACGACGCTTACGCGAACAACGCGAACGAACAGACCAAGGCGGTTCATCTCCGCGGCCTCCTCGATTTCCGGTACGAGAACGCAGCGGCGATCCCGGTCGAGCAAGTCGAGCCCTGGAACGAGATCGTCCGCCGGTTCGTCACCGGCGCAATGTCGTACGGCTCGATCTCGATGGAGGCGCACTCGACGCTTGCGGTCGCGATGAACCGCCTCGGGGGCAAGTCGAACACGGGCGAGGGCGGCGAGGACGCGGAGCGCTCGCACATCCTCCCGAACGGGGACACGATGCGCTCCGCGATCAAGCAGGTCGCGTCGGGCCGCTTCGGGGTCACGTCCAACTACCTCGCGGACGCAGACGAGCTCCAGATCAAGATGGCGCAAGGCGCAAAGCCGGGCGAAGGTGGTGAGCTGCCCGGGCACAAGGTGTCGACGTCTATCGCGCGCACGCGCCACTCCACCGCGGGCGTCGGCCTCATCTCGCCCCCGCCGCACCACGACATCTACTCCATCGAGGACCTGAAGCAGCTGATCTACGACCTCAAGTGCTCGAACCCCCGCGCGCGTGTCTCTGTGAAGCTCGTCTCGGAGGTCGGCGTCGGTATCGTTGCGAGCGGTGTCGCCAAGGCGAAGGCGGACCACATCCTCATCTCCGGCCACGACGGTGGTACCGGTGCCTCACGGTGGACTGGTATCAAGTACGCTGGCCTCCCGTGGGAGCTTGGTCTCGCGGAGACGCACCAGACACTCGTCCTCAACGACCTCCGTGGACGTGTCACTGTCCAGACCGACGGTCAGATCCGTACCGGTCGCGACATCGCCATCGCGTGCTTGCTTGGTGCTGAGGAGTGGGGCTTCGCAACTACGCCGCTCATTGCTATGGGCTGCATCATGATGCGGAAGTGCCACTGTAAGCTTCACCACGTCTAATTTTCTGTGCGGTATGCTGACATCGGGGTGTAGTGAACACCTGCCCCGTCGGAATCGCCACGCAGGACCCCCAGCTCCGTGCCAAGTTTGCCGGCCAGCCCGAGCAGGTGATCAACTTCTTCTACTACATCGCAGAGGATCTCCGCCGCTACATGGCGAAGCTCGGTTTCCGCACCATCAACGAGATGGTCGGGCGCGCGGACATGCTCAAGGTCGACGAGAAGCTACGCACGCCGAAGACGGCGCACCTCGACCTCAGCGCGGTCCTCAAGCCCGCGTGGCAGATGCGCCCCGGCGCGGCGACGTACCGCGTGCGTCCGCAGGACCACAAGCTGTACATCCGCCTCGACAACAAGTTCATCGACGAGGCGGAGCCTGCTCTCACGAAGGGGCTTCCCGTCCACGTCGAGTGCGACGTCACGAACACCGACCGCGCGCTCGGAACGTCGCTCTCGCACCGCGTTTCCAAGCTCTACGGTGAGGAGGGTCTTCCCAAGGACACCATCCACATCTGCATGCGCGGCTCCGCCGGTCAGTCGCTCGGCGCGTTCCTGGCGCCTGGTATTACCATTGAGCTCGAGGGAGACGCGAATGACTACGTCGGCAAGGGCCTTTCTGGCGGTCGTCTCATCGTCTACCCGCCCAAGCAGTCGACCTTCAAGGCCGAGGAGAACATCATCATCGGCAATGTATGCTTGTACGGCGCTACGTACGGTGAGGCGTTCATCCGCGGTATCGCTGCGGAGCGGTTCGCTGTCCGTAACTCGGGCGCGAACGCTGTCGTGGAAGGTACCGGCGACCACGGCTGTGAGTACATGACTGGCGGTCGTGTCGTTGTCCTGGGCAGCACCGGCCGCAACTTCGCCGCCGGTATGAGCGGTGGTATCGCGTACGTTCTCGACACCGCGCACACCTTCGCCTCCAAGGTCAACATGGAGATGGTCGAGCTCGGCAAGGTCACCGACCCCCGTGAGATCGCTGAGCTTCGCGGCCTCATCGAGGACCACCGCCACTACACCGGGTCCGAGGTGGCCGACCGTGTCCTCCACGACTTCCACCACCTCCTGCCGCTCTTCGTCCGCGTCATGCCGCACGACTACAAGCGTGTCATCGAGGAGCAGGCGGCGAAGGCCAAAGAGGAGAAGATCCGCCAGAGCGTCATCGACCTTGTCCCCTCGCGCACCGCGTCCCAGGTCGACCTCGCGTCCGAGGGCCTCGAGGACATCCTCCTGCCCAAGGAGCCCCCGTCGCGCATCAGCCGTGCGAGCTCGCGCGGACGCCTCGAGCCCTCTGTGGGCGACATGGAGGACTCGCTGGTCGACGACGCAACGACGAAGAGCCGGCTGCACAAGCTCGACAAGACGCGCGGGTTTATGAAGTACAAGCGCCTGACGGAGACGTACCGGCCGCCGCGGAAGCGGGTCAAGGACTGGCGCGAGATCTCGACGCGCCTGACGGACGACGAGCTCAAGTTCCAGGCGGCGCGCTGCATGGACTGCGGCGTGCCGTTCTGCCAGTCGGACACGGGCTGCCCGATCTCGAACATCATCCCGAAGTGGAACGATCTGGTGTTCAAGAACCAGTGGCAGGACGCGCTGAACAGGCTGCTCATGACGAACAACTTCCCCGAGTTCACGGGGCGGGTGTGTCCGGCGCCGTGCGAGGGCGCGTGCGTGCTCGGGATCAACGAGCAGCCTGTCGGTATCAAGAGCATCGAGTGTGCCATCATCGACAAGGTGTGTTCCCTTGCTTTTTCTCAGCTGTCCAAGAGACACTTTGCCGACGCCTGCGCGTAGGGCTTTGAGATGGGCTGGATGGCGCCGAAGATCCCCCAGTTCCGTACCGGCAGGAAGATCGCTGTGATCGGCTCGGGCCCTGCGGGTCTCGCCGCTGCTGATCAGCTCAACAAGGCCGGCCACTGGGTCACTGTCTACGACCGCAACGACCGTATGGGCGGTCTGCTCATGTACGGCATCCCCAAGTAAGCCATCTCATCATCTTGGACAATCTGTGCCCGATTGACATTACGCTTTAGCATGAAGCTCGACAAGAACGTCGTGCAGCGCCGTGTCGACCTTATGGCCGCTGAGGGCGTGACCTTCGTCCCAAGCACCTGTGTCGGCAAGGATCTCGACCCCAACGACCTCCGCAGCGAGCACGACGCCGTCATCGTCGCGACCGGTGCGACCTGGCCGCGCGACCTCAAGATCCCGAACCGCGAGGTGGACGGGATCCACTTCGCGATGGAGTACCTGCAGATGAACACCAAGTCGCTGCTCGACTCGGAGCTGCAGAACGGCAACTACATCAGCGCGAAGGGCAAGGACGTCATCGTCATCGGCGGCGGGGACACGGGCAACGACTGCATCGGGACCGCGATGCGGCACGGCGCCAAGTCCGTGGTGAACTTTGAGCTGCTGCCGCGCCCGCCCGCGGGGCGCGGGCGCGACAACCCGTGGCCGCAGTGGCCGCGCATCTTCCGCACCGACTACGGGCACACGGAGGTCGCGGCGCACTTTGGGAACGACCCGCGCGAGTACTGCATCTCGACGAAGGACTTCGTCGTCGACGAGCACGGCAAGCTCCAGGGCCTGAACACGGTCCGCGTCGAGTGGACAAAGGACAGCGGCGGGCGGTGGAAGATGGAGGAGGTGCCCGGGTCGGAGAAGTTCTTCCCCGCGCAGCTCGTGTTCCTCGCGCTCGGCTTCCTCGGGCCCGAGGCGGACCTCCTCAAGGCGCTCGGCGTGAAGCAGGACGCGCGGAGCAACATCCAGACCCCGAAGAACGTACGTGTGCCTTTTGTGCTACGCTGTGCAGCGGGTGAGGGGGGAACGTGCGGCTGACGTCTCCGCGCTTCTTGCAGAAATACTCGACCAACGTCGAGGGCGTGTTCGCGGCCGGCGACTGCCGTCGCGGCCAGTCGCTCATCGTCTGGGGCATCCAGGAGGGCCGCCGCTGCGCTGCCGAGGTCGACGCGTTCTTCAGCAAGGGCTCGACGCGTCTGCCGTTCGACGGCGGCATCAAGACGAGGGTGAGTGCGCCCTGCACGATGTCGCACCGCCGCGATGCGCGCATGCTCACCATTCCGCTTTGCAGACGTTCATCCCCCCCACCTCGACGCTCACCGCGAAGGCGCTCGAGGTCGAGGCATGAGTCCTCCCGACGCCCGACGACGTGCACGCCACGCCACGCCACGCCACTCCTCCGTCTCCATCCCGGACGCGGCCGCAAAACGGCCCGTCGGTCCAGCAGGAAAGTACACTACTAGTAGTCCGGTATATGCAGTCTCTCTCGGCGGGTACGATATCTCACGAACGCGAACACAAATTTGTACGGAATACCACGCATCCATCTCCTCCTTTACTCCTCTTGTTTTCCTTCCCCGAAACTGTATATATCTCGTGTTCTCTCTTTCTCTCTCACGCGCGCGTGTGTGTGTGTGTGCGCTCCCGGTGTGTTGTGACAAAAATCGCCCGCAAGATCTTCATTGAGTGGAAGCGGAGAGGTACATAGGACATACATATCGCGCGGGTAAAATATCCTCATCTAGCAAACTATGTGTACAACGGACATCCAGGACGCTAACAACCAGTGCGCACCCGTCACATGTCGCGCTCCTCCTCGTATATCCTGACCCCGCCGCGCCCCCACGCCTCAAGCACAGCCTTGCCCGCGCCCGTCGGCTGCGTGAACGCGACCTCGCCCCGGGCGGGGTCGAGCGGACAGCCGAGGATGAACGTTTGCGCGGCGGCAGCGAGGAGACGCGAGGCGATCCCGAGGCGGCGGTGCGCGGAGGACACGAAGAGACGCGGGATGCCGAGCGGCGTCGGGAGCGGCGCGGGGTGCACGTAGAGGTTTGAGGAAGAGTCGACGGGGAGGAGCGCGGACGAGGCGGACGGGGACGCGGGCGAGGGTGGGCGGGTGTCGGAGAGTGGTTGGGAGATCAGGGTCGAGGTGGCTATGTGGTCGGGGGAATCGGGGGAGGCGGCGGTCGCGGAAGAGGACGGGGAGAGCTCGGAGGGGAGGGCGATGGCCATAGCGGTAGAGATGCGCTGCGCGACGACGCAGCCCACGATCTTTTCGCGGTGCGTGTTCGTGCCTGGGGTAGACAGCAGAAACAGATAGATCTTGCATCGCTGGAGGACGGCGGGCGAGAGCGGGGGGGACGAGAGCGCGAGGCGGATCGTGTCGAGCAGTATCGCGAGCTGCATCCACATCGGCACGCCACGCCGAGACATCAACAACCTTGCGCATGAGACAACACAACGCACGCGCTCACTCACCTTCGCACCAATCTTACCACCGACGTCGGGGCGAAAGCACACGATGCGCCCGCGCGCGCCGTTGCGGAGCTTGACGTTCCCGTCGAGCTCCTCGACGCGGGCGCGCTCTGCCTCGCGCTGCTCCTCCCTGCCCCACTCGAGGCCGCGCTGGACGCGCGCGCAGTGGGCCTTGTGGAGCGCCTCGTCGTCTGGCGCGCCGCGCGTGTAGGAGAGGTCGCAGAGGGGGCAGGTGCGCAGCGTCGGGGTGTCGAGCGCGAAGTGCAGCTGGGTGAGCTTGCCCTGCTTTGGCTTCGGCTTCGCTGCGGACGACGAGGCAGCGGTGGATGGGCGACCTGCTCTGGCTTTCGAGCGAGCGGTGGACGGGCGTGCTTTCTTGGAGGGCGTGTTGGTCTCCGTGGGCCGATCTAGCAGTGGTCGTTTGCGCTTGAGCGAGGGCGGGGAGGTGAGCTCGGAGGGCGGGGACGAGGGCAGGGTGGGCTTAGAGGCGCGGGTGCCGTATGTGCGCTTGATGGCGGTGGACATGGCTGGGCGGGGTGAAGTGAGGTATCGCGTCCGAGGGGAGATGGCAGGAGAGAAGAGAGAGACACGGAGCGGAACACACGACGCACGGGCGTCTGTTGCTACTGCTGTGGCTGCGTCGCGTCTCTTTGGTCGTGTTTGGCCCTCTCAACGCGTCTGTCACGTGGATAGCCAGACGAAGCCTTTAAATAATAGCTGCTACGTAGTGACCGAAACAACACGACTTCTAAATATCGTTACTTGGACCGGGCACAGCAATATTTACAATACGAAACGCCCGCGCATTCCTTACATACACTCCTCCTCTGCGCACTTCCTTTGTTAATCCGCCCCCTCATCGCGTCCACACCGTCGCCGTGTCCGCAAACCCGTTCGGCCCCGCGCTCGACGGGATCACCCCCTGCCCGCCCACGCTCAGCGACCACGTCACGCCCACCGTCGACAGACTGTACACGCTCACGCCCGACGCGGTGTCGATGTCGAACAGCTGGCTCTGGCACGAGTTCGTCGACAGACACGTCTGCCCGTAGTTCTGGAAGAAGCTGTACAGGCCCGCGCCTGCGTCCCCATCTTCAGGTCGGTACAGGGAGGAAAGAAACCGTTGCGGGCGTACGCACCAAAGATGATGATGTCCTGCGAGTTCGCGATCGACACGGCCCACGCCGACGTCTGTCCGCTCGGGAAAGACGGGTCGTTGAAGTCGCCGTTCACCGAGAACGGCGCGGGCGGGGCGGGGTCCGGTTGGTAGTACGGCTACGTTTCCCCCGCTCATTCAGTACCGCCCCCCGTCCAGATCGCACGCAGCACATACCGTCTCAGTCTGGATCAGGCCCATGTAGTGGTTTGCCGCGTTCGCCAGGCGGTACTGGTACAGCGCGTGGTGCTCTGCTATACACATACACGTATCCGTCAGCTCGTCTCCGGAAGAGTTCACTAAAAAAAGCCCTCACAAGCAGTGCCGATCATCCACACCGGCCCCTGCGACTCGGAAAGGATCCCACGTCCACTGAAGAACGTTGTCTGCCGTGACCCTCCACTGTCCAGGTCGTGGTCCGCAAGCCACACCCAGGTGCCCTACGCGCACAACGTCGCGTGAGCTCGCTCGGTCCCAGGACAAGCAATGCTTGCGAGAGCGCTGGACACTGACCTCGAGGTACGCGTTGGACTGGGGCGTGAGATGCATCGCGAGGTACGCAGCCGAACAGGTCGCCGGGTCGGTCGACCCTGCGGGACAGTTCGACGCGAGCAGGTTTGTTCCGGCAGCTGAGTGGAACGGGTCAGCGACACAGACGATATGAGGGACGAGGGCGTACCGCCACCAAGCCTTTGATGCGAGCGTTAGCATATAAATCAAGCCAGGAGCGCTTGTGGAATGCCTACCTAAAGTGCGTGTCCCACATCCCCGCGCCCCCCTGCTCGTTCGAATGTACGTTCCACTGGACCACGATGGCGCCTGGCGCTACCGAGCCCGACCGCATCAGCATTCCCCAGCATCGATCCTCGACGCAGTAGCGAACCGGAGACTCACCAGGCCCGCGCGTCGCGAACACGATGTCCGTGATCTCGACGATGCCCTCGTCGCCCGGGTTCCCGACGCGCACCACGACGGTCGGGTTGCCCTGGTCCGCGAACGCCGCGCCGCCGCCCATGATCACGCTCCACGCCTCACCGACGAGCTGCGTGCCCGCAGGGATCGTGAGCGTGCTCGTGACGAGGTACGTGCCCGCGTCGAAGAATATGATCTTGCAGCCCGAGAACTGCAAGACGCGTCGGGTTCGACGTCAGCGTCCGACGTTCAGAGAATTGCGTACTGGGGAAAGAGGGAAACGCCGAGAGCGCGTGGACGTGCCTTGTCAAAGACCGCCTGGAGCGCCGCAGTGTCGTCCGTCGTACCGTCGCCCTTCGCGCCCTGGTCCCGCACGCTCACGAACTGGTCGACCGCATAGTCCGCATACCTGCACAACGCAGGACACCCCAAGTCAGCCCCACTTCCCCGAACCATCCACCCCCCCCCCCCCTCAAGAAAAAAAAACACATGCGAAACTACACGCACTGCGGGTGAGTCTTCCCAAAGATCCGCCCCGCGCTGTCCAGCAAACTAGCCGGCTTCGACGGCGCGGGCACCGCGTCCTGCATGAAGCGCGGCGCCTGGCCCGCGCCGTTCCCCTCGAACACGTTTCCCTGCGCCCAGCTGTCGATCGTTGTCGTCGTCCCGCCCGCGAGCACGGTCGCGCCGCCGGCGACGCCGACGGCCGTCGGCACGTTCGTCAGGTGCACATTGTTCAGCACGACGGAGCCCGCGAGCTTCCCCGCGGACGCCGCCGAGGAGCGCAGGAAGACGGGCGTGTTGGACACGAAGGCGTCGATGACCGCGACCGCGCCGACGCTCTGGGGATTCGCTGGTCAGCGGGGTCGCGCGCGCGGAGGCACGGGGGAGCGGAGGCGCGGCTGACCTGGGTGTCCTGCGTCGTGCCGCCGGTCATGAGGTCGAAGCCAACCTGGCAGTTGTTGACTGTGCAGAGGAGTCAGGGATCTGCTTCGGGCTCGCGAGCGCCGTCGTTCTACACACTGGTCACGCCCTGGAAGGTCCATCCTGTCGTTCGCCGTCAGCTGGGGGCGCATCGGGCCATAGCGAGCAAAGCACTCACCCCAGTTCCAGATGGAGAATATGGCTGCCGTGCATCGAGGTCGTCAGCAAGCCCGTTCTCTAACTCTAGATAGCGCGGAGAGCGCCATAAAGGGACGCACCGGTGTCCGCGTTGTTGACCGTGACGTTGCGGACGGTGAACCTATGGTGGCACCACGCACATTAGCTTCTTCCTCCAGCTACCCGCCTCCTCCCCGGGGTGGGGCGAAACAGGGACAGACAGATCCTAAAATGACGGATACGCACTGCTGGTTCCCGACCCACATGCCAAACTTGCCTGTGAACCAGTGGCGTGAGCAACATACACCAATTAGACTGGGCATCGGTGGCGCGCCGCTTTACCTCCATTGAACACGAGATCTGGGCCGAGCATATGGATATCAGACGCTATGCTTAAACGAACGGTACGGCAGGAACGTAGTACGTACCGCCCATGAATCCACCGCTACCGTTCTCCATCCAGATACCTGCAGCACGCGATGTGAGCACCCGACGTCACCATGCTGGATGTGCTGAGCGCAAGAGCCTCCGTGGAGCGGGACGCGCACGACGCACGACGCATGACGCAAACGCCCGCTCAATGAAGGACCCGTGCGGACCCGACAGACCGAAGGGGGACGAACCTTGGTGCGCGTTGCCGGGCGCGGTGCTCATCTCGAAGACGACGTTCGCGAGCGACGTCGCCTGCGAGACCTGCCAGTGGATGCCGGTCGCGCTCGCGCTCGCGGGCATCCGGCGCAGGTCGATCACGAAGTTGCGCACGCTCCGGAAAAAGTTGTTCTGGTTCACGTACCACTGCGCGCCGCCGCCGTTCGGGATGTACGGGTCCGCATCTGCCGCGGGAGACGCGCCGCAGCGCGCGAGTCGTCAGCAGCACGTCCGCGGACGGCGATATGTCCCGCCCACGCTGGGCACGAGCAACCCCCCTCCCCCCTCCCCCCCCCGCCCCCCTCTGCCCCCCGGCGGGCTCTCATGCTCGGTGTGGGGTGGGAGCGACGGAACAACGCACCGATGACCGCCATCCCGGTGAAGCTCGCGTCGGCGAGCAGCGTTGGGGGCGTGCGCGCATCTCCGATGAACTGCGTGTAGTAATAGGCGCTTGGGGTGCGCGGTGGCACGTGGGTCAGTTGCGGCAGAATGCACGGAGGGGGAGGACGCGTACATGAGGGGCTGCGAGACCACGTAGGTGCTGCGGGGGATAAAGGTGAGACGTGCGCGGGGTCGATCGCGAGTACGCGAGGCGTGCGCACGCACCCCTTGGGGAAGTAGACAAGAGCGGGGGTGACGGTGGACGAGTCGCATGCCCCTCCGCCGCATCGGAAGCCCGAAGAGATGGCGTTGCTGGTGGAATATTTGTGAGCATGGGATATTGCAAGGCGGGGCGCGTGGTGGAGGAGCGTACTTGATGGCAGCCGTATCATCGGTGACGCCGTCGCCCTTGGCACCAAAGTCTTTCACGTTTCGGAACACCTGGTAGGACGAGGGGTTGGAGTTGAAGGCGGCTATGCCTTGGTGCTTGATGTTCTCCATCCAGAAGGCGTCGCCGGGAGCAGCCGTGCCAGGCCCGAGGGCACTAGAGCACGAGGACCCCAACGCCATGACGGGCTCAAGAGCAGCAGCTGCCGCTGCTACGAGGAAGGTCAAAGCGAAGGCGAACATGGTAAGCGGGGATGCGACGCGTGCGATGGCAAACAAGGAGAGAGTGCGCGAGATTATATAGGCCCATGCGGTGTATGGAAGGGGTGCCGCATGTTAAACGAACAGCGGCGGAGAGCGAGAGGGCAGGCAAGGCACCCCGCCGGGCCAGAGCGAGAGAGATAGGGAGTTAATTACGGAGACAAGTATCGAGACCGGGTCCGTAAGACGGGCCTCTGAACACTGTGGACAGACGTACGGCGGGTCTGGTCAACGATTGGCTCGCGCTCAGGCTCGGACGGCCGGTCGAACCTGTCCTTGACGCGGTGGACCAAGTTCGAGAGCCGGGAGCGAGCAGATTTGGGGGCTGCTGTGTGCCGAGAAGGTGATCCAGGGTGATCCCCGTCGGCCATGCTTGTATCAGCAAGGTTTGCTATCAGGCCAGCAACAGAACTCCAATCGAGACAATGCCGCCGCTCTCTGCAGTGATCTCTCCAGATGGATGTCCGCAGTAAGTTCAGAGGCGCCCACCCCGCCACCACGGGCGCCTTCTCTCTTCCTTCTCTCACACCTTCCCCCTGCATATCTCCCAAACATGCACTCGAATCTGCATCTCTGGGGCTCTAGCCTCTGCCCTGCTCATCGTGCAGCGTCGTTCCTGTGAACAGTCAGACCTGCCACGTCTGCCAAGCACCCGTGTCTTGATCATGCTCATACCGGTTCACATTCGACGCAGGCGGCATTATTTAGGCGTATTCGAAGCACTCACATCGGCCGCGTGCGGCCCTACTCAGCAGACTTGCCACCCACGCCGCCACGAACCATGCCAAAGACGTGGCCGTGGGCTCGGTCCATGCGATTCTCTCCTCTCCGCTCGACAGCAGACTCGCTGACATGTGTATTTTCGGCTCCGTACCCCAGACCTCATACACATTCGTGAACCCCACTGCTTGATGCATCACAGGAACACCCGAGCTCGGGGGCGGTCGCACAGACACGTCGAAAGGCGTCGCCCCCATGCCTCATCAATCGTTCCTCGATACCCTCGAGCTCCACACGCTAGGCTTGGAGCTCGACAGCTTTGGACGCCGACGACTTGAAAGCCGGTCTCGTAAATCCAAGCGGACGACACTATCCCAGTCGCGCGCGTCAGATGTGTCTGCCTCGCCGTCTCAGCGGCGATCCATGCAAGTTTTGAGAGAAGCAACGTATGCATGCGACCGCCCCACTCGCCATACCGCCCGCGCTGTCCCGTGACGAATGATCCCCGGACTCGCAGTCTCGCGTCGTGATGCTTGTCCTGCGATAGCAACCTTCTCGAGCCCGCGGCATATCATCTGTCTCGTGTATGCGCTCCACAGACGCACTGGCAGCGTGCCACGCAGCGACGCTTCTCCATGTCGTCGGGGGCGCGCCGTCGTTACGTTGCTGACGTCGGTGGAGTGCACAAGTACTTCGTACCCCCGATGCCCTCAAGCGTCAGCACCGCCAATCGTTCGGCGCTCGCCCGTCCAACGTTGTTTGGCGTTTTGCGGAGGGCTGCGTGCACGGGTCCTATGAATCTGCGTGCCGGTGGGCGACCTGCCAGGAACAACAGCCATGAGAACGATAGTGTGCACCACCTATATGTTGATCCACATGGCACGAGGCCTGTGTCTCTCTGATGTGCTGCTAGCGGGTTGAGGGGCCTCCGGCAACCAGCCTGTCTTGATATCTGCATCGTTAATGACCATCCAAGACTCGACGCTCACCGGATACTCCAGGACCGCTCGCGATGAATACACATGCGAAGGTAGCATGCAAGTCAACGCCGTTTGTGATGCGGCTCGGCTGCCATTCAACAAGATAGTATCCCCGCTACGGCTCCGAGGCTGGGACGCATCCCCAAAAGGCAGGTGTGTATGTACGCAAGTTCGCCCCGCGCCCGTGCGTCGACCGTGGAGCTGTGCTCCCCACCCTGCCCTGCGCGGGGACAGACATCCTGTGGAGGTACGCGGCCGAGAGCCCGTTTGGCTGCACACCCGGGCAAAACGTGCTGTCAACGCCGCGCTTTCCATAATATGTACGTGAACGGAGGCTTTCGAGGTGTGCGCTCGGAGCTCCCGGCTGTATCTATGAGAACCCACCGCAGACAGAGGTGCACGCAGCACGCGGAGCGGGAGAGCCTTGCGGCGTTGCTCGCGACGGCATCCGTGCACCTCCCCGTGCGCGCGCGGAGTTTGCGGGCTTGTGTAGGTGAGTGCGGACGCGGGGCCACGGCCCACCGCCGCCATGCTTCCGCGGTCTCGTCATCTCCGCTCTCGTGCCGCGCATGTCTGCAGGCGGTATGCAACGAGGGGCTGCAGCGCGTACTTGGTAAATTTTCGTATCAGCGCGGATTCTGAGAGCGGCCACGTCGGTGTGAACGTCGTGGGTTCTGTTACGTGGACCGGAAGCTAGTTGAGCGTGAAGGACCTGGGCTGGCGGCGGCGGTTCGACAGACGTCGCGCTGTACATCCCAACGCTGCACAGCATCGCTGTGACATGCCAACGTCTGTTATGTACTTACTCCTTATAATCGCCAAGAGAACGGCACTTATGGGTGCATAGTAGACACAGCGGTGGAGCGTGATGAGCGGCTCGTCCAACACGGTGCTGACGATACGGACGGGTTAAGATATATAATGGCATAGATGACAAAGAGTAGTACTGCTTCTCACCTGCACAAATGGCGGTCGTGAAGGATCGTGATCGCACTCTACTTTTCCAGACAGCGCGCGCGAACAATGAGCGGCGGTACCTGCCCCAGCGTGTCAGCCCGGATGAGAACGGACGAGGCCGAAGGCGCGTGCGGGTGACCGTGCCGTCTTCGCGCTGGACGACTGGCTGTGGACGAGGATGGTTCAGACTGATCTTGCGCGGGACGAAGTTTGGACAAGAATAAGTGCGCAGGTGACTGCCGCGGGAATGCGGCAGGCCTCAAGGATCCGAGGGAACCCCAGCCAAGAATAGACCCAGACTGTGCGCGCTCGGCGCGGTCATCATGTCCGTGGTCCCATAAATATTGGCATCGCGTCCTGCCGAGAGGGCTGTACTGTATACTGATTTTGCAGGCCAAGCGTCAGGACGTGCTAAGTAACTTGCCGGTGACAAGCCTCGAAGGGGAGGGACAAGATAATGACCTAGCCCATCGTGTACAGCCAGTGTGGTCGTGTTTATCAGTAAGACGCGACGCGAGGGTCGAGATTTAGCCAACGCGAGAGTATTTTGGAAGTCGACCAAGCAAAGCTATGAAGTCCTTGGTTCCGAATCCAAGACTAAGACATGTAGGAAAAGCGCTGTTCGAGCTCTTGTCGGGCGGTGCGATGCACAATGCAGCGGTGGGAGGGCGAGATTGATGTACGCCGGCGAGTTGGCCAGTGTTGTCTGCTGAATGCAGGGCCCAGCACACGACAAAAGGATGAGGAGATGCCGCACCAGCAACGGAACAATGACCCGCCTCATGTGTCGCGGGATGTGATTGGCTGAGGGGCGAAAGAAGCAAGGCCTGCCGGAATCGGGATCAGTACGGCTTCGGAGGCCGGAGCAGGACTTGCCACTGTCAGGATCGGCACGTGGTGGCGGAGCTGTTCGTCGTTGCCTCTCGGCGCGTCATACGCTCGGGAGTCGCGGAGCAGGCTCGGCTGGATGCGGAGAGCGCACATGCGTTTGAGAATTAATATTCAAATATTCATGTGGTAGCCAGGGAATCGAGCTCGATGAGGAGGAGAGCGTCGTGGTCGACAGGCGGGCGCTTGCTGAGGCGGGCAGCTCGGCAGGAGACGGCACGGGGTATTGATATTATTGGAGGAAATAATAACATCTTGTTCGTCTCTCTCTTCGCCGCCTCTCTCCTGTTCTTGTCCCCTCTCTCCTTCTCCCTCTCTCCCTCCTCCGCACCCTCTCGCGAGCCGTGCTCGCTCTTGCCTTCCTCCACACCCCCCGACGCCAACACCTGTGTCAGACACACGACCCCCGTGCTCCGTCACCCCACGCTTGCCAAGCGCAACCGCGCCCACGACGCTAGTCTCTCCGACCTGACAGCCGCCCCGTGAGTGCCGTCGCTTCCCATATATTATCGGTCTCATGTCCCCACCCCGGCTAACCTCTTCCCCCCTCGCCTCGCCCCCCTCCTCCTTCCTTCATCCTCTGTCGCTCTTTTACTCCCTTGCACTGCTCAGTGCGGTCCTCCGCCATGTCCGGCACCCCCTACCAGCCCGTCTTCAACGGCGGAAACGCCAATCCTTACCCCGCAAACCGTCACGATGATGTCCGCAATACCCAGTTCTACACTCCCGAGACAGACCATCTCGAGCTTCATCCCGACGACCTCCCACTTGGCGCAGCACCCCCCCGCTTCATGGGTGCGGCCAACCAAGACAACCGCGCTTCCTTTGCGTCTTCTCAGGCTAGTATTCCAACCGTCGTCGGTGATGACTATGACAGCCAAAAGTCCCGCGGCTTCTACGGCCTCAACTATAACGACTCCGAGTACAACCACTCTCAGGCACCCCTCGGCGGCGCCGACGGCTCCCCCGATAGCTCTCGCTACGTCAACGAAAAACGTCCTCCATACCCACCACAAGCGTCAAAGTCTCGCAGAAAGGTCGTCATCTGCTCTCTCATCGCCCTTGTTGCCATCGTTGCTGGCGTCGTGATCGCTGTGTACTTTGCGGTAATCAAGCCCAAGCAAAACCATAGCACGAGCAACAGCACCCCTAGTGGCGCGACTTCAGGTGGCTCATCTAATGACAACAGCAGTGGTACCTCTTCCACCCCGTCCGCGCGGGTGGCCATCAGTGGTGGCGACGGTAGCACTGTGACCATGTTCGACGGCTCGACCGTGACGTACTCCAACCCTCATGGCGGGACTTGGTACTATGATCCTGCTAACCCCACCGTGAGCGGTGCCCGGGCACAATCATGGACGCCGGCACTCAACGAGACCTTCAATTTCGGCGTCGACAACATCAGAGGGTGCGTACGACCGTCGATCTAGCTGATCACGTTGACAAAGCAAGTGCTTCAAATCAGCGTCAACCTGGGGGGCTGGCTCGTCACGGAACCGGTATGTCATTCCCGCCACTCTCGCTAGATGTGTGACTATGCTGATTGATCTGGCCTAGTTCATGTAAGTAGCGCTTTGCGGCTCACGAGTGAAGGCCGGCTGATCAACGTTTATGACAGCGTGCCTGCGCTCTACGAGAAATATGTCAACACCTCCAACCCCGTGGTGGATGAATACACTCTCACTCAGCGTCTGACTGCCGATAATGCTATCGACGAGCTCGAGAACCACTACAAAACCTTCATCGTGAGTGAAATGAATCCTCATTTTGAACGTGTTATTAACAGCCTTGCCGGCGTTGGGCAGACCGAGGATGACTTTGCGCAGATCGCTGCGGCAGGTTTGAACTTCGTTCGTATTCCGATCGCCTACTGGGCGATTGAAGTCCGCGAGAACGAGCCCTTCCTCCCGAAGACGTCGTGGACGTATGTGGTAGCGCATATACACCAAGGATGATGGTATTCATGTTATGATGCACAGATACTTCCTCAAGGCTGTTCAATGGGCGCGCAAGTATGGTATCCGCATCAACATCGACCTTCACGCCCTGCCGGGCTCGCAGAACGGCTGGAATCACTCCGGTCGTTTGGGCGACATCAATGTTCTCCTTGGCCCCATGGGTATCCCCAACGCGGAGCGGTCGCTCGACTACATCCGTATCATAGCCGAGTTCATCTCTCAACCGGAATATCGGGACGTTATCCCGATGTTTGGCATCACGAACGAGCCCTTCGGCCCTACCATCGGCAAGGACGCCATACAGCGCTAGTGAGTAATCTGACATGGTGTCACCGTCGCACACGACGTCTTATCGGGCTGTAGCTACCTTGAAGCGTACAACACCGTTCGCACCGCAAGCGGAACTGGCGAGGGCAACGGGCCTTGGGTCGTTTTCCACGACGCGTTCTTCGGTTTGACCAACTGGAAAGGTTTCCTACCCAACGCCGACCGCACGCAGCTGGACATTCACCAGTATATCTGCTTCGGAGGTCAATCTGCTGACAACTACGGCGCCCGCGTGACAGCAAACCAGGCGTGCAAGACATGGGCGGTCGGCCAGAACACATCGATGACCGACTTTGGCATGACGCACGTCGGCGAGTGGAGTCTCGCGATCAACGACTGCGGCCAGTGGGTGAACGGCGTGAACCTTGGCGCGCGTTACGACGGCACGTTCTCTGGCAACCCCCCCTTCGTGGGCGAATGCGGCGTGTACACGGACTACACGACGTACGATGACCAGTGGAAGGCGGACATGAAGCAGTTCGCGCTTCAGAGCATGTCTGCGCTCCAGGTGCGTGCTTGTCGTGCACACAACGTGTGTAGGGAATGCTGACGCCAGTCCCGTTTATAGAATTGGTTCTTCTGGACGTGGAAGATCGGCAACTCCACCGTCACCGGCCGTCCCCCGTCCCCCGCATGGTCCTACCAGCTTGGTCTCCAGGAAGGTTGGATGCCTACTGACCCGCGCCTTTCCGAGGGAGCCTGCGACAGCAGCGACCCCTTCAACGGCCCCCTCCAGCCATGGCAGACCGGTGGTGCCGGCGCGGGCCAGATTCCCGCTACGGCCCAAGCTGCGCTCGCGTGGCCCCCACAGTCGCTCACGAACATCGCCGACCTCGCGACGGTCCCGCAGTACACGCAGACAGGCACGCTCGCGACGCTCCCGCCGCCGACGGTGACAGCCGTGAGCGGCAAGGCGACGTCCACGCTCTCCGAGGGCAGCTGGAACAACCCGACGGACACGGCGAGCATGTGGGTGCCCATCGCGACGTGTGGCTACCTCGACCCGTGGATGGGCCCGAACGCGACACCCGACCCGTGTCCGGCGCCGACGGCTGCCCCCGCAGCGCGCCGTGCGTATGCCCCTCGCGCGTACGCGACCCATGCACCATAGGCGGGCCTCGTTCGCACGCGTTTCGCACCGGACTCTTTGGCTCGTGGCGTGGTGTGGTCATGTTGTGTCGTATAGGATCGATACCGCTCGGCGACGGGGCACTTACAGATAGGTACTCTTTTTAGTTGGCAGGAACGTTTTACGCTACGCCAGTTGCTTGCGCACGGACTCTCGGACATTTCGCGCCTCCGCACGCACGTACGCACTTGGAGGTGGTGGTGGTGGTAGTAGGGACGTGCGTGTGTGGCTGCGGTGCGCATGCATTTTGCGCTCGGGGCAGTACTGGTGGTCGCGCTCGAGTAGAAGAGGATGAGGCCTGAGGCAGCAAAGCGGTTCGTGGTGCTGTGATATACCTAGTAGTTGTAGTTGCGACTCTTGATGGACTTTCGGGCTCGACACCTTGCTGTACACGTCCATTTCATGAGTGAGAGTGGGGATCCAAATGTCTCGGGTGCATGTTCTGTACGTACACAGCACTTGCGCTCGAATTAGCGTCGAGTGTCAACGTGACTGTCGGGGCGTGGGGCCCGATGAGCAGCGCCGAACAACGCCCGGTTAGATCCACACCACGTACCCGCAGTGCCGGCGATCCCCTGCGGATCAGTGCATCCCATACGTCGTCGCGTAGCGGTCCTCGAGCTCCTCCTGCCCGCCGTACCCGCCCTCAAAATCCTTGCCCAGCTGGTCCTGGTGTTGTCCGGACCTCGCCTCCGTCGCGGACGACGCAGCCGCAGCCGGCTCCGCGTCCTTCTTCGCGAGCGAGTCGCGCAGCGCTTGCAGGGCCTCTTCCTCCTGTATGTGTCACGCATGAATTATTATCAAAAGGGTGTGCAGGAGAGAGGGAGCGGTCGGCGTAGTGCTGCTACTGCAACTACTACTACTGCTACTGCTGTGTACCTTGGCGCGCGCGTACTGCGCTTCCGAGGCTTGCTCTCTCGACTTCCAGGCGGGATCCTGTCGCAGTAATGAGGCAGGGGGACGGCGATGCGCCGCTGGATGCAGCGGAGAAGAGGGGAAGGGCACGTACCTCTGCGGTCTTTCCTGACATGGTGGGGGGTGGGGGTGAATGGAATGAAGGATAGACAGACAGACGGCGGGCGTGCGCTGCAAGAGCCGGGAGTACTTGTAGATGGGGTGTGCCGCGGCCGAGGATCCACGTACGTCATGGCATGCGTCTTCGGAATACTGCGGGCAGCCCCTGGGCCTGAGCGCTGAGCCCCTGTACATAACTTACCGTTCGGGAGCAGACGCTAGATGTGCTACACAGTCATGGATGCATCGGTGCTCGTGACACACGCACAGGATCCGCGGAGGGAAAGCTGGATATATGCAAAAAAAAACCAAGACAGCATATACGACGACAGCACGACAGCAAGATAAGTTACGCGTGCTGATAGCCCCCGCCGCCCTGCGGATTCTGCCCCTGCTGAGCGGGCTGCTGCTGCGCATGCGCCGCGGCCGCAGCCGCCGCATACTGCTGGTGCGCCGCCGCCTGCTGCTGGGCCTGTCGTTGTTGCTGCTGGGCCTGAATCTGGTGGGGTCTGCGCTCAGCCCCTCGGGTGCGCGCACCGTCGCGTTGCGCGGGACGTACCTGTGCCACCATCACTTGCAGCTGGTCGGGCGTGAGCCCGCGCTGCTGCATCTGCATGTAGTACTGCGCCACGTTCTGCGCGTGCAGCATCGGGTTCATCGCGACGCCCTGCACGGGCTGGCCCGCGACCGACGGGGGGCGCGCCACCGCCACGTTCGCTGGGCTGGCGGCGGGGAGCGGAGGAGACTGCTGAGGGATCCCTGGGGAAGAGCTCGTCGCGCGAGCGGCAAAGGGCGGTGAGAGGTGGGTAGCGCTGAGGGCGGGGGCAGCCGCCGCGGCCGCGGCAGACGATTGTGGTAGTTGCGCGGTGCCTTGACTGTTCGGCTGGCCGACCGCTTGGCCTGAGGCCTGTGCCTGCCCTTGTACCGCCGTCATAGCTCGGAAGTGCGCGGCCTGGGCAGCGGTGAGCTGTGGAGGGGACATCCTGGAGGTGGCACCAGCAGCGAGAGCAGCAGCAATCCGCTGTTGCTGTTGCTGCTGGGAAATGCCAACCTGGCTCCGGATCTGTTGCACTATCTGTGGCTGGGGCACGCCAGCGGCAGGTCGAGGAACGCCATTCACGGCTGAATTTTGAGGTATGGGTGGTGGTTGCGGCGTTTGAGGTTGCTGCTACGGGGACATGAGAACTACGAACGGGAGGCCCTCAGGAGCGACAGCGTACCGCGTTTGGAGGAAGACCTTGTGCCCGCTGAACCTGTTCCCGCAGGAGGTGCTGTCGATTAATTTCGTCATTTCGCCGTCGCACGAGCAGTTCTTGAGCATCTCTCGCCTCCTTGTCGGCTTTCATCCGACTGAGCTCCGCTGGGGTATAGCGGTTCATTTTAGTGACCTGCCCATGGGTCTCGTGCACGGCGGTGGCCTTCGGTCGGGGCGCGGCTGCAACACTGTAAGCGACTGCGAACCGCTTTGATCGAGCACACACGTACCATTCGACTTCTGGACAGCCTCTCGCCGCTTAGCGGCTTTCCGGAGAGTGTCATGCATGAGGTGGTGCCGGACGCGTTTCTTGGGTTCCGTCGACTGACTCGCGCCATTCGATGAGTTTCCGCTGACAGCAGCCACGCTCTGGCTCGCCGTGCGTTTTCTCGTCGTCATATGAGACGATGCAGCGGCTGGTGTCGCCGTGCGCCTCTCATCTTCACCGCCATTAGCAGAGCCGTTGACCAAGCCCATCCACCGATCCCAACAGTCAAATGCAGTCCGTTTGTCTGTGGAGATCGTCACACGAGAAGAGTTGAACGCTTCTGCGACGAGAGACCAGTTGGCCGGATACTTTTCTACCATATGCTTGAGGAGCGAATCGTCAGCAGGCGTCCACACGACATCGGCGGTGCGCTTGCGTCCGTCCCTGCCGATCCCAGGTGGGCCAGCCTGATGTGACCCGGACCCGCTCGCTTTGCCCCCCTCGAACAAGGCTGGAATGACTGTAAGCCACCAAGGAACAACATTGCGCTCTATGCGCATGATGCTCACCGCAAAGGTTTTCCTCAATCGTCCTCGCAGGCGGCACGTCAACGTCAGCGAAAATGGGAGTCTCTTCGATGCGCTTCCACTTTCCGTCGTGCCAGTTGCTTGCAGGATTGAGCGCACCAACAAGCGTGGGCTTGATCTGCATGAACTTGCTCGTCGGCACGAGCTTTGAGTACGTGACATCCTCCGCACGCTTGTTGGGGTCGTCCTTATCTCCTCTCCTGTCCGATTTCTTGCGGCCATCCTGGCCAGTAGGAGGCGCAGGCGCAAGGTCGAACATGCCATACGGCTGCAGGTCCGGGAAGATAGAAGTGAGGTCAGCGGGGGGAGGTGGTGCGGTCGGAGAGAAGTCCTCTGTGGACAGCTCAGACATGCCCTTGACAATGTCCAGATCGTCGAGGTCGACGAACAACTTGTCGATATTGGAGTACACGATATGGTCCCTCAAGGGCGCGTAATGGCTCGCCTTGGTCTTCGACTTCCCGTGCGTGCCTTCCCCATCTACTGATGGTTTACTGAGGATAGGATTCTTGGATGTGGTCTTTAGCCCGGGATGAGACGCCGTCTCTGCCACCTTTGGTTTCTCGCCCTTTGGTGCTGCGAGATTTGCCACGGCTGGCTCGGGTTCCGGCACATCTACATCCATCGCGTTCTTATCTTGCGATTGACTGCCATCGTCCAGTGCCGTCATGTCTTCAACTTCCTCCATCTTGGGTTTCAGAGCGACAGCGTCCTGAACGCGTGACTGCGCGTGCTCCTCCAGCTGTTCCAACGCATCCTGGAGGGCAGCCCCCGGCTCGAGCGCATCGATCACATCCTGTTGCTCCTTGTCCTGCTCATCCTCGCTGTCATCATCCGACCCATAATCGTTCAGCGGGGTGGCTGTTTCCCTCGAGTCGACGCCGGTGTCGTCGCCCTCTTGGGAATCGCGGAAAGGACCTTCGACCTCGCTCGCCTCCGCCGTCTCCACATCCTCGGGTGGAGGCGGTTTCCACAGAACGCAGATTCCTCGACGGACACGTTCTTCAATGGTGCCCGCTCCATGCCACTCCATCACTGCGTGTGCCAGAGTGTACGCGAGAGCGAGCTTCCACCGCCGTTCCTCACGAAAGTCGGTCCGCATCCATTTCTATCGTGTCAGGTCAGATGGTGCCGCGCATAATCACCCTGCACAAAACTGCCCTACCATCTCGTCCATGAGATAATCCCAGTGCGTCTTCATTAGGCCACCGACGCCGCGCTGCTTCTTGATCTGCCGGAAACTCCAGCTGCCGGCGTTCTTCAGCAGCTCGATCCGCTCAAAAGTGCGTATCAAGCGCACTTCCGTCATGCCCACCTGCGTGCCGGTCAGTCTCACGTGCAAACCACCAGCGGTGCACTGGTTCTCCGGCACAAGTGCTCCAACCCCCCGCCAAGTACTCACAGACCAATCTCGCGTGCTCAAGCACTTTGACGCACGCGACAGCTTCTTGTGCACCGGGTTCGCGCGCAACACGGCTGCCCACTTGTTGAGGCTCATCGGCGCCCACTCCTCCTTCTTGGCCTCTCCCTTGTCGCGCTCCTTGTCCTTCTTGCGTTCGCGCTTCGTCGACTTGCCTCTGCGGCTAAACTCTATTGGCAGCAGGCTGAGCCGCGGAAGGGCGTACGGGGGATCGGGCCCGAATGGCTCGACTGGCGTGACGTCCACGTCCTCCAGTCCGAGCGCTACCCCTCCGTCGAACGCGAAGGAGCCGTCTAGCGACTCCACAGAAGGTCGAGGTATGGAGTAGTCCACGCTGTGGCGATACTCTGCGCTCTCCCACACGGGCGACGCAATTTCCTGCGAGGGCTTGAGGATCTCCATGATGTGGTCTTCACTGTGTTGCAAGGCAAGCTCGTGCATTTCGGGAGACTCGGGGCGTTCCGAAAGTGGCTTCTGTGTTGCAACAGGACTGTCAGCCATCTCCATAGGTTCGTCATCGAGCGGCTCAGACTTGATAGCGCTCTCTTCGGCGCTGCTAGGCTGCGCTATAGAAGAGGGTGAACGCTGCGAGCGTGGTGGCGAGGCGCGTGCAGACGAGGGTTCGCGAGTGGCAGATGCGTCCGTATAGGAGACAGCCGACGAGTGGTCCACTGATCGAGGCATAGGCGATTCCAGACTAGTGTCGACCAGAAGTTGCGAATTTGTGCTGGTGGCGGGAGGCTGAGTGGGCTCCGTCTCGTCCTTCGGCTGAGACAATTCAGCAACACTGTTAGAAGAATCACGAGAGACCTTGACATCGTGCACTGTAAATGGCTCTTGGGACGCGGTCCGACTAGCCTCCTCGCACTGAATCTCTGACATCTCGGGTGGGGGACTCTGTCCTCCGGCATGAGCTTCGTCGACATCCATGTCGACATCCGTCTGCTGCTGGGTGGGTTGAGCAACCTGCGCCTCCTCCGGGACAACATCATCGGCAGGGGGCGGAGACCCGGGGGATGGCGAACCAGGAGAATCCACACGTTCATTGCTCGGACTACGCTGACTTAGTTGCGGTCCAGTAACGGGCGAATACGCAGGCGGCGTGACCGGCAGGGCCACCTCCTCGTCTTGCAAGTTCTCTATGTGCCCCGTATCCGGACTGCGCAGAGCCATGAGCACCCACCAGACGGCACGCGCCACCTCGGGGACGGCGCAGGAGACGGGAGAGTGACCACTCACTGCTTCTCGAGGTCGAACCTGTCCAGGAACAGCTGCAGGTTCTCTTCAACGTCCTCGTCGAGCGCGATCATGGAGCCGAGGTTGTCGCGCTTCTGGATGAGGTGGTACATCTCGCGCAGGAGCGCGCTCCGCCGCTTTCGTATTTCCCTACCGTTCCCCGGTCACTCACTCACCGCGCGCTCCGGGAAGAAGGGTGCACGGCACTCACTGTAGCTGCGAAACACGCTCCTCAACCAGGTTTGCAACAGATTGAGACATCGCGCTGCCACGGCGCAGGCTCCAAGAGAGGGAAGAATGTATGGAAGGAGTGCGGGGAAGTCGCGCGGGTGGCTGAAGAGCAAGCTAGATACCTAAGGGTCGAGTTCGTGGGCGTGTGCGATCTTTCCCAGCTTCCAAGGTCTCGTATAAAAGTGCGTAGCAAAGTCGCGTTCAAAAAACCTCTAGAGGGTACGTAGCGAGCGTAAGGATTAAGGAAAGAAAGCGAGAGAGGTGAGGGTAGGAGGGAGAGGTGGTTCGGCATCTTCCGAATGAGTGTCATTCCAACTTGGGCAAGTGTTCATGTTCGCATTGGCGCTTATTCACACCACAATAGTCAAAAAGCCCGTCCGTCGTACACGTGCCTAACCTCATTGTATATATTACGGCTGCCACATCGACAATAGCACAAAGCGCAGTATTGGTCCACTTCTTCTGCGAGAGCGTGCAATATATTAGGTGTGCGGCTCCGTTGCCCAGACGTTGCCTGGGTGCATACATCACGTCTCACTAGGTTGTCACTACGGGTATCGAAGAAATGCAGCTGTACAAACGAAAGGCGTATGACGGCAACCGAGGGCAAACGAAAACAGATGATGATGGTGGTGATGATGATAATGCGGGACAAGTACGTTGTAAGTTACGAGCAGAGTCTATGAGCGTCCACAGAGAGAACCAGCCCGTGCGCTCCCCGGCACCCCTCACTAACCCAAGACAGAGCGTGATTACGACTGCGAGTGCTTGGACTCTACGGACGTCACAGAGTCCGTTCTCCGCTTCCCGCTACCAAGTTGGCCGAGCTTCTTCAGGCCGGAAGAAATGCTCTTCTTCTTGCTATGCTTCTGGCTTGACACCGACGCCTTCGAGTCTATGGACTTGATGGACACGGTATCCGCATCTGGGGTTGCCTCCGTTGTATCGACCTCGTCGACCAGCACACCGTCGGTCTGTAATGCGTCGTCCAGTATCCCAGTGATGCCGCCCCCGCCGACGAGCCGAATGGTGACATCGGGGTCCTGGTCCTCAGCTGAGTCATCCGGGGCCTCCACTAGGACGGGAGAATCCTCTTCCGACTTCGCCGTCGCCGCAACCTCTTCATGGGGCTGCGAGGGCCCTGCAAGAGTCGCGGCGTCCACAAGGAGGTCGGGGACAGCAGGAGGCGAAGCAGACGGTTGCATGGCAGGGGGAGACTCCGTGATGACCGTATCAATGGCGGTGGTCGGCGACGTCGAGCGTGCACGGACCTTGCGAGGTGGAACAGATGTGAGGGGGGGAGAGGTTGTGGACTCACGAACCGCAGGGCTGCCTTCAATGTCATCTTGCCGAGGGAAGCTATCGGAATCCACATCGGAATCGAGATTACTGGGCGATGGGAGGTCCACAGGTAGAGGCGCCGGCGGCCTCGTCACCGAGATCGTAGGCAGTTGCTGTCGCTGAGAGAAGTTGGTAACGTTGCCTAATGGCGTCGGCAGAGAGGATTCGTCTAGCGCGGATGTCTCTCCCTCAGCATCCTCGTCGACAACAACAGGTATAGGGACCTCCGCTCCCTTGTTGCCAGTGGCGGCAGCAACGTCGATTGGGTCGAAGGAAGCCTTTTCCTGTGTCCCAGTTGTAGCGCGGTTCAGGAAGAGCGGGCTGCATGACGTACCTTGCCCTTCTCTATAGGAGGCTGCATAATATTCTCAGGGACTATGCCGGCATCTATCCACCTCCGCACGCTCTTATCCGCCCATGCCTCGAGGACGGGCCAGCCCTTATACTCGCCTGCCAACCTGAGGCCACCCGTTCCCGCGTCGCCCCCCGTGTCGCCCTGACCACCGCCGACTCCGTCAAAGAAGTACGAGTTGTATCCCACGTCGTCCTCGCTGCCTTCGCTCCCATCGGCGCCCGATCCAAGCTCGAAGCCGTCCCCGCTCTCGAGGTCCTCGACGAAGCCCGCAAGGAACTTTGCCCACCCGGCCGGACCATCCCCCCTCCACATCACCACCTTCGTGTCAAAGTCGCGGCCGAAGACGATCACCTGTCCCACAGCGCCGCCCTCGCCGGGGTTCATGTCGATGCCGAGGTAGTTGCCCCCCTTATCCGCAACAAGCGGTATCCAGCCGCGACACGAGTACTCACGGCGTACCCACCCGGGCGGGATAGACTGCATCAGCTCCCGCAGGCCCGCGTTCGCGCCCGTGGCAGGGTCGTCGTCGACCTCGCGCCAGAACCGCCACTCCTCGAGCACGTTTTCGAGCGGAAGGAGCGTCAACCCGAAGAAGAGGCCTTCCGAGCATCCCGCCGAGGACTCGGGCTCCTGCCCGTCGACACATAGATACGACTCGCGCACCGGGGCAGGCAACGAGAATCCAAACGTCATCTCGAGCTGTGCCAGATCCTGCGGGAGTATGCCGTAGTTGAGGGTGTCGCCCAATTCCGGGTACTCGCGCTCGAGCCACAGGCGCAGACGGGCCCATGTATTTGACAGAGGAGGATAAGGGTGGCCCGCTGCTGCAGGCTGGTGCAGTGGGAGGATGCTGCTTGGATTGGGCCGGGTAGCGCTAAGGAGCATCAGTCGGTTAGTTTCACCTTGACCGCACGGCTGCTATGCATGGAGACGTACGAGGGGGGAACATCATAGTACGGGCCAGAGGGCGAGGCTGGGGGATACGAGTAGGATGCCGAGGGACCATAGCTTGCCGTTGCAATCGCGTCCGGATTGAAGGCATCCGGGTGGGCGGCCTGGCTCGGGGAGGACGTCGGCAGGCTAAAGGCGTCGTGCGTAGACGTCATGGCCTTGCGGGATGAGTTGCGCGTGTTTTTGGAGGAGGAGAAGAGAGAGGCTAGCCAGCTCATGGTCGCAGCTCGGGCCTAGGGTCCAGTCCGAGAGGTGTAGACAGACGGTCGTGGTGCGGAGGCAAGAGTGATAGAGTGAGTGGACGGTGGAGCGAGGCAGGAGAACTGCGCCTGGGCGAAGCGCTAGACGCGGGTTCTCTAGCGAAGTGGCCGCAATCACACCAATCGGGGTGCACGCAGGCAAAAGCTCGGACTTGGACGTGCAGCAGGGAGGTCTGCAAAGACGAGCAGCAGGCGGTGGTCTGGCGGAGAGAGCGAGAGGGCGTGCCAGATGTCGGTCGCTCGAACAGGGCAGGGGCCGCCGGCTCGACTTGAAACATATCACCGTCTCCTAGCGCCCGCAACAGACGCCCCCGCAGATTCGCCAAGTTGTCCATTCTCCGCCACTGTGCCCAGACCTCTGAGTCGGTGGCGCTGCCTGTGTGGTTTGTCGCATACTTGTGCTCAGCCATGGCAAATCAGTGCAAGTCTGCACTGTTTCTCGTATGTTTAACAACCCCGGAAGAACTCCTCACGGGGGTCCATCTTGGAATTTCACAACATCATGCGCTCGCTCGAGGGTCGTACCTGTGTGTTCTCGATCTTCAGGGCGATGCTGGCGGTTGGTTTTGAAAGGTCGATGTTGAACAACCCACTGTACAACCCTTCACGACGATAGTAGCGGTAACTATCAAGCATCAAGCTTGACGGCAGGGATGCACTCGGGCGAGACCTCAGTTTCAAACATTCAAGCTTACGAGCTTCGGTCCGACATATATTACACACTATTATGGTCCCTAAATGATACACTAGAACGCTAGCGATGATGTATGCAGTGATGTATCTATCGTCCGGTCCGTCGAACATTCATCCCCCCCTCAGAACGTCCCGAGGTGGCTCGCGACCTCGTAGTCGGCGAGCGTCTTCGCGCGGAGCTCGTCGAGCGTGACGCCCTCCGCGATGTCCGTAAGCAGCAGCGTACCCGCCGCACGATCCACCCGGAACACCGCCATGTCCGTCACGATCAGGCTCACCGCCCGCGCGCCCGTGAGCGGGAGCGAACACTCCTTCAGGACCTTCGGCGCGCCGTCTTTTGCGACGTGCTGCATCGTCACGATGACCTTCGTCTTGTCCGGGTTCGACACGAGGTCCATTGCACCGCCAATGCCTGAGCAGCAACGATCAGCCGTACGCTCCACAGGGCGCGTATGCAGGCGATACTCACCCTTGACGAGCTTGCCGGGGATCATGAAGTTCGCAATGTCACCCGCTTGTGAGACTTGCATGGCCTGCGTGCGCGGTCGTCAGCATCCACCGAACCGAACGGTGCTCAAGCACTGTCTTGAACCACTTACACCCAAGCAGGTAACGTGCATGTGGCCACCGCGAATCATGTTGAACGATTCCGCAGAGTCTGTCCGGAGGTCAGCTATCTTGCCGTGATGCTGCGGAGGCACAGATTGACGCACCGAAACATGAAGCGCCAGGCAGCAGCGTCGTTGTCTCCTTGCCTGCGTTGATGATATCACTGTAGGTTCATCGCGTCGTCAGCAGGGTGTATCTGTTCGAATCATGCGTCGGTTACGTACGCGTCGACTTGTGCCGGCGTGGGGTATGGGCCCATGCCGAGAATACCGTTCTCGCTCTCGAGCCAAACCTTCACGGCGGGGTCGAGGTGCTGCGCGTCTGGGTCAGCGCCTTGATCACAATGCACGCAAGATCTGCAGGATTCACCTCTGGAATGAGCGTCGGGATACCGACACCGAGATTGACGTAGAAGCCGTCGTCAATCTCGCGGGCGGCACGCTTCGCGATGCGGTGGCGCCAGTCCTTGGTCGCCTTGTTGTCGCTGGGTGCGGGCGCGCTCGTCTGGGCCTCCGCGCTCGGTGCGAGCTTCGTCACCTCGATCGCCTTGGGCTCTGTCGCCTTTACGATGCGATCAACGTAGACGCCAGGCACGTGGATTGCGTTCGGAGATAGACTTCCGACAGGTCTGCGAGTTCATACAGGCGTCAGCAGGGCCGCGCTCCGGAGGACGGTCAAGACGCGGATCGCGGACGTACACAATCTCCTCGGCCTCGACGATCGTCAGCTTCGCGTTACGGGCCATCGTCGAATTGTAGTTGTTCGCGGTGTACCGGAAGACGAGGTTCCCGACCTCGTCCGCCTTCCACGCGTGCACGAAGGCGACGTCACCCGCGATCGCCGGTTCGAGGATGAAGCGCCGGCCGTTGAACTCGCGCGCCTCTTTCTTGTTCCCGGGGATGAGAACGCCAGCCTTCATGCCGCCGGGCTTGTAGCGAATCGGAATGCCGCCGTGCTCGACCTCCGTGTTCGCGCCCGTAGGCGTGTACAGCGCGGGTTCGCCCGACGCGTGCGCGTGCAGACGGGCGACGAGGGTGCCCTGGGGCACCAGCTCGATGCCGATGTCACCATTGAGATACGCCGACTCGAGGTACTTGTTCCTAGGCGCGCGGGGATGTCGTAAGTAATATGCGGGGAAGAATATCGCAGTATGACGGCATACCCTCCGAGATATGAGATCATGACCTTCTCAAGCTGGCCAGTCCGAATGAGTTTTACTACAGCGCATACGTAAACGACGCGGACTTGCTGGGAGAACGCGGAGAGAACACTTACCGAGACCGTGGTCTCCGGCCCCCGCGTTGTTGGAGATGGCGGTGAGGCCCTTGACGTCCGGCCGCTTTGTGAGTGCACTGATGAGGGTCTCGGGGATGCCGCAAAGCCCAAACCCTAGACGCAGCACGTCAGCATGGGGAACGCACGAGGCACGAGGGGGCGATGGGAACGTACCTCCTGAGAGGATGGTGTCGCCGGACTTGACGTCCTTGATAGCCTCGTCGACCGAGTCCCAGACCTTGGTCTTCTTGGGTATAGGCGCGTTCGCGACGACAGAGTAGTAGCGAAAGCGCGCAGCGATGGATATCCTGCTGCTGGTGCGGGCGCGGGGGATGGCGAGGGCGCGTGGGCGGAGGGCGAGCATGGCGGTGGGGTGGGTGGTGGTGGAAGTGGTGAAGGCGAGGGTGACGCGAAGGCGGGGGTATGTGCGAGGGCGGAGAGGGACGGGTGAGGAGGAGAAGGTGAGATACGAGTGGTGTGGCCTGGGATGCGGTCTGGAGGAGAAGGCGGGGTAAGGTGGGGGAAAGGTGCCGATCGTTATATATGTTTTGTGGGCAGGGGAGGGCGGGCAGTTGACCCTTCCGCCGCATTTCCGTCTCGAGCCCCGGAGAGGATTTGGAGTGGCCACATCGCGCAGAGTCGCGCGCGCGAGATCCTCCAACCGATCCAACGTCCTCGGCCGCCCCCGCCGGCCCACTCCCAGCCAATCGCACCCCGCCCGCGATCGACCGGCCCGACCCCGTCGTTCACCCGAGCTCATCCCGCCCTCTCAGATCTCAGACTCAGCCTGCACTCGCACTCGCACTCGCACTCGCACACGTCCCAGTCCCACCTCGCGGGCTGCGTCTGCGCGCGGGCGAGGGGCGTAAATCCGCACGGCATCCATGGGAGAAAGAAGCCTGCCCAATCCCGCACCATCAAATACAGCATCGGGAAACGTACAAAGTACACAGACAGCCTCCCGCCTCACATCTGCCCCAGCGAACTCGCGACCCGGAACTCGCAGCCCGTCTTCGCCCTCACCTCCTCGAGCGACACCCCTTCTGCCAGCTCCTTCAGCGTCAGCTCTCCCGCAGCCCGGTTCACGTCGAACACCGCCAGCTCGGTGATGATCTGGCTGACCGTCCGCGCGCCCGTCAGCGGCAGCGCGCACTCCTTCAGGATCTTCGGGCTCCCGTCCTTCGCAGTGTGCTCCATCACCACAATCACCTTCGTCTTGTCCGGGTTCGACACCAGGTCCATCGCCCCTCCGATGCCTTTCACAAGCTTGCCAGGGATCATAAAGTTCGCGATGTCACCCGCCTGCGACACCTGCATGGCCTGCGAACGCGATGTTGCTTATAAGCGCACTACGTCCGCCGCATGGGTCACCGTCGGACTTACCCCCAGGATAGCAACGTCGATATGCCCGCCACGAATCATCGCGAACGACTCGTACGAATCTGCAGATCGCCCTCAGCTCAGTATACAGCCACCGGGACCTGGACGCGCGATCGGGTCCGTACCAAATACAGACGACCCGGGCAGCAGGGTGACCGTCTCCTTGCCGGCATTAATAATGTCGCTGTCGTCCGGGCCCCACCGGTCAGTATATAAACGCGCTGCCTGCCGAGTCCTGTAGAAAGCCGGGCCACTCACGCATCCACCTTGTCCTTCGACGGGTATGGCCCCATTCCGAGGATTCCGTTTTCGCTTTGCAACCACACCTTGACGCCCGGCGGCAGGAACTGTGCGGAACGATGTCAGCTTCTCAGCCTATGCGTAGCGAGCGGACAGCGGAGGACCTCGGGCACGAGCGTAGGCATCCCGATACCAAGGTTCACATGGAACCCATCCTTCAACTCCTTCGCGGCACGGCGGGCAATTCTGTGCCTCTGCGCGGCAGCCGCCTTCTTCGCCGGGTCCACAGGGCTTTCATCCTTCGCGTCGGCATCCGTGGCGACCGTCAGGATCTCAACCTGCTTTGGCGCGGTTGCTTTCACGATTCGATCGACGTAAATGCCCGGGAGGTGAATCGCGTTGGGGGACAGCGACCCTACCGGGACGATGTTCTCCGCCTACAGCTACAGGTCAACACACGGGCCCTCCACAGACGGCAAAGCACGCACCTCGACTATCGTGAGCTTCGCGTTCCTCCCCATCGTACTGGAGAAGTTGTTCGCTGCGTATCTGAAGACACAGTTCCCAACTTCGTCCACCTTCCACGCGCGGATGAACGCGACGTCTCCCGGAATCGCGGGCTCGAGCACATACTTGCGCCCGTTGAACTCGCGTGCCTCTTTCTTGTTTCCCGGGACGGCAACCCCGGCCTTGATGCCGCCCTCGTTCAGCCGAATAGGGATGGTGCCGTGCTCGACAGCGGTGGAGGCACCGGTAGGGGTGTAGAACGCGGGGAAGCCGGCAGCATGCGCGTGCAAGCGACCTACAAGCGTGCCCTGGGGGATGAGCTCAAGCGAGATCTGCCCGTTCAGGTAGAGAGACTCGAAATGCTTGTTCCTAGGCACCTCTCAGAACCTAGTTTGCGAAATGCGTTTTGTCAAGGATGCACATACCCTCCGATGTATGACGCCATGATCTTGCCAATCTGGCCGCTGTACAGCAGTTTGCCTGCCACATGGTATCGTCAATGCATGGCCTGGTGTATAGCGTGGCTGTATGCGCACCAAGACCAAGTTCTCCGGACCCGACATTGTTCGAGACAGCTGTGATATTCGTGACTTCGGCTTTCCGTTTCGCCAGTGCCGCAATCAAGGTATCTGGTAGCCAGGGGCGTCAGGACGCTCGACTCCGCCCCACGAGCATGGCCGAGCTCACCAGGAGTGCCACAAAGCCCGAAGCCTTCACGTAACGAACATCTTCTTCAGCACCCCCGCATGACACGTTCCGCATGGGCAAGCTCACCGCCGCTGAGGAGGACATCACCCGACTTGACGTCTGCGACCGCTTCGTCGACCGAATCCCAGACCTTCTTCCTCCGAGGCGCCGCGTCCTCGACCGCAGTGCTGTACGCCCTGCCCGCCTGACCGATCGAGTCTTGCAGCCGGACGAGGCTGGGCGGCGAGATCGTTCCGCGGGGGTTCCGTGTCGGGCGATAGCTCGAGCGCAGCAGGGCGCGCGAGGAGACGATCCGCGAAGCATATGCTCTCCGCGCACACTGCAGCATTTTGTCTTCTTGACGTCCGGTTGACGGTGCGCCCCTAGGAGAGCAGTTGTGACGGAGAGAGAGAGAGAGAGCAAGCTGAGGCGTGCGGCGCCGTTCTCGACGCTCCGACGAGATTATAAACAGAGTATGGAACGCGCGCGTCCGCGGGCTCGCTCTGGCAGCGCTGCCGGTCTTACGCAGCATCAGCCGCAGGCAGCACGGCCAACGCGAGAATGTACATGTGAGAGCGCATGCGAGGGAAAGAGTCGCCGGATTAGGGGCGACATCAATTGTGGTCAGAGTCATGCCCCCCTCCCCGACGCTGACCTTGAATGTGGAGTGCTGAGTCCGGGCGACGGACCCGGACCCCACCGGGGTACGCTAGGCACAGTGCGGGGTAATTCGTCAGTTGCACTTCGACGATGCGGGGTGCGCAGTGGGTGCTCGCGCAGGGTCGACGTGGGGGACTCTGTAAGCTGTCCTAAAATTACAGTGGGGTGAGAGCTCTCCATTATCCAACCATTCTCTTCCACCAGAGTCCCCTTCATCTTCATCCTCCCTTGTCCGTAGCTCACCGTCTCCTGCCCGGACCCTTCGGCCGCGCGAAAGGCTTCTTGTCCGATCCCTCCGCAGAGACGCCTGCCGTGGCTGTGGGTGCGTCCGATGGCGACAGCCCGAGCTCGGCTATGAGGAACCTCTCATTTATCTCCGATGGATCCGACGTTTCCACCTTTCGCAAGGCGACTGTCGAACTGCTCCCGGAGGAGCTCAAATGCTCCTTCACTTCTCGCACGACCGACAGGACTGCGCTAGAATAGAGCATACGGTGTCGCACTGGCGACGCAGATGGGCACGAATAGATCGGAACTGTGGACAGAAGTCAGCGCGTATGGGGAACATCTCATCGTCGTCCACTCACTGACATCTCGCCGTGGCGGCGACGTGATGTTTTGTGGCCATGCGAAGAACGCATACGCTATACAGCGAAGGAGTTAGCAGATGTGCCTCATTTATTCCTAATTTCCTACACACATACCAGGATCAGAGGCCGGGAGGGACCTTCCGAGGCTGGAGACGTCAGTTTCCTGGGCAGTGGTGAGCAGCAGGGTTTCTGTCGCGGGGTCGATAGACTACATCCGGACGTGAGTAAACGTTGACCACGAGCGCAAACAAATCTTACGAGAACTACGAGGCGGCTATCCTCGGTCGCACCAAGCTGCCTTATTGCCTCCAGAGCTTCATCCGTCCATTTCATGCCGACACCCTGCCCAACATGGCTCTGCCTTGCTCGACTGCCTTCGTAATTTCTCCCCCCTGCTTCACGTTCTGCGGCCTTGACCGCTTCCATCTCCTTCTCCCTCGCACTCATGGGTGGCGGAGCAGCAACATGACGCTTGTGTCTAGCGTAGGCTTCTGCACCGATATCCTCCTTCGAAGTCGCAAATATGTTGTCTTTGAAGTGGGCCGAACCAAGGTTCTTGGTTAGAGTGGTCCGCGTAGCGGCATACAACATCTGGAAGACCGTTCGACACTGCAAAATTATGTCACGTCCCAATTAAAGACCGCTTACCTTGTCCCGGACTTTCGCCGAGTCGGGTACATAGTAGATCGCGAGCCACTCCGTGGGTGGGTCGTCCAGTCGGACGAGGATGTATGCTGGGGCGTCGTCCTCGAGGATATCGACGAGCCTGTCCAGATCCTCCTCTAGCGTCCCAGACGGCGCGATGGTTTTGCTGGGGACAAGGGATTCTGCATAGTGGGCACGAGATCAAGATGAGCAACGGGAGATGGGCGATGATAGAGTAGAGTCAGAGACCGTTCTCGATGGAGATCTTGAGGAAGCGTGTCCCGTTGGATTCGACGGCGTCCGAGAAGGCAGACGAGAGCTCGGGGGAGACGGCGATGCCAGTTGGGGCAGACATGGTAGACGGAGAGCGGAATGAAGGTGAGGGCGGCTATGGACCAGGACACGAGCGCGCCGCCGACGCGATCTCGCTGCGCGGCTTTGTCTTGGACTTGGTCGGGTCCACTTCGGCTTGCTGCTCGTCCCGTCCTCCGTTTCTACCTGCTCTCGACGCCGACCCAGGCCGTCTTTGCCTCCACAGCGTCAGCGAGCTGTGCGTATACAGCTGCGAGGCGACGACAGTCAGATCGAAGACAGCAAGTCGTCCCGGCCAGCACGGCTTCATCGCTCTACGCAGCGGCGTGTCCACTGTCCAGAGCGCGCACATAACCTACGTCGACGTCGCTGAGCGATAGTTTCAGGACAGCTTGTCACAGGCCATGGAGAACCCGAACCCTCCATACGTTCCATACCAGGCCTACAAGGTGCGTAGCGGTCGTGCTGTCTCACCTACCCAGGCTGAATGTGCGATACAGTCAAAGCGACATTCCCGCGGCTTCTCCAACCAATCAGCCCAGAATGCTGCCGCTGCACTTGCTCAGCCCCAGCCTCGTCCAGCTACCGTGTTCGGCAATGGACACACATACAACGAGTCTGTCCTGTCGCACAGTGTCGATGATAGCGTCACCGACACGGAGAAACGTTCGATCGCGGTGCTCAACGGGCGCGGAACTCTTCAGAGGCCGGTCTCCATGATTGAAAGCCTCCATCCGCCCCGACAAGAGGCCTCGCCGACGCCTCAGCTCGTCACGCGGGCTCAGCTTTCAAAGCCTCTTCCACCACCTGCACCCATCCCCGTCCCGGAACTACACAATATGGATCAACCAGTATCTCCCTCAGAGGCCAACTTTGAGGCCACGTCTTCACCGGCCATCTCTCCTGTTGTTGCTCCATCCCCGCCTCCTGCGTCTACCCCGCCCTCACCTGTTGTGTCGTCGCCTGCTTCTCCCTCATCAAACGCTTCCCGACTTCCGACCCCGAAGATCAATGGCAAAGCGGTTGCACACACCTCTCCTGTCGCTGGGCCTTCAACGCTCTCTCCCGGCTCCGCAGACAGACCGCTTGCATCGCCGCGAAAGTCATCCACGTTTCGCCATGTACGTCCGCCGACCACCAAACAATCTGCACCGTCCTCGTCTCTACGCCCTGCAGGAACCCATGCAAGGAGTTCTTCCGCTATGATATCTTCGCCGCTACGTCCCCCAGAAGCGCGTCTGCACGAACCTGCGAACGGTGCGTTGTCGACTGCGTCGACCCCGAACATGCCCGCGCTTGACCGCGCGCTCCCTCCTATACCCGCCTTCGAGCTGCACTCCCAAGTACAGCACTCACGCTCTGCCACTCACTCGCCTACCCCGGCGCTGAGCCTCCCATCTCTCTCCTCGGGACCTGTCATCCTACCTGCGCGGACGTCATCGTTGGGAGCATCGCCCGCCCCACAACACGCAGGCCTCCCCCAAGTTGCTCCGTCACCAGCGCTCACCCCGTCTACATCCGTCTCTTCCACGGTAACAGGCGTCTCCCGCGTCTCGGGACGTTCCCCCGCTCCCTACCGCCCCGGCTTCCAGCCGAAGGGTGTGTACCGGCAGCGCACAGACGAGTTCCTCGAGGCGCGGAAAAACAGTCGGGACGCCGGGCGCATCGAACGGACGCGGCTCGAGCGGAGGCTGGAGAAGCTCGTCGCTCTGCACTTTCCCCCGCCAGGGCAGCGTAAGGCGGAGGAGCAGCGCCCCGCGCAGCAGAATCGGCGCGCGTCGTCGTTCTGGGACCTTGACTTCTCGGACCTCAAGAACAAGAGCGCGGGGGATCTCTGGCGGGAGGTGCTGCAGACACAGGCGCCGCAGGGGGGCAAGAACGATATCCGCGGTAAGTCGAACAGGGAAGTCGCTCGTTGTTGCGCTTTTGTTGAGTGATGTACTGGGGCAGCTGCTGAGCAGAAGATCACCCCGTGGGAGGACGATGCCGCGGTCTCGCAGTGTCCACTCTGCGCGTAAGTCTGATTTTGATACGTGTCCAGCGTAAAATGTGAGGTTGACCAGACGTAAGTGCATCGTTCCACCCCCTTACCAACCGGAAACACCACTGCCGCCTTTGCGGTCGCATCATCTGCTCGCTACCGGTGAAGTATCCCCAACGACCACAGACGTGCTCCCTGCTATTCGTTGCCGATCAGAGTACCGGTCGAATAGAGGAGGTCGGCGAGGGCGTCGACTATGGCGTGCGGCGGCGGAATCCTGCGACTCCCGGGAAGAAAGGTGAAGCAGTGAGTGAAGAAGAGAAGTTCCTGAAAGGTGTGCGGATATGCCGAGATTGTCGACCAGTCCTGTTGTGAGTTATTCCTCATGGGTCATCATAACCGTGAGACTCATGCGAATCAGACGACAACAGTATAGGCAGGACATGGTCGGCGTCCCCCTGTTCTCGAGACTATATGAGGTGCGGCGGTCTCTGGATCGGGCCCGGTTTTCACCCAATTGACGTCTTCCTAAGGCGTTCATAAGCCTTGAGAAAGAGATTGAGGATGAGCTGCCGGTCTTCCAAGAACTCATGATCAGCCTGAGGTTTGTTGCCCTACTCTCGCTTTCTCTCCCACCCACTCACCGTGCGGAACAGCAAACAGGAACGTCCCACCCCGGAGGCGAGCGCGGTCAGGAAGCGTCTCTTAGAGGCGTTTGCGCAATACGACGCCCTTGCGAAGCGCATCCGCAAGCTCCCCTCCGCGCCTGGCAGCTCGCAGGACCACATCCAGAACGCGGTGCTCACTCGCGCAAATCTCTTCCTCCAGAAGCACATGTTCCCTCTGCAGGTTCGCACAGCCATTTTGAACCTTCCATATACCCGCCTCGCTTACCGTTCACCATACAGGCCCTGCCGAAGCCCAAGAAAGCAGGAACAGCAGGGACATCCTCCCCAAGCCCCGCCCCGCCCGAAGAGCAGATAATCGACCCGGACTCGGAGGTCGCGCGCGTGCTGCAGCCGCTGCTCGAGCAGGAGGCGCTCCTCGAGACGTTCGTCGAGGAGGCAAAGACGCACCGCAAGTTCGAGGATGTGAAGACGCTCAAGGGCAGCCTGCGTGAGATTCGCGCCGAGATCGAGCGTGTCCTCGCGAACGCGGAGGAGCACGCGTCGATGGCGCGCGCCCGGACACGAACGTCGAGCACGTAGACATAGGGCAGCCGGGGCTGGTAGTCACTCTTGGACCGGACGTGGGACTGGGTCTGGGATCGGAAGCGGACGTTCGCGGGCTCGAGGTTTGTTGCTGGGCATTTATGTTGTATCTTGCTTCTTGGACCACACATATGTGCATGCTTGGATGTGGAGGATTCATGGTTTTTTCCGTCACGTCGACGAGGATCAGCAGTTGGGAAATCGTGTCAAACGGGGCAATGCGTATGAAGACATTAGAACGATGCGTACAGGACATGGAGTGCAACGTGAGGATGAAGTAAACGAAATGTGAACAGACATTAGCGAGGATAAGTTATGTCGACCTAGCGACGTAAAGGGATCCGAAAGCACCGTATTGTACGTACCATAGCCGTCGCGCTACGCAACACCCCATCGGATTCATGGCGCCTCCCCTAATAGAACCCCAGGCGCCATCAACTGGTCCACAAGGCCTGCGACAGCCAGCACAGATCACTCCCACACATGCGTGCAGAAGCACCCTCGGACTTGCCCATACCGGTGGTGGCTCCCTACAACAGCTTCGCGCCCATCGACGGATTAACGCCGCGGCTGCGCGAGATGTTCGCGCCCAACCGTCCGTCCTCGATGCCAGGCGTCGGTGTAGAAGGCAGCAGCATATGTTGTGCCCCCACACCGGCGCCCGCAGCCAGGCTGATCATGGGCGAATACGACCGCAGTCCAGGCGTCGGCGCGGGCGAGAACGACGAGACGTGGAGGAGCATGACGACCTCCTGCGTCGCGTTCGTCAGCCGTACCATCTTCGTCCTGAGCGTCGACGACAGCGCGCTTGCAACGGTGCTGGGCGCCGCGCCCGGGGTGCCCATGACTGTCGCGGCGGGCGCGGAGGTGGAAACGGATGCGCCGCCAGGCGTGCCGCGCGTCTTGAGCGCATTGGACAGCTGGATGACAGTCTGGCACAGAACGGGTCAGTATCACCGTAGTAATAAGCTCGGCCGAGTCTCCGCGACACCAGCACTAGGACGGTTGAGGGGTGATAACCGCCCTTAAACCGGCAGATGGACGGATAGTGCAGGCCGAGTGTGGGGGAGGCATACACGAGGCGGCAGCGCACTCACCTTGACGAATATACGTGCGTCGTCGTGGAGCGCCTTCCCATCTACTCCTTGGATGTGTGCCCCCTCCTGCACCGCGGCGATGTTCTGGCGCAGCCGCTCCGTCACGTCCTTCGCCCTTGCGAGGACCTCTCTGAACTCGTCCCGCCCGTTCGTACTTGGGTCCTCGCTGTCAAGCACCTCGTCCATCATCTCCCAGATCTCCGGCGCTGCCTCGACTGCAGCCTTCATCGCACCAATCACTTCCTTATCGATGAGCGTGCTCGACCCCGACAAGTTTCCTCCGAGCAGTGGCGACGAGTTTGACGTTGGCAGCAGCGAACTCTGGGACCCCTGCCGAGAATGACTCCCCAGCTGTACGTCGTAGCCCTGCTGCCCAAGTGGGAGTACTAACCGCCGCATCGTCCGAGGATGTGTGGGCGTGGAGTGTGTTATGCCATGCATGTTGAAGGGGAAAGGTGGAGGCACCTCGACATGCGAGGGCAGCATCTTCCCGATCTCGACGTCCTTCGAGCTGAATGATCCAGCGTGTCGTCGGCTGATGTGACTTCTCCCTAGGTCAAGCGAATGCTGCGTTGTGTTGGTTCGGAGATGCGAGCGTTGTGGTGTTTCAGTAGTTGGTGAAAACGTTGGGGACGAGGTAGCCGGGGCTGACGCCGGCGGCCTGGGCTTCTCCAACGCGCCACGCATCGTCGGAGTCTTCGTACCATAGGCCTTGTACGCTAAGGGCGGCCGGGATTCCCAAAGGTAAGGCCTCACCGCATCTACATGGCTCGCCATCGCTTGCCATGCTGCCGAAATCTCCGACATGGCACCATACAGGACTAGGAGCATTTGACGCGTATAGCGCACATCATCATGCTTCGCGAGAACCTTCAGCTGCAACCCCAACATCCCGACTGCCTTGCCAAACACGGTCACGTTGTCCCGACAGTTCTCGACCACCGCCCTGCATATTGACGGACTGGGGAGCGCTCGCCGGCTGACCGAATCGAACTTGTCCAGTGCGTTGATGAGCTGAGACATATAGGAGCTCGCAGGTCCAAGAACCTTCAAGAGCACGGCAGAAAGCCGCTCATCGATGGCATACACTGTGTAGTGTTGCAATGTCTGGTAGATGTGCGAGAGTGCAAAGAGGATCCCTCGAACAGCGTCGACCACAGCCAACAATGACTCCGGGATTGCCTTGCATATTGTGGCGGCGGACAGAGTGGATAGTCGGCGAAAGTATGAGTTTCGCTCGGTGTCCATGGACGGGACGGGCCTATCGATGGATACTGGCGATGCCGATACAGGTTCATCCGTGATAGTGTTGAAGGGATGGTGATGGCTGAGGTACTTTGAACATCGAAGCTGTGATACTGAGGTAGAGATGTACTGACCTTGGTAGATGATCTGCCGACGCTGTTGCTGCCCGATGTGTGCCGTTCGGTAGGTGTAAACGCATCGGCCGCATATCGGGGAGGCTCTTCTTCACCGCAGGCCCCTTGAGAGGTACTCGGGTGCTGCTGTTGCCATTCATGTGTGAAGGCAGGCGGGCGTGATGCGGATGAATGCCGTTCGAACCAGCAGATTCCTCACTGGGGGACACGCTGGTGTCAGGCGAGCGGGAAGGAGACGGAGAGGCACTCTTCCCAGTGACGCGGGAAAAGAAGGGATCCAAGTGCAAACGAGGGGGGTTCTCAGGTGGTGGTCTGAAAGGCACAGGAGAGCGGTCGAGTTGGAAGTACTGAGACGCATCCGATTCCAAAGAAAAGGATCGTGCATGGTACAGCATGTCAGTCTGTAGCGGTGTTCGGTCTCGCGGGGCGTCCATGCTTCTGTCCGGATACGTTTCAGGAAACTTGCATAGTTGAGAGTGATCGCACTCACAAGCTTGACTCGTTTCCGGTATCACTCAGCATGGAATCATCGCTGTGTTTCCGCTCACCTGTACTCGTGGAATTGTCCTCTAGCCATGTCTGGAAATACCTGATCCATTCACTCATGACGTGAGGTTCATTGATATTCTTCGGCGTCTCCATCACTGCCGGCGGTGGCCAATCCAATGGATTATGATCGGCTTTGAACAGGCTCAGCTGCCGGAACTGCGCCAAGTATGGAGGAAGTCGAGGCAGTCTGTTCTTCGTAAGGGAGAATACCTGATCAAAATCATACACTTTGTCAGATACCGGTTGGGGCAAGACAGATGGATGACGCAGCCATCAGCATGATTTTCATGCAGGGCCTCAGTGAAATGCATCGGTGTTTATGCGAAGACCAGGTAAAGAAACACTGGCATGACCTTTCACGCATGAGAGCTGTCATGCTAGGTGTGGCGGGATCGGCGACAGTCGAGACACCATGACAGACTAAGGCGAACGCCCATTCCAAACCGTACTGTACTCTGATGCAAGGAAGGCTCTAATAACGCATTTCATCCCGCTAAAATGACCAAGGACGGTCGCAAAGGTAACGGACCACACACCTTTAGATTGACCAAAGAACCGGGTTGCGATGGGAGGCGTTTGATCTTATTTCGACTGATGTCGAGGATCTCCAGGGACGGCATGACAGTCAACTAGGAGCGTATGGCTTAGCGAGTGTGCATTAAGATGGGCAGACACGACATACGACGTCAGGAAACACAGTGAAACTGTTATTCTTCAAGACGAGATAACGAAGACGCGACAGTAGGGAGAACGCCATGGGCAATGTGGTAAGGCGGTTATGGGCCAGCGCAATACTGGTGGTCGCATTTAAACAAGTCCACCCAGTGAGAAGCTAACGGGTGGTGACGCACCGTATGACCGAGCTGTCCGAGTCCGTATCCTCGTCCTGACCGACATTAGCCAGTTCCTCTGCCCCTGATTCTCCGACGTCAGTGAGGCCCTTGTAGGCCAGGTCCAAAGTAGCGCCGCCATCGGGCGACCTTGCAAGGGCCTCCGTGATATGATCACGAGTCAAGGAGAGCGAGGGGAGGGGCGAGGAGGCAGCATTCTTTGGCGTCCCAGATGGTTTACGTAGAGAATGTTCGCCATCAGAACCAGACATTCGCCAAGGAGACTGCAGGAGAAAGAAGAGCCAGCCGACACGGTAGTGGAGTGAGCGGGAGAGACCAGACCAGCAGCCCGGAAGGAGAGCGAAGGGGAGGGGGGGAGGGGGAAGGGTGCTGGAGAGGAAGCTGAAGCCGGGACGAGGAGAGGACGTTCGACTCCGAGGACGCGGTCCCTGCACAGGCACAGACGCCGGTGCCAAACCCGCAAGATGGTTTCAACAGTCACGGTCACGCGCTCTGCCCCTCGTGACCGTGACGCTCGCGTCCGAATTTGCCGGCGTTTCGTCCTCGCCTCTTCGTTCCGGATCGACCATGTCTGCTTCGACCGCCTTTGCGGGAAAATGGGCCAGTCTCCCAGTCTCTCTCACCCCATGGATGTATGTAACACTTTGTAGATCTGTGCTTCGGGGCAGACATGACTTCTACTCAGTCTAGACGTCGTCCATTCAATGGGGCACACTCAAATGACGCCCGTGCAGGCTTCCACTATCCCGCTTTTCATGCGCCATAAAGACGTCGTAGTGGAGGCTGTCACTGGCTCCGGAAAGACTCTTGCGTTTGTGATCCCCATCTTGGAGAAACTCATCAGACGAGAACGCAAGCTTGCCAAAAACGAAGTCGGTGCGCTAGTTATCAGCCCAACCAGGTATGTTCACCGCTCTCGTACGCAGGACGATGTTAAGCGCTTCACTGCAGAGAACTGGCTACACAAATTCACTCGATATTCTCCCTCTTCCTGTCGTCTCAGCCGTCACGGCATGCACCCTCTCCCGCTCCGGACGAACCATCAGGCTCAGACGTCCAGCTTGAGCCGGAATATCCACCCCCTCTCCTGATCGTGTCTTCAGATTCGCCACCTTCGGAAGATGTACAACGCTTCCTCGCTACCAGCGCCGACATTGTCATCGGCACTCCAGGCCGCGTCGAGGAGTTCCTGTTAGGGAAAGGGAAGAACGTCGTGAGCGTCAAGGAGCTAGAAGTTCTCGTGCTAGACGAAGCAGACCGGTATGTCAAGTTCTCGTCTTGTCCGCACTCTCGCCTCACACATTCACCCAGTCTGCTTGATCTAGGTTTCCAAGCGGCGCTCACCCGAATATTGACACACCTTCCAAAACAACGGCGGACTGGTCTTTTCAGCGCTACCATGACAGATGCCGATGCGCTATCTGAGCTAGTTCGTGTGGGGCTGCGAAATCCCGCACGGATAGTTGTCAAGGTTCAGGCCAAGAAAAGTAAGGGCAAGACCATTGCGGCCGATGGCACCAGGACAGAGCGAGAAGTGGTCGAGGAACGGCGAATACCTGCAAAGCGAGTCAGCCTTGTTCACTTGCACGGAATTGGAACTGACCTCTTGACAGCTTGCAAAATTACTACATGTCATGCCCAGCCTCCGAAAAGCTAGTGCAGATGCTTCGCATCATACAGCACGAAGTTCAACATCATCGGTCCGCGCGGTTCATAGTATACTTCGCGACATGTGCGTGCGTTGACTACTTTTACCGAGTAAGTCATCTCGCCCAACCTCATACTCTAAACACTGATCGTACGCCTCATCAGGTCCTGTTGCCATTGCTTCCACCCAACACCGTCGTCTTCTCCCTCCACGGACACCTGCCCCCCGCCGCTAGGACGCGTACGCTTGCCAATTTCACCAACTCTGCGGCACTCCCGTCATCGCCCTCCATCCTATTTGCGACCGACGTCGCCGCACGCGGTCTTGATCTGCCTGACGTCGATGTCGTCATCCAATTCGATCCCCCAGCAGACCCAAAGGCGTTTTCACATCGTTGCGGCAGAACTGCTCGCGCAGGGCGGAGCGGACGAGCGTGGGTTTTGCTTGTGGGTCGCGAGGTCGACTACGTTGAATTCATGGCAGTACGGAAAATACCCATGAAGGAACGACTGCGTTTCGCACAGGACGGCTCGACGCATCCGGATGACGAAACGGACGTGGACGATGCGGAAGTCGACACGGCGATGCAGAGTATCCGGCAGAACCTCTTGAGCGATCGGGCGCTCAATGACAAGGTAAGGCTTCTACGCTGGTCTCGAGATGATGGTACTCAAATCAGTCCACTAGGCGGCGAAGGCGTTTGTATCGTTTGTCCGGGCTTATTCAAAACACGAGGCGTCATATATCTTCCGCCTCAAGGATCTAGATCTCGTTGGTCTCGCGAAAAGCTTTGGACTTCTGCGACTGCCTCGCATGCCGGAGCTGAAAGGCGCTTCGCGCGAAGGCTGGAAGGATGCAGACGTCGATGTAGGCAGCCTTCCTGCGGCACGGCTTTCTGACTAACCGCATTGTCATCTCAGTGGAACGCGTATGCCTACGCCGACACGGCTCAGGAAGCCAAACGGCTCGCGGAATCTATCAAGGCCGCACCAAGCGCGGAAGATATAGAAAAACGCAAAGCCTCTCGTGCTGAGGCGCAAAAGGCGAATCTGGCGTGGAGCGACAAGATGAAGAAGCAGGAAGAGCGAGATAGGCGGAAAGAAAAGAAGGATCGCAAGAAAAAGTGGCAGAAGGCGCAGGCGACGGCTGCCGTCGCGTCAGAGCAGACGGGAAACAAGCATGGAATCGACAACTCGGATAGCGAGAGCAAAGAGGGGGATGATTGGGCAGAGCTTGCACGAGAGGAGCGAGCAGCGAAAAGGGTGAAGAAGGGACATATAAGCCAAAATCAATTCGATGCCGAGTTTGGGGATTTGTAGCCCACAGCACTCTGTTGTATCTTTTACTTGTTCTTCAACAGGGCGCCAACACATTAATACACGGCGTAGGAGTAAAAGTAAAGAGGCCCACGAGAATAATGACAACGCCTATATTGCCTATATTCCGGACTTGCATGCGCGCACCAACGCATATCGAGCGCTGATAAAAGCCCGATTAGCAATTATTTGGTTAAACCCCCAGCCATAAGCAGCTGCTCACGACACCCACCACCGCCATCCTCACGACCATCTTCGCCGTCCCAACCGTCCCTGATGACCTCGCCCAAACCCTACAAACGGCGGCGATGTTTTGTAAGTCTTCTAAATTCGACCCTGAGCGCGCGCTAGGTGCTCGCTCGCTCGCTCGTTCGCTTGCGCCCGACTCGCGATCTGTGCAGACCGACGTCCTCTTCTCCCGTACCCTCCGCTCAGCCCCCTTTCCCTCTCTCCGCTGACATCCTCGCGCAGTACTACCAACCCGACGGCACGCCGCGCGTCAGCAACGGACAGGCCGGTTGCCCGCTCAAACCAAGCTCCAAGTGCGATTACGTGCACCCCGAAGAGCCGCAGTGGCCCACCGCCCCGGACAGCTTCCCGCCCTCGTATCTCAAATTCTTGCCGCCTGTACGACCGCCTCAGCTGCCCCCCCGTCCGCTCTCGCCGCCCCGCAACGCGCGCCCGCATTCACCCCACGGACCGCCGGCGCCACCCCCGTACGGGCTGCTGCCACCCAGGGAGCGAAGGCCGAGCACGACGACCTCGATACACGCGGATCGGGACCGCGACGTCGACATGCACGCCTCGCGCGCTTCCCACCAGCGGGGGCACTCCCCGGCGCAGTCGATCCCATCGTCTTCGGGACGCCGTCCGACGTACATCGCGAGCGGCGCGCGAGGGCGGGAGGAAGACAGGGAGCGGGGGCGGGGTGACGACCGGGGGCGGTACCGGGACGACGAGCGGCGAAGCAAGGACCGTGACACGCGGAGGGACGACGAGCGGTACCGCGACGACGGCCGTCGAAGGGACTCGGAGAGGCGGAGGGGGGACAAGTCCAGGGAGCGCAGGAGCCGATCGAGCTCGCGGGCTCGCCGACACTCCTCGTCCTCCCGTCGGCCGCGGTCGAGCTCGCGGGACCGCAAGCACCACACGTCGGAGCCCCCGCCGAAGGAGCTGACAGCGGAGGAACAACGCAAGCTTTGGCTGCGCCGGATCGAGTACGTCGTCGCACCTCCCCTGTTCTCGCAGCTGGCGTAACGTCCCGCGCGGCAGACTTCTTCAGAAAGTCATTCAAGCTCGCACCGACCATGTGCGGCTCCACGATGAGCTGCAGAAGCTCGAGCGACTCGCCAAATCGGTGCAGTACGAGAGCCTGCCAGAAGAGGACAAGACGGCCCTGCAGAATCTCATCGCTACGTCGTCCACCCGCGTCCGGGAGAAGGAGCGCGAGCTGAACGCCCACGCCGGAAAGCTCATCCCAGACGATTTCTGGCCGTTTGCCCAACGCGCGGAGCAGACCTCGGACCCAGGATATCAACGCATGACCGAAGTCCTCGCAAGCCTCAAAGGAGACGTCGATGAGCTACATAGCGCGATAAACAACATGCAGTCCTCTCAGCCTTCTGCAGCGGCACCCGCGTCCGCTCCTGCTGCCGAAGCAAAATCGGAGTCGGGAGAGCTTGGAAACGACGTTTCCGCTACAGGTCGTCCGAAAAAGCGTCGTCGTCTGTCCAATGACGACGGCCCACCCGCGACCGACCTCTCGTCAGCAGAGCTGGAGAAGATGCAGGACGCGCTGGCTGTGCTAACCCATCGTATATCTGACCTGCAGAACAACATGCTCCAGTACGACAGCCACATCGCCGACGAGGTGGAGGCGCAGCTCGACTACAAGATGTCTACTTTGCGGCTTGTGAACGGCGAGATCGAGAAACCGGGAGCGCCAGAGCTGCAGGAGATAGTGCAAAAGCTGGTCGACGGCCTCGAGGAGGCCAACAAACTCGCGGATGCGTCCGCTCAGCGGCTCGCGGAGCTGCAGTCCATGGGCAAAGAGCTGGACGAGCAACGTGAGCTCATGCGGCGCCAGAACGACGCCATGCACAAGCAAATCGAGGAGGTACGTCCTTGCGGTGGCTCCTGCATCAGCCTCTCGTGCGGTGTCCAACGAATGCGACAGCTCGAGGCCGAGTTCGAAACCACGACGAAGCACAAGGAGGAGATCGTGGCCCTGCGCGAGGCGATCACGTCCATCACCGCGCGCGTGGCAGACCCGCCGCCCCCGCCTGCGCCCCTGTCCGCGGAGGCGATCGTGGAAGCGATCCGGCCGCAGCTGGTGCACGCCGCGCGCGAGGACCTGTTCCCGATCCTGAACGACGTGCGCGCGCACATCCAGAAGGAGCTGCACGAGCAGTCGAGCCAGGTGAGCGGCGAGCTGATGACGCAGATGGTGCCCGTCGTGCGCTCCGTCGAGCGCATCTCGGCGTGGATCGAGCGCATACGAGGACCGAACGGGGCGCCGGTCATGGTGACGCCGGGCGCGGCTGCGATGGCAAGGTCGGCGTCCGCGTCTTCGGTCACTGCAGCCAGTTCTGCGTCTACAACGCCCGCGCCCGTGGATAAGGGCAAGGGCAAGGGCGTGGCGCGTACGTAGCCGCCTTTGTAGACGTCGGCCGACTTTTGTACCAGTATAGTGTAAGGCTCGTCACGTGTTGTACAGTGAACTCTTCCTCGGAGTCGTATGTTATACTTTGATTGCCAAAACGGATGGTCCCCCCGAGGATCGAACTCGGAACCCTTGCATGACAAGGCGAAGGCAACCCTATAAGTACAAAGCTCTAACCAGTTGAGCTAGGGGACCGTGGCTGCACAGCACCCGCCCTTCTCTCTCGCCCTGTTGACAACATCACGGGCGCATTCGTCGCAGAGACAAGCTCTCCAAACTGACGACAAGGGAAGGAAAACATCGGCACGGACAGTTCAGTGTGCTACACTCCAGGATCCCTGCTTTCTTCCCGCACACCCCCGGACGTGATGCGGATGAAGCGCGTCCCGACCCTCTCGCCCTGCTCCGGAGAATGCGTGATCCACACAATAGCCTTCAGCCTCGTCTCTCCGGACTTGACTTCCGCGACGAGGTGCTTCTCGATCTTCGCGGACGAGTCCGAGTCCAGCGCGGACGTGGGCTCTGCGCATACAGCCACGCAGTCAGCCTCCCTGTCCGCACTCTCGCCGGGGGGGAGGGACGTACCGTCGAGCAGGAGCACCTCCGCCGTGTCAAGCCCCACCGCTATGGCAAGCACGATCCGCTGCGCCTCGCCGCCGCTCAGGTTCGCCCACGCGCGGTCCCACAGCGAACGCTCGATGCCCCACGACTCCGCGACAGCGAGCGCGCCGCCGTCCGCGTCGATGCCGTCCGGCGCCGCGCGTCCCAGCCCGAGCGTCGCCGCCGCCGCCTTGTCCTTCGCGGAGGGTTTGGCGTGCACGGCGAACGTCGACACGGCCTCGAGAAAGTCGCGCGGCGAGCCGGGGAGGAGCGACGGGCGCTGGGGGACGTAGAGCACCTGCGTGCGGTACTTTGGGATGCCTGTCCGTGCGCCGCGCACGGTTTCAATAGACGTTCTCCGCGCGTTACAGGCGAGGGGGGCGCACCGTACGACTGCGGCGTCCTTGCGAACGCGGCCGAGTCCGTTGTCACTTCCGCCGTAGCAAGAGCGCGAGAGAGCGAGAGAGCGCGCTCACCGGCCTCTGTAGAGCACCTCGCCCCCGTACGTGTTGAGGTGCGATATGCACTTTAGCAGCGTGGACTTTCTGCACGCCCGGGTAGCTCGTCAGTACACACAACACGACGCGAAAAACGACACGACGTGCCCCGAACCGCTCTTGCCCTGCAGGACCACGATCTCTCCCTCCTGAATTTTGAGGTTGACGTCGCTGAAGATGGGCTGGCCCTTCTGCTTGTAGCACCCGACGTTCTTCAGCTCGAGCAGCGGCGCGCCAGACATTGTTCAAGAGCGGACGGGGGCGGTTCGGAGGATGGTGTGAGTTCAATGCAAACCTCGCGCCCGCGGTGCGGTCGGGGCCGGGTTCTGAAGAGAACGTCGTCATAGCTGACCTTTGGGCGTCTATAAGAGCGACGCGGCCGTCTGCGCTGTCGATCCTGAGGAACTCGGCGCTGAAAGAACCTACGTACGTGTCCCACTGCGGGCCTGAGGCCAGTGTGGGATGCAAGGACGATGCAAGATGCGATTGCAAGTATTATCAAAGCATGAGGAGGGGGTACGGGCACGCAGAGGCACCTAATATTCTACGCTATGGTAAGGTACTTCATGGGGTCCTACGGCTGGGGCATGGGGATGGAAGGGACACCGGGTGGCGGGACCATGCCCATCTCCTCCGGGGTCAAGCTCGAGCTGTCGATCATCACACCGACGCCGACCTTGGCCGCGTTCTGTATGGGGAGTTCATGGATGCATGAGCGAACGAATGCGCGCACTCAGGAGTAGAGCAGAACGTACCTTGAGGTGGTCGATCTCTCCAGAGACGAGGAAGGCGAAGGTGGGGGCGAACCGCTGCTCTAGGTGCGCGGAGACCTTGCCCGTCGAGTCGAGCTGCGCGCGGAACGATGCCATGCGGAGCTCGTACCGCGCCGCGAGCGTTGCCAGCGCGTCCCGCCGTCCAGGGGCCGCCATGACCTGCAGGTCCGCTGCGACGTCGACCTTCTCGCTCAGCTTCTGCCAGTACGTCGCCTGGAGAACACCGGGGCCCTGCACCTGCGCCGTCGCGATCCAGTTCCGGTCCGTGCTGGTGTACTTTGCCAAGTACCCCGCGCCGAAGTCTGACAGGCCGGGCGCTTGATGCTGGAGGATGGTCTCGACACCGAACGCGAGGTTTTTCGTGACGGACTGCATGTAGGAGCCCATATAGATGCCGGTGAGGTCCGCGGGGGACGGGTTCACCGCCTTCGCGTTCAGCGAATAGTCAGAGCCCTGGTAGTCGTGCTCGAGCTGGAGGAAGCTCTGCCCGGCCTGTGTCGACAGCTGCAGACGTGGCCGTCATTGTGTGTGCTTACGTGGCCCCGATTGCAGGCACTCGAGGGCTGGGACGTACCTGCGCCTGCACTTTTGAGACGTTGTTTGCGCTCCAGCCCTGGTTGAACCGCCCCGACACGTTCCCGTCATTGTCGACGTTACCGTGCAAGAAGAGCTGCGGAGAGCGTGAGCGGGCCGAATGAGTGGCATGACGTTCTTCGCTGGCAGTCTCCTTACCTTGTCGTTCGCGAACACCGCACCAAAGTGGTATGTTGGGGGAGTCGTCTGCGAGCCCAGGTGGAACGAGTGCGTGACTTGGAACATCGGGCTCATCGACAAGCTCTTGGAGAGGTCAGCCCTCGCGCCGTCAAACGCATAGTTGGTCAGCAGGGTCTCTAGCACAGGGAAGAGGCGCATGAGCGTCGCATTAATGTGATGCTGGACGCAGCTCACGCTTGGCCTCCTTTGAGAGGTTCTCGACCGTGCCGGGGTTGGGGAGGTCGAGGGACTTCCTCCAGGCAGCGAAGCGGTTGTAGACGCTACCGAAGGGCCATGAGGAGGACGATGCGACCGGGGCCGGGACAGGAGGGGGCGGAGCTGCGGGGGGGTCGAGGGAGAGGGGGGTGGGGACAGACATGACGACGGCAGACGGTGTCCGCTCGCGCTGGAGTAACGTCCAAAAATTCGGGCGCACCAGTGCCACTCGATTAGGCAACTGCCACGATGCAGCCTCCCCGGGCGCGTCCGTCACGCGAATAGACGCCCGTCCGCTCTGCGCGCGTGTATGTGCATTGTTCATGTACAGAGTGTCACATCTAGGAGGCTCACGGCCATGCATAGCAAGAGCAGCCGCACAGGCTCAGCATAGAAATCCGCCGTCGCTACTTGTACGCTGGTCATTCCCGGCGATCCACCGCTTTCTCGTGGCGAGCACTTTCGACGTCTATTGCACACAGGCCTCGAGAAGACATGCACGTTTCAAACACGCCGTGATAGGAGGCATTCGTGCCCATCCACGATTGTCGTATCGATGGCTCGCCGGAGGGTTGTTCGATGTAATGACGTACGCAAGCAGGATACGAGGATATCGTCGTCTGTCGGCAGCGGTGGGACAGAGGTAGGGCCTCCGCGTATCTGGAAGACGAGGATCTAATATGTGGCCAATGCATGCACGCGTCGAAGATCCGACTAGGGAGATGAAGGAAGGCCAGTGGTACACAAGCGCCGGCGAAAGCGCGTCGGGCGAGTGCTGGACAAATTGCACGATCCAAAGCTGGAACATCGCCGAGCGAATTGTCGGCGATGTTCCAGCGACGTTTGGACCGTGCGGGAGAGCGGGAGAGAGAAGAGCGGAAGGGGAGGGACGGGGAGAGAGGAGTGTGACACACGTGACTTGAGTGTTGTGGAAAGGTCTGGAAAGGGCAAGAACGAAGGTCGAATATGCCGGAAGCGCATCGAATGTCCTCTGCGCGAGAGTGTATATAAACCTCTGCCCGTGCCAGACATCCCCCAACGACCACAAATCCATCTTCCTACCTCTCTTCTAATCTCTCCCTCCCCACACACTCCATCCACAATGACCAAGGCGATCGGCATTGATCTTGGTACCACCTACTCGTGAGTTTTCATCTTCCCCGCCCGCCATCAGAGCTACTTGCTCATTTTTCGCGTTTTAGCTGCGTCGGTGTCTGGCAAAATGATCGTGTTGAGATCATCGCCAACGACCAGGGTAACCGCACAACCCCCTCCTACGTTGCCTTCACCGACTCCGAGCGGTTGATCGGTGATGCCGCGAAGAACCAAGTCGCGATGAACCCCCACAACACTGTCTTCGACGCTAAGCGTCTCATCGGCCGCAAGTTCGCGGACCCTGAGGTCCAGGCCGACATGAAGCACTTCCCCTTCACCGTCTTCGACAAGGGCAGTAAGCCCTATGTCCGCGTGCAGTACCGCGGTGAGGACAAGGAATTCGTAAGTTCACGTCCGCCCTCTTCCGCGATACCACTTTGTATTAACTACCCGGTTTACAGTCCCCTGAGGAGATTTCCTCCATGGTCCTCACTAAGATGAAGGAGATTGCCGAGTCCTACCTCGGTGGCACCGTCACCTCCGCCGTCGTGACTGTCCCTGCCTACTTCAACGACTCCCAGCGTCAGGCGACGAAGGATGCGGGCACCATTTCCGGCCTTAACGTCCTCCGTATTATCAACGAGCCCACCGCCGCCGCCATCGCGTACGGTCTCGACAAGAAGACCCAGGGCGAGCGCAATGTCCTCATCTTCGATCTCGGTGGAGGAACCTTCGATGTGTCCCTCCTGACCATCGAGGAGGGTATCTTCGAGGTCAAGGCCACCGCTGGTGACACTCACCTTGGTGGTGAGGACTTTGATAACCGTCTCGTCAACCACTTCGTCCAGGAGTTCAAGCGCAAGCACAAGAAGGGTAAGCCATTTGTGCGCTTTGCTCCTCATGACCCACGTGCTAATTCGTGCTCTCTAGACCTCTCCTCCAACCCTCGTGCTCTCCGTCGTCTCCGCACAGCCTGCGAGCGCGCTAAGCGCACCCTCTCCTCGGCTGCGCAGACCACCATCGAGATCGACTCCCTCTTCGAGGGTATTGACTTCTACACCTCCCTCACTCGTGCGCGTTTCGAGGAGCTCTGCCAGGACCTCTTCCGCAGCACGCTCGAGCCCGTCGAGAAGGTTCTCCGCGACGCGAAGATCGACAAGGGTGCGGTCCATGAGATCGTCCTCGTCGGTGGCTCCACCCGTATCCCTCGTGTCGTGAAGCTCGTCTCCGACTTCTTCAACGGCAAGGAGCCCAACAAGTCGATCAACCCCGACGAGGCCGTCGCGTACGGTGCCGCCGTCCAGGCTGCCATCCTCACGGGTGACACCTCGGAGAAGACTCAGGACCTTCTGCTCCTCGATGTCGCGCCGCTCTCGCTCGGTATCGAGACCGCAGGTGGTGTCATGACGCCTCTCATCAAGCGTAACACGACGGTCCCGACGAAGAAGTCGGAGATCTTCTCGACTTACTCCGACAACCAGCCCGGTGTGCTCATCCAGGTCTTCGAGGGTGAGCGTGCGCGGACGAAGGACAACAACCTCCTCGGCAAGTTCGAGCTCGCCGGCATCCCCCCCGCACCCCGTGGTGTTCCTCAGGTGGAGGTCACCTTCGACATCGACGCGAACGGTATCCTCAACGTCTCCGCGTCAGACAAGACTACCGGCAAGTCGAGCCGCATCACCATCAACAACGACAAGGGCCGTCTCTCGAAGGAGGAGATCGAGCGCATGGTCTCCGAGGCCGAGCGGTACAAGGGTATGTCCATTTCGCCCCCCTCGCGCGTCTTGAGCCGAATACTGACTTGCATCTCACAGCCGAGGACGAAGCCGCGACCGCCCGTATCACCGCGCGCAACGGCCTCGAGTCGTACGCGTACAACCTCCGCAACAGCCTGTCCGACGACAAGCTCAAGGACAAGTTCGATCCCGCGGACAAGAAGAAGCTCGAGGACGCGGTGAACGACACCATCTCGTGGCTCGACAACTCGCAGGAGGGCTCGAAGGAGGAGTACGAGGAGCACCAGAAGGAGCTCGAGGCCGTCGCGAACCCGATCATGCAGCGGCTCTACCAGAGCGCCGGCGGCGCACCCGGCGGCGAGTTCCCTGGCGGCGCGCCCGGCGGCTTCCCCGGTGGTGCACCTGGCGGCTTCCCTGGTGGCGCAGCAGGCGGCGAGGACGGCCCCAGCGTCGAGGAAGTCGACTAAACGGCGCACGACGCGCTATGGAGTCCTCCGTCGCTGGGTTGTTGGGTGGTCATGACCTTTACGAGTTCTCGCGGACACGAAATCAAAAGCATTCGCATGTATCGCATGTACACTAGTCGCATCTTTTAGATTCATTGCTTTCTTTTCGTCTCTCTCTATCTCGCCAAGCTGTACGCATTTATGTGTGATCGTGTTCTTGCGACGTGTACGGCTAATTTCTCACGTCTGATGAACATGCTTAGCGGATGCTGGGTATGGGCAGCAACGCTCAGAACTTTGTGAGATTTATTGAATACTTGATATCGCGCTTGTGCGTGATCGGACATCATGTCAAGCATAGGGCATCTTACGACCCTCAAGAACCATTAGCTCTTCAACTAAGCGTCTTCTATACATTTCCTGCTTTGAGCATACAACCTATCTCGGCCATCGTGACAGAATCAGTCGTCACGAAGCACGCCGAGTCTGAATCGCGGACGTCGTACAAACTACTCAGTTACTTTATACCTGGACCTTGAGCGCGCCTGCCTGGACCTTGCCTCCAGCGACAGGTCGCGAGAGCTTGTTTGCGCCTGCCAAGCGCACATCGACGACTCAGTCTCTCTGGTGCGAAGAAACGGCTGGGGGAATGACGTACCAGCCTCGACCACGAACGTCGCGCTCGCAAACGCGTCCAAGTTCGCGGTGCCTGCACGCATGCACGCGCGCCATCAGCAGCAGCTCCCAGGCGCTTCGAAATCCCTGGGCCGAACGCTGAGCGACCAAAGAGTAAAGGGGCTCACTGATGTTGCGCATCGCGTAGTACGTCGCCGTCGCCGTCTTCGTGTCGAGCGCGAGCGTGAAGAAGCCGCGGTACGAGCCCTCGCTCCACTGCAGGTCCTCGTTCACCCGCACGTACTGTTGCGAGAGCGCGTCCGCGGCGGGCGGGAGGATGCCCGCCCCGAACGCGGAGCTCGACGTCACGGCTGTCCCCGCGAACTCGACGCCGATCGCGCCCTTGCCCGTGGCCGGGTTGTACGTCGTGGTGTCGTTGGGGCCTGGTTTCAAGGCGCGGAGGCGAGGCGTGCGCGTGAGTACTGGCGGGGTATGGACGGTCGTTTGGGGTGGTGTGACTCACGGGCTAGGTCGCTGACCCAGTTGGCGTGCGAGTCTCCGGAAAGGATGATGGTGTTGCTGATCTTGTTGTTGTACAGATGGTCGAGGACACGGGCGCGGTTGGCACGGTAGCCATCCCAGGCATCCTAGAAGACGTGCATCTGAGTGAATGAGGATGCGGACGAGACGAATCACGGTACACACGACGTCGACTGTCGGAATGCAAGGAAACCTATGTCAGCGATCCCGGGTAGATACGATACGTGAAAACTACTTACAGCCAGACTCATTTAGCTGGGTAAATACGATCTGCTGCCTAGAAGCAAGTGTTAGGTATCGAGAACACATCAGGATAACTCAAAGTGGTCTACCCTACTATGCGCCAGATAGCACCGCGATGATGAGAAGCCGTCAGCGTGTCGAAGAACCCTATAATGAATCGAGGTTAGATCTGTGCCAGCAACCGTGAAGACCTGCAACTGGAACAAACATACAATTCTCTTGGGGGAAGCCCATGAGCGAGCGGCTTGGTTCGTCAGCGATAGATTCAATGACTGTTTATACCAGTCAGGACAGCGTCTCCTATGGGATGTAGACGCTTCTCACAATCTAACAGTCAGGTGGGCATCTGACGGTCAGCCCAGAAGACCGTGTCATGTCTATCAGCTCACCAGTGTTGTAGTAGAGCTTTAACGAAGTTAGAGATGGGAGAAGGTATACTATGCACATGGACATACATCAGTGATATCCCTGTCATATTGGCCTTTTACCGGTCAATGAGGCGCGCTCAAGAGGAGCAATCATCATAGACATACGAGTGTCAAGCATAGTGAGATCCTACACGCACGTCAGCGGCCGGTAAGCCCAGCATGAAAAGCCAGCTTCGCTCACCAAGAGCTTGCCGATCTGGAAGTTGCGCCAAATGCGAAGCTTGTCGTCCGGGTCCACTTGGCGGATAGGCATCCACTCATGGTACGCGCGAACAGCTGCGAGCTTCCTGTCTGTGAAACAGGCACCAGATTTAGAAAAGCTGCAGCCGACGCTCGTGTCGTTGCTATCAGCGGTCCCAGCCTTCCAGGCTTGATCTGCGACCTCATGGTCGTCCTATACAATCGTTAACACCGAACTTGTTTTGTGTACCGATGTGACATACCCTACACGTCACTTATTTAGGCACTACGTGGTTTTTGGGAGTATGAGGATCTTACTCACCAGACTGTGATCCAGGGGGCTTTGACATGAGCGTCAACAAGACTAACGTCGGTCCTGTACTGGTTGAGACGAAGCCGATAGTCTGCTATGGTCGCGAGCTCCCTGCCCAGCGTCTGGCGTCCAATTTTTGCGCTAAATGAAACTGCTGTGAGACATGTATGCTGACGGGACCCCACGTAGCAGTATGACATACCCACTCCCAAGCGACTCGTAAATCTGCAATATAGTAAGTCAATAACATGTTTACTGACAGGCCCGTATGCCAGGGAAACACGTGCGTAGTCTCCAAGGTGGACGAAGATTTCGGCAGAAGTGTTGTGAGCGGCCACCCCATACGCATTGAAATAGCCTGAGTGTTGACGTTGTTGATGTTTGGCTTACTTCAGCATAGGCAATTCGACGCACCATCTTGGTAACGGGAGCAACTGAAGACAGCAAATTCTAGCGGTTTGCCTCCGTTTACGAGGTGAGCAGGAGCTACAGATCGCGCCAATAAGCTACGAAACCTATACGACACTGTCAAACACTTTGATACTCACTGTCGGGAGTCGCGATAGTCCTTGTCGCCCCAACAGGGCTGACGGTCTTGGGGTTTGCACAATCGGAGAATTGGTACCAGTAATGGGTGTCCGGCTTGAGATTTGTAGCTTCCACCTTGAGGGTGAAATCTACGTCGTAGCTCGTGAAGGCGTCGCCGGAGTCGATGGGATGTCCGGCGAGATGGGCATTGTCGAAGATCTTGAAGGACACGCAGACGGGGATGCTCACATCAGAGGGTAGCTTGGGTCCGGTGGGCACCGCACGAGTCCAGAGCAAAACCGAATCGTGGAAGGGATCCCCCTGCGCATTCATGAATAGAGATTTCATGAGAGCAGCTTTATGGATTTTACACTGGCGACTATCGACGACCCGAGATCAGCAACATCACGCCCGCTTCGAGGAATATTATTTACCTGCATGTGTAAAGTTTATCCCGCCGTTGTAGATCCATGGGCTCTGTTTTTTACGACAATACGTTAGATCAAACATAGACTGAACATGTTTTGCTTTCACCCACGCTACTGAAGTCGCCGCCGTAGAAGGTGGGGTAATGTTCGTCTTTGAATCCGTCCGAGCTTTGAGTATCCGACAGTTGTCTCTTCGCATATTCAATATGGCGAGCTTGTAGCGATCGAGTGTTATGGGACAACTACGACGCAATCACAAAGTACGTTGCTCGTTCTCGAACGAGAGAAATCCTAATTACTCACGTGCGGAGCGTTCACGAACGGGGAGGAATACGCCAGGTTACGATCGAACAGCTCTGTCGCTCCTGAGAGAGCGCATGAGAGCGCAAGACTTGCGATAAGGACTGACAACATCGCACTTGAAGCTCGCAGTCGCGCACACACCCTACTGCTTGGGCGGGCCCATTTTATGCACCATGCTGATGAACGTGTCCCCATGGACAAAACAGCCGACAGAACCATGCTGTAATGCAAGTCGCAACATCTTGCAGACGCACGTTCGCTCACAGTTCAGGCGATTGGGGGTGCATTCGAGGGACTCGGGAGTGTGATGAGACTGCTGCTACTGATGGAACCAGCGTATGGTCATCAGCAGGTGGGCTAGACTGCTTCTCTGGCCTGAGTGTCGTCATCCACGTGTACAGTGTTGTACGTACCGTTAATCCCGTCGAGTCTCACGCTGCCATGGGCAGAAGACGAAGAAATGGAGCACAAGCACAGAAGGGTGCGTATAGTCGCGGACGATCGTTCGTGATAGGCTTGTCTTACACTGGGGCGGAAAAGACATCAGGAATGAAGCAGTTGCAATTTCGTCGCCTTAGTCAACGTTCTCCCAAAAGTGGCACGAACTCACGAATGTGTTTGAGCAATGTGTCTACTCAAGGTTCAACGAATACCACTAGCAAACGACCGGAATGGACGGCAGCATAGATATTATCGTAACTCAGGCCTACGATACGGCCTCCAACGGCACGAAAATGTTCTCGATGGGTCTAGAAGAAGTGCGGTGATGAGCTGTTATTAGTCGCGTCCGCATGGACACTTGTAGGCACAATCGTGTTGAACGTGCTACATTGATGCTATCTGTTTAGCCGGCTTCAGCAGAAAAATAATCAATGAGGGTGTAATAAAAGGGCCGCTTTGACGGACGTCCATACGCCAACCTTGCAAAGGTTCGCATCGAACAGGCCACTAGCGACACGGCCACCTTCACGTAGGTAGGCATTATGCTAGCTTGTCAAGTTGTTGGGAATGACGGCACAAAGTCCGTGTCTTGTGGCTCTGACGGGACACAACCTCGGAACCCAACCGTGTATGCAAGAAGTTTGCAGTGTGATACCAACGCAAGACACTTCGTCGTACAACAACATTTTACCTGTGAGATCCGCATGTAAGGAGTCGTCAGTATTTGAACCTTATGATAGACATACTAGATACCTTTCAAACACTCACCAAATGTACTTCAATACATTCTGAGTCGGTCGGTACGAATCCCCGACAGTAAATTCCAACTAGAACAATCTTCTCATAGCTTCGCCCTCCCCACAGGGACCCCGCGTCCAAAATCGAACGAGACACCCTCCTCGGCCTCGAGCAGCTGGAAGCGAGGCAGAGCGTTGAAGTATCCGGCATACATCGTGCCGACGACCCCGTGCGTCATTGCTGCCTGCTTCGCGGGTATTTTCTGCGTGCGCCGGCCTGTGCCCGCTGCGGCGGCGTCAGCCGCGAGCTGCACCTGGCATGACTTCTCGAACGAGACGTAGAAGTGAAGGGTCGCTTCGATGCTATTCGTGGCCACCAGCAGGCCGTGGTTCTATGGTGGTCGTGAGTATAAAAACTAGCTCTCCCGCCAATGGCAAGGTATAGCTGACCTGCAAAATAACAGCCTGTATGGGTGCAGCGTGAATTTCCAGTGATTGTGCTGGGCTTCAAGCAACAATGAAGCGCACCTTCTTGTTACCGAGCGCCACCGAGATATGTTCACCTTCTTCTTCGCTCAATACAACACCACCGTACTGGTCGTACACGCCGTGATCCTACAATCATCGAGGCGAGGTTCGCAGCTGAGCAACACGATCCAGAGCAGACCTTATCCCCCGCGTCGCTCACCTGATAGAACGCGCAGCTATCTTGGGTGATTATGTCTAACTCTTTCCCAAGAGCAGAGAATGCCCGTCCGTAGATGGAATGAGAGTGCGCGGCGCAGTTCACGTCTGGGCGTTTGGCATGAACAGTCGAATGAATCATAAACGCCGCCCTGTTGAGCAGAGTGTTCGGGCCGGACTCGGCTACCTGAACGTTGGCGTGGTGGTCTACGAGCAAGAGATCTTCAGGTTGGATGAGCGAGAAGTGTTTGCCCTGTTGGATGTTAGAGTGAGAGACAATTGGCCAAGTGGAAGTGGCCTGCGACATACGAATGGGTTGACCCAGAAACAATCTGGACGAATAGGGTCCTTGAGAGAAGTGCTTGTCAGTTTCGCGTTCAAAAACTGACTGTTGCGAATTTTTTACTCGGACGGTGATGTGACCCGCAATTCCTTCGTCATAGCCCAGTTTGCCTGAGGACAGACAGACGATCAGGCATCCGCATCTTCAACACGCAGGGGCAAGGAAGCGCACCAAAAATTCTAAATGCCTGCGCAAGGCGGAACTTTAGATACTTGCGCTCCATCTGCTTCGACTCAAACTTGGGAGGGAGCGGAAGGTCACCAATGGCGGAAGCATGGTGGGCGCCCTCGTATGGCGCGATAGGTACCTCGGTTGGGGGAAGAGACATGGATGTCGTGTAGTATTTGGATATGATTGAAGAGGGCGGCCTCTGAGGGTTATTGTGCATGCTCAGTGGCCGCTATATATGCTCCACATCCCAGAGGGCGGTCGCACGCACGGCGGCGGCGGCACAGTGAGTCTAGGATAGGCATCCAGAGGCTCGGAAGTCAATTGTAAGACTAGCACTAGAGGATCAGCTGGACGCGATGAGTATATTTGCGCACGCAGTGAGAGAAAGAACCTGGCGAAGTGAGGACAGCAGGTACATGATGGTGGTTTAAGTTGCAAACCCGCACGCCGCATGACGGATGCTCGGCCACCACGGTCACGCACACGACGCGGCATCGCCCCAAGTAGTTCAGCAGGCAAGATAGCAATATTAATGATGAAGCTTTTACTCGGCTCCAAGCACGCAATACCAGGGAATGTGCAAGGGAATGTGGGTGCCATATTGATACGCCTAGGCCCTATTTCAACAAAATACTGTTGCTACTTCCCGGATCACTCACTGTGTGCCCGAGGAGTGACGATCCGACAGGCTTTAAGTGATCATTTTCGCACTCCGTCAGTTCTAGTGATGCTGTAGTGACGCTGTGCGCTAATTTGACGAAAAGCGCGACTTCGAATAATGCGACCTGAAGTGACGGTAAACGGCACCTCCTGTCCCGGTATCAGACACCTTTAGCGCTCAAAGTAGTAGGCGCGGCGTGGGGGAGCCATATATGTTCATAGAGGCTCTCCTGTGCACTGGGATTCCACTCGCGACTACTGAGTATACCAGGGTGTTCCGAGCGGTGCCGGTCGTTGTACAAATAATTCAGTATACTGATCCTAAGCATAGTACTCTACCAACTGAAGGGGAACTTGGCTCGGAGGGCATGACACCGATGCCGTGCGGTGAAGGAATTGAATCTATGGAATAATGCCACATCTGTCCGTCTCTCCTAAGCCACCCTCGCGACCACAAAGATCGACCCATCCAACCTATTGATACCATCCAGCTCCACGCCCAGCTTTGTGAAGTGCGCGGCAGGCATCGTCCCGTACGGCGAGTCAAAGTGCACGCAGAACCGCTGCAGATGACACAGACGGTGGTCGTGCGCATGCTCAAGCGTGTTCTGCGCGATCGCGAGGCACGCACTCGGTGTGCGCTTGTCCTCAGCAAGCGTCTGGCCGCGGGCGTCACAGTGTTGTGCGGGAGCGAATCTGTGGACCGGGCTGGGGCACGACGGCGATGATGTTGAAGAGGTCGTTGACCGGACATCTTCCCCAGGGGTGCATCATAAGTCTCCCGAGTTCGAAAAAGCGACAACGCGACGGAGCGACGGGCGGGAGTGGAAGCAGTCTGAGTGGTGGGGACCATCTTGTCGGATCGACTCAGAGTCCCTTGTGGCATCGCGCGAGTGATCAATATGCGGATGTGCAGCGAGGCTCGTCCGTTCATCCGGCGTGGCTTTGCGAGGGGCTTCCTTGCCTCGTGTCCTTCGCTGATGAGTGGTGTGTCGAACCCAACCATGCACGACGGTGCGGGCGCATTTGATGGACAAGAAGAGGTCACCCGTGCCCAGGTCCTTCTTCATGTTTGGGCGTGTTGCGAAGTGCTTGATGCACATCATCGGACCCTGGCATTCGAACACTAGTCGCGAGGCAGAAGGGGATGCGTGGTGATGTGAGAGCGAGTTTGCAAGTGGGGTCCTAGGGCAGATACAAGTCCGGGGGCAAATCGGGGCGGGCGCGAGTCCACGGGGGAAGCGGAGTACGCGTGAGCCTGTGGCTGGGGCACAGGCAAGGCGTTGGTGCGGGGAAGGCGAGGCGCGGAGCGCTGCAGGTGGGGTGGGGTGGGGCGGGGCGGGGCGGGGCGCGCGGGGGGTACTACTTGAATGGCGGTGTCAGAGAGGTTGGCCGACCCACTATGTCACTTGGAGACAACATCGGGCTTGGGAAGGCCTGGATGCACTTTGAAATGGGGAGGCCTGAGGTGTTGGCTCAATGAGATGGTCTTTCAAAGTAGCAGGAGATTGAGGTAACAAGCAGCTTACCGACACTGTGGCTACTCGGCCTCCTCAGATGGCTCCGAAAATATCGCCCGCGAGAGAGTGCCGCTGCGATCAATGATCGCATAGTGGCCGCGATCCTTGATTCGACCCACTACGCACTGTATTGTGGTGACATCAACATAGTCGGTGCTGCCCATCCTGGTGTAGTAGTGGATATCGAGGTCTTGATTCGAGCGTTCAATGTTGCATGTCTGGATCACAGCGAGGAGAATTGGAGGTGGGGATGGAAGCACATGAGATGTGATTGGGAGAAGCTCGATGTGAAAGATGTGCTGGAGTTGACCGTACAAAGTCTTCTTCTCGAGAACGACAGGGCGGTGCCGATAGCGGGCATTTTGATCTATGAGCACTTCGTACTTCAGAGTAGCAGTCAGTTGCCAAGAATGACACAGAGGTCATATGATACTCACTCGCACAAAAGTTGCATCCCGTTTGTCCTCCATGACGCTATCCATCTTGGCTGCTCGAATGGTGTCGCCATCATTGAGGATTCGTACCTTGCCCCACTCTTCAATGGTGTTCGGGAGGGCCCGCCGAAGTACTTGGGGTGTGATTGTGTCGAAACGGGTGCAGAGTGCACCAATGATCTTGTCAATAATTCCACGATCGGGGGTATATGCTCGGTGGGATGGTAAGAGGACACAGGTGTCGTCTAGAACCAGATCGTCAGAGAAGGGAGTGTAGATGCCAGCGCCGAAGCCGCCGCTTTGACACTTTGTGAGAAAACCACTTACAACCGGGCACTCTCTTGCCTCTCTCTACATGTTCCGGCCTCAGCTTCAGCTCGGCTTGCACAGACTGTCCATACATGAGCCCGATCTGAGACAGACGAGCATGATCCAGTACATAGCGGTTCAAGCTTGCGTATGGAAAGTGGCGGCTACAGATCGCCGGTTGTAGCTTTCCGCAATATCGTTCCATGGTGAATGCCCAACTCGCCCAGACAGGGCCGGTCTTGAGTATGCTATCACTGATGTGTAGCAACGCGTGGATGGTGAGCGGGCACATTGCCAGCCGCTGCGGGTCGTATTGATAATAGAACCTTCGAGACACTGGAATGAGCTATGTCGCACAGATGCCGTCGATGGTGGTGGCCGGTCAGCGAGGAAAGTATTTACTCACTGTTCATATTTCTTGACCCAGGCAATAAAGCCGATACGCAACTCCTCGACTTCGTCTTGGGTAATCTCGAACTGCAGGCACTGACGGATAAGCTTGACAAAAAGGACAAAGTGATCGTAATATTTGCGCTGCTTGAAACGTCGCTCTAGAAGAACAGGTCCAACGTACTGGGCCCAGAACGAGCGTGTATCTGCAGTCCACGACACGCGATCAGTCGCAACATTTGGTGGGCGCGGACCGAAAATGTAGGGTATTGTGTTGCCTGAAGCAGCGCTGGCCTCACCGATGGCATCCCATACCGTGCTTTCAATCTGATAGTCCTCTGTGCCAGTGTCGAGAGACTTGTACTCGCCGGTCCACAGGTGCATTAAGTTCTTCATGATGTTCTCCCAGATAAGATGCATGAAGTCATAAGGGAAGGACTCGGGGAAGGAGAGAGATGGAAGGGCACTAAGAAGTGGGATCCCCTTGATGCCGTAGAGCTTGGCTAGACGCTCTTCTTCGACACCAGTAGTCGCAAACTGGACCTCGGTAGCTTGAGCGATAAACTGTTGATGAGAGCGGAGGGGGAGGTTGGCTGGGTCGTAGCAGGATACAGCTTCAGAATCCAAGCCGTTGCGAATATCGGGATGTCGAGAGCGATCAAGAGGGACGTAATGAATTGGATTACGAGAGTCGGGAATTCGGATGGCACGGATTGTGCACATGCGGCAGGGGCAGCTTCCATTGTGGCCCTTCATTCGCATGACCATCGATATCGCGGGGATGTCGCCAAAGACCAGGATGAGGAACGCCCGCAGAGCATAGAATTCGTCAGAGAGTGCATCGTAAGCATGCACCCCGACCGCGAGACGGAGCAGCTCTTGAGCAAGCGGCCACAAGAATGAGTCAAAATCAACAGGTTTCTTCGGTCCTGGGATAACACCAAGACCAAGAACATTTTCGAGGAGCGAGCGGACTTCGGGCGGCAGGTTATAGTTGATGAGGATGAGCGGCCAGGCTGTCTTCGAACGACGCTTGAATGGTGCAAATCCGTCTGTGGATAGCCCGAGGGCTATGTCGCGACCGTCCTCGAAGTAATAATGCGGTAGCTCCTTGCCGTTGACAGAGACCTTCTTGTTTAGAAGCGCACAGTAGTGGCTACCGTCCATGACGTCCCGGATGAGACCAGCTTCATGTATGTGCTCCTTAACACGGTAGCTGAGACGCTGAGCCATCTCCCGGTTGGCCGACTGAGCCTTCAATCGGGGTATGATAGGGAGATAGATAAACTGTTGCCGAGGTCGACCATGAGAGTTCCTTCGAGATTCATCACAGTATGGGCAGAGATCGGCGTCGGCATAGACACCGGTGTATGCGACGCAGGAGTTGACACAACAGTCATATAGCTCGGGTTGAAACCCCGAGAGCTGGGCTACTCGTGCTTGAATTGTCTTCCAGCTCGCAAGTTGAGACTGCGGGAACGCATAGGGCAGCTTCGCAAAGGTCTTGCCGGACATGTGACTGTCCACCTTGAGGGAAAACACCCGTAGGAACTGCATGTCCTCCTGGGAGAGGTCTTCCCCTGTGAAGTAAATGTCATCAATGTCTCTGCCTCGCAAATCAAACATATGATAATATAAGGGCATACCGGAGACTATGCCCGCCCGTATGAGCTCCTCCAGTAGCAAATCCCATACAGAGATTGCTTCGTATTCGTCCTCGCCATCTGCTGTAGACTCATCCTCATCATCCTCACACGCAAGGCCAGCACCAGAGTCGGGGAGATTCCTGTCCTCGTCTTCGCTATCGGTGACATCTTCGGCTGTCGTACAACGCATCCGGCCATGCCAAACACGCTGCTGGATCTCCGTTTCCTCCATAGCTGAGTCAACAGGTGGCGAGTACGTCGACCTGGGGGTGTCGGATGGATTCTCAGATGGACCATGCACGGCAGGGACAATGTCCAAGTCTTGAGGCCGAACTTGAGAGTGTACCGCATCTTGTAGTAGACGGTCATTTGACCCCGAAGCGGATCCACCCTCTTCATCTGAGCCTAAGGATATCAATATAAAGGGTATTGTGTATGTGAGTGTATGATGGCGAGACGCACCATGATAGTCCGCCGCCATGGGCTCTTCCAACAGTTGAACATCTCTTGCCTCAGGGTATCCGATGTTCTCCGGAAACAACACCGCAGCTGGTTCCTCACGACGTCGTCTGGCTCTTCTAGCTGAGATGCCCGTTGGAATCTCATCTGGCGGCAAGAAAGCCTCTTGAAGAGTTGCGGCAACCGCCGCCCGCAAACGCACCGGTGCTTCGCCTCGTCGATGTGCACGGATGGCATTCTTGCTCAGTAGTTCACCACAGCAAGGGCAGATAGCCTTATCACGAGTAGGGCCCATTGCAGAATCGACGCAGGTAGAAGAAGTAAAGCGGAGAGGCCTGATATTGCGGAGTCCAGCACCTCGAGCTCGCAGACCGCGAACTCATGCACGTCGCGCGTGAATCAGTTAGTTGGAAAGATAATAAATAAATTCAAGTACCGCTAATGTGCGCTGCACAGCGCACTACTAACAAACAGGGCGCAAACAACAACATCCACATCCTGCACCTGCGCTGCTTCGTCATTACTCTGTTCGCACAAATTTACTGAGCTGGACTCGTACCTCACACTCATTTAACTTCCACACCACCCCACTACCCACCATAACCGTCGATCTTCCGCAGCTTCTAGTGCAGTCACACTGGGGCATACCACCTCCTCGAAGGCTGAAGACTGTCGTTAGGACGACAACAAAGGCCGGAGTACAATGGCAGTACGTACGGAGGGTGCTCATTCCTCTCGCAGTGCTTACAGGTCGCTCCGGATCCACAGGGGGGTAGACGCCCTGCAACGAACTTGCAGCAGCTTCAGAAGCAGTTGAAGGAGGCAAATACGCAGCTAGAGACGTCACAGCAACGTAAGCACACCTAACGAAGGGACAGTGACAATTATGCTGTACTTACCAGACCTATCCAGAACGCATCCAAAATGCGACCGCACTCGCAGAGGCTCAGCGAGCCCTTCAAGAGCAGGCTAACGCACTTGTAGCTGCTCAAGCAGAGCTTGCTGCTGCACGAGCACAGGCTGAGGCGACAGCGGCAGCCACCAGGTTAGCCACCCAGGCAGCGACGGGTCCTTCACAGGGGACCGGCTCACAGAGGACTTCGGAGCCTCAGATCCCAAGGCCCCGCGTTCCGAGAGGCGGCACGTTGAAGATTCGGCAGTCCATGGGGATAGACGAGGACTTGTATATCGCAATCAGAGTGAGTACAAGTATATTACAAGGTGGTGAATACTCACTGATGAGGTGATGTCTAGTACAAGATACGTACCCTTGTACATAGCGCACAGCTATCGTGGCAATTGGACTTCCGTCACCAAGAGGTCGATAGATTAGCTAAGGTATTCAACGGAGTAAGTTGACGTGACGAACCCATGCTTCAACGTTCAGCCCTTGACTGACATACCTGACTCTACCTCAGGCTGCGAAGGCATATCCCATCTTGAAGAGGTATAGCCACCACTGGGCAACCGCTGCCATCGCCGCACGCTACATGCAGAACGTTCGACGCCGTGCCCGTAACAACGGCCACCTCCCGAAGCGAGCGAGGCATAACCGCGGAGGCAGCCAGCGCGAACGCAGCTCGAGCACGCGGAGTGGGCAGGACGGTTCCGGTTCCGGTTCAGGAGGCGAAGAAAGCGACTAGTGTAAGGGCAGCCCAGGGAACACCCATTAGCTTAAGAGCTAGCGATAATAATAATTATACACGAGATTCTTATGTAATAGTTACTCGCGTACGGCGTCCGAGTATTCGGGACTCGGGCGTCTGGTGGGCCAAGTCTTTACTCTTGCCCACCATCCTTCTGGAGTACGCCGCCTAATACAGGCCCGGACCAAGCTACTCTAGCGGGATAAAGGGACAGTAAAGCACCTACGTGAGTCTCACACTTTTTTAGCTTTCCGTGAAGCTTTATAAGCTACGCCTCACTGGGCGACGTACACGTCATCAGTGACTACTAACCGTTTTAGAATACCAACATGGAAGTCCCTGGGAACTTCCCGGCCAGCAGTAGAAGGCCATCGCGATCATCACGTCCCACGACGCCCTCAGGACCTGCCACCACGAGTGGTGCAGGGGCCTACGGCCATAGTACAGCCAGGCGGGAATCGCCTATTCCTCCAGGCTCATTGGCCGCCACAAGGACGCATAGTCGCGTAGATCGCCGCGAGTCATATCAATTCCCTCGAGTGTCGCCAGGATCTACGCCTGAAGACGCGCGGCCGACTAGTCAGCTGGGATTGAGCTCAGCAGCTCATGTGGAAACTGCTAGAGGCAGGGCTTCCGCGGCCGATAAAGGCAAAGCCAGGGCGGCGCCTCGGCCATCGTCCCGTACAGAAGGATATCATTCTGCTAGGGTATCGAATGTGTCGAATAGGTCTCGGCCTCCTAGTCAGACAGACAAGGAAGCCGTGGCAGTCGAAGATATGCAAGGAGGCATGGTCAGCCCTCGGTCTTCACCGATAATAGGCCCTAATATGGCTATCAGTCAGTCCTCGGCGTTACAGCTAGTGTCGTTGTTGCAAGCGTCGCGGCGCCGATTCTCGACGCTACGGCTGGAAGTGCAGCGAGCTGAGGACGAGCTTAATGCTCAAGTATCGGACTTGCTGGGAAGGATCGCCGAGGATGGCGAGGATGGGGATATACCGGAAGGGTATATCGAGACACAGGGCGAGGTCCTCGCTGTGGACGCCTCACAAAGTTCGCCTAGTCGATGGCCTCGAGAAGAAGACGAGGTTGAAGGCGAGCTCCTGGACGCAGCCTCGGATGCGGAACGATCGGACGAGGAACTAGATCCTCAAGAACGTCTTAAACACGGCCGATTACAACGGCTAGCGGCAGCAGGGCTGGCTCGGTCCGATGCTTCGGGTCCGTCGAGGAGCGCTCCTGCCCCTCCTAATAACACGCCGCTGCTGTCGGCTACGACTACTCGTAGTCCGTTGGACGTCCCCGAGCCTCGAAGAAGCGTGGCATTTGACTCGGCCAACCTCCGCCGTCGGCGGACGGGGCTGGGCGAAAGCCATGAGGATGCTTCAGTGTCTGCAGCGCCGTACAGGCGTACGACCTTGCCCCCGACATCCGTGTTTGCCAGACCAGACCCTCTGAGGGCCCGACGATCTATGGCTCCGTCTCGATTTCCCGATACTCGGACGAGTACTGCGGGGGGACAAGTACCAGGCACGATCGCTGGTCGCGATGATCTCGCTTATCTGATGCCAGGAAGTGGCCCGCGAGACATCCAAGGGGTGCAGCGAATACTGGATATGATCCAGGAAGCTGTGGCAGACCCGCCGACAACGTCGCCTCCCGCCTATCTCAAAGTGGCTAAATTAGCCGTTCCCAAGGCGTTCGAAGGCAAAGACGACCCCGACGGGTTTATAGTGTGGCTTCAAAACTTGTTAGAGTACTTTAGCACCCTACGAATCACAGGTCCTGAATTGGACGGGGATCGAGTGCGAATATTAGGCACATGTTTGGGAGGCGATGCCGCCACTTGGTTCCAGAATACTATAAGGGCTCCATCGCGTGATAAACGCGACTGGTGGTTCGACGAAGCCATCGTTGGATTGTATCGTCGGTTCATCCATCGAGACATACACTTGGTGGCTGCCCACGAGTTTGAACATCTCCAGTACCATGCCGATAAAGGCGGAGTAGCCTCGTTGTATGAACGACTACTTTACCATGCCGAGTGTATGTGGGAAACTCCCACTCAGTTCCAACAGCGACAACGATTCATGGACGCTTTGCCCGATCGTTATGAAGAACTGTTGACCGTATACAACGGCCTATCGGTACAATACAACTCTCTCACGGAGCTGTATCAAGCCGCGCTCGATCTAGAGCAGAATTCGCGCTCAATGGCAATGCGTCGAAAGTCGCGTGCGGCTACTGCGGCCCCAGCCAGTAGCAGCAAGAATGCTGGGGATAATAAGGGCACTCGGCCCAAGGAGGAGGCGGATAAAGGTCAGGCTCGGCCGGCTCATTCTGGGTCGCGAGGATTCAATCGACGAGGACCTCGAATGGCTACGGCGGCATTCAAGCCGCCCGTAACTGCCCCGGCGGGCACGACCGCGCCACAGTCGCACCCGGCTAAGATTGACAAGGCGGTGGCAAACAAAGCCGCTGTAAAGTGCTTTGCGTGTGGCCAGATTGGCCATTACGCTGCCGACCCCGCTTGTCCGAAGTTCGGACAACGTGGGGCTAATGGACCTAAGATGTTCGCTCAGCGAGTAGTCGACGATACCTCAGATCACGAGGCGGGCGACCACTCGGCCCCGGGAATTTCACCGGGAGATTCGCCCGAAGCAAAGGAATACGAGGCCGAAAGGCTGATGGATGAGACACCTTATCCGGACGAGGATGAGTACCCTCAGTCAGAACCGGGATATGGCGGGTCTCAATATGAGAGTGAGGGAGAGGTGGATAACTCGTCGGGAATCGACTACGACTATGGCGACTCCGTATTATTCGGTGCCATGCGAGTAGAGGCACTGCATATCGCAGGTGTTGAGGAAGCCGAGCGGCTTAATAGCATGGCCATAGCCAGAGATAAGGGATTGCGACATGCGTGGCTATACGATGCCAAAGTACGACGTGCTACCGAAGAAGGGGCTCAACCGCGACGAAGGCCGGATAGTCAGCGCACGTTGTGCGCGGAATTATGGATCAATGGAGTCAAGGCGCTCGTGTTATTCGATTCTGGATGCACGACAGATTCAATTACGCCGGAATTTGCATATATATGCAAGGCTAGTCGAGTGGATCTGAAAGAGCCAGTTGGGCTCCAATTGGGGACTAAAGGCAGCAAGACGAGGATAAACTTTGGGGCGAGAGCCATGTTGACAGTAGGCACTGTCAAACAGGAACACTACTTCGACGTCGTCGATATAGATCGTTACGATGCCATTCTGGGCACAGTATTCTGTCGAGAGCATGGTGTGTTATTGGACTTTGGGCGCGACCAGATAGTGGTCAAGGGACGGTCATTCCGTTATTCAGGGAGCCAATACTGGCCATGGACCGAAAGGACAAGAGAATAGGAGGCCGTCCTCCGATAATACCCGCTACTATCGAATAGGAGAGCATGGCGCTATCCACGAAGGTGGAGCCCTCCCGGACGCGTCATGCACACTCCGAGTCGAGTATGGAAAGGGGAGGGGACGGCAAGAGAGCCGTAATAATTCCAACCCGACATCAAGGAAGAGCGAGAAACGAGGTGTCGCCGGTAATCAGAGAGGATAATTTCCCAACGACTCATTCGTCGGAGCCCAGGCTAAAGTCAGCCAAAGAAGAAAATCGACGCCGAATAGGCAGAGTTATGGAACAGATTGCTATAGGGCAATGGGAAGAGTTAGCTGGACCGAGCAGCTATATGGCTGCCGTGACAGAAGACGAAGAGGAGGAGCTAGAGAAGCTCAGGACGAAATGGTATAAGGCCACTGAGGATATAATGAGGCCCCCACCCGAGGAGCTACCTCCATTTAGGGAGGTGGATCATAAAATCCCGTTAATTGATGAACAAAAAACATACAAATACCACCTGCCACGATGCGCAGAGTCTATAAAGACAGAGCTTCTTGCTAAAATCAATCGATACGTAAAGGCAGGATGGTGGAAACCAGCTACAGTGTCGCAAGCGGCACCTTTACTGTGTGTAGCCAAAAAGGACGGCAAATTACGAACTGTAATTGACGCGAGACAGCGTAATGATAACACGGTCCATGACCTGACGCCATTTCCTGACCAGGATCAGATTCGAATGGACGTAGCCCGAGCCAAGTACCGCTCAAAGATCGATTTGTCCGATGCATACGAACAAGTTCGCATTATTGCGGCCGATATTTGGAAAACTGCATTCGCAACGCCCTTTGGGACGTTCGTGAGTGAAGTTATGCAGCAAGGGGACACCAATGCGCCGTCTACGTTCCAGAGACTAATGACCACGATTTTTCGTGAGTTTATAGGGCGGTTCGTGCATGTATATTTAGACGATATTTTCGTCTTCTCCAATACTAAGGCTGAACATGAAGAGCACCTTGGGCTCGTGTTCGATGCATTACGCAAGGCAAAATTATATCTAAGCCGCAAGAAGTGCGATTTATTTTCCAAGAGCCTGGACTGTCTCGGCCATCGCATTGATGACCGAGGGCTACATGCAGACACCGACAAAATGAGTCGTATTCGCACTTGGCGAACACCGCGGTCGTACCACGATGTCCAGCGGTTCTTAGGGCTGGTCAATTATTTGGCACACTTTATGCCCGACGTCACGTCATTTACTGCGCCTTTATCGGACATGGTACATAATGACCGGCCATTCATATGGCGGGCGCTGCATGACAAATGCTTCGAGTCTATAAAGGCGTTGGCGTGCAAAGTGCCCATACTACGGCCAATAGACCCCGAGAAGCCTGAACCAATATGGTTGATCTGTGACGCCTCACTATACGGTGTCGGGGCAGTTTATGGCCAGGGTCCCGATTGGCAAACGTGCCGGCCTGCAGGATTCATGTCAAAGAAATTGACCAGCGCCCAACGTGCCTACCGCACTTATGAGCAGGAAGCACTAGCCATACTAGAAGGGCTGTTGAAATGGGAAGATAAATTGTTAGGGCGGAAAATCCGCATAGTGACCGATCATCGAGCACTTGAATTCCTCAAGGGGGTACCGCGGCCTAATAATCGGCAGATTCGTTGGTACGAGTACCTGTCGCGGTTCGATTATACAATATCGTATATACCCGGCCACCTGAATAAGGTAGCGGACTGTTTGTCCCGGTATCATGAGATGGATGGTTCTCAAGATACGTTCGAGGAATACGAATATGCGAATGCCGATAGTAGGCTTGATCCTGACAGGGATGATTTGCCTCAATCTCGAGTATTGGAGTTGAACGCTGGTCGTATTATCAGGCATACTGCCAAGAAAATGGCCATGATAGCGGCTGAGGAGGCAGCTCGTAAACTGAAAGAGCCGGTCGAGGCCCGACAGGATGAAGCTGCCCAATATGCACAACACCAGCCTGAGCGAGTATTGCTCCCATCATCGGATGATGGCCCCAGTCCGACTCTATCCGAATCCTTGACTAAGGGGCCGCCACTACGGCCCCATGTAGAATTGGAAGACGGGTTTATGAACGCCATTAGAAGTGGCTATAGCGGTGACACAACGTTTCGGAAGATATTGGAAAATCCCGACCATCACCGAAACTTCCGGATTACGGATGGATTGATCCACACGAAAAATCGTGAATATGAAGAAGTACTGTGTATACCGCGGGTATTATTTAAACAACGGATGATTCCGGAGTTAATCCTAGATCGAGCACATACCACTTTGGGCCACTTAGGGCCTCAGTGAACCGCGGAATATGTCCGTCGATGGTTTTGGTGGCCTACGTTGAGACGAGACGTGGATAAGTTCTGTACCACTTGCGGTATATGTCATATGGCGAAAGCCTCCACTCATAAGCCCGCGGGGTTACTACATAGTATGCCCGTGCCTCGAAGACCTTGGGAATCCATATCCATGGATTTCGTGGGACCTTTTCCGGTTGCGTTTGGCTGTGATTATATATGGGTGGTGGTGGATCGGCTGACGTCCATGGTCCACCTCATTCCCATCCGGACTACGGATACGGCTGCCGATTTGGCATTGGTATACCTCCGCGAAGTAGTACGACTACATGGTCTTCCTGAATCCATCGTGTCCGACAGGGATAGCAAGTTCACTTCCAAGTTCTGGAAGGAACTACACCGATTACTAGGAGCTAAACTGCTCATGTCCACGGCGTTCCACCCTCAAACGGACGGGCTTAGCGAACGGACTATCCGGTCAGTGACACAGATATTGCGTTCGACGGTGGCTCCCGACCAGCTTGATTGGTACCAAAAGTTACCGCTTGTGGAGTTCGCCTTGAACTCGGCCTCTAGTGCTACCACTCAATTCGCCCCATTCGAATTGAACTACGGCTATTTGCCCAGATCCATGAACGGAATCAATACCGATTCGCAATTCGCGGGGGTACGCGAATTTGCGGTCCGAGCTCGGGCTAATGTGGAAGCTGCCCATGATGCCATAATCGATGCGCGAGTCGCTCAGACTCATTATGCAAACAAGCATAGGCTCGCTGAGCCAATATATGCTGTGGGAGACCAGGCGTATTTGTCTACGAAGAATTTATCGGTGCCCAAGGGCAGAGCACGAAAACTGGTACCTAAATATATTGGGCCATTCCGTATCACGGAAGCTTACCCTGATACTTCGAGTTATGTGCTGGACTTGCCACCAGAAATGAAGGAGCGGAGGATACACCCTCGGTTTCACGCTTCAC